>CAXITT010000692.1:110524-187121 GCA_964033795.1 Lymnaea stagnalis | reverse complement strand
AATAATAAAGTTCATTTCAAAAACACGCTTCATCCCCAAAGGCTCGAAGCGCGGTACAAAGTCAACAAAATACAAATCTATAATTTACCACATTTAAAACAAACGCAACACTACAAAAACTAATTACTAGCATACAATTGCATATTGTATGCTATAAACCGATAAACGTACATGGGTTTCCTTGTGAAAATGTCTGGTGTGGGTGGATGAATAGACCTCTGGTGTTGTTTTGCTTACATGTTGTTTTTATTTCATTTATGTATTTTATTTTAATATTATGATTATGCCTCTTTGCTATATATATGTACAGCGCGGTGAGCCCAGCCCTAGGCCGGGGTACCGCGCTATATAAGACAACTTATTATTATTATTATTATATATATATACGAGGAACATAGTTTGTATTTTGGCACAATATCAAATTCCATTGTGATATAAGTTAAGTCTAACTTGAATTATCAGCTCAACCAATACATTTTGCTCGATTGCATTTTATTTTGTATATTGTGACGGATGGAACGTCCTCCGTATTTCCATTGACATGATGCAAGAGTCTAGAACTCCGTTATTGTCTCCTAGCCTCTACAAGACTATTTTGTAGAACTCCGTTATTGTCTCCTAGCCTCTACAAGACTATTTTGTAGAACTCAGTTGTTGTCTCCTAGCCTCTACAAGATTATTTTGTAGAACTCAGTTGTTGTCTCCTAGTCCCTAAAAGACTGATGTGTAGAACTCAGTTGTTGTCTCCTAGCCTCTACAAGACCATTTTGTAGAACTCAGTTGTTGTCTCCTAGTCCCTAAAAGGATGATGTGTAGAACTCAGTTGTTGTCTCCTAGTCCCTAAAAGGCTGATGTGTAGAACTCAGTTGTTGTCTCCTAGCCTCTACAAGACTATTTTGTAGAACTCCGTTATTGTCTCCTAGCCTCTACAAGACTATTTTGTAGAACTCAGTTGTTGTCTCCTAGCTTCTACAAGACTATTTTGTAGAACTCAGTTGTTGTCTCCTAGCCTCTACAAGACTATTTTGTAGAACTCAGTTGTTGTCTCCTAGCCTCTACAAGACTATTTTGTAGAACTTAGTTGTTGTCTCCTAGTCCCTAAAAGGATGATGTGTAGAACTCAGTTGTTGTCTCCTAGTCCCTAAAAGACTGATGTGTAGAACTCAGTTGTTGTCTCCTAGCCTCTACAAGACTATTTTGTAGAACTCCGTTATTGTCTCCTAGCCTCTACAAGACTATTTTGTAGAACTCCGTTATTGTCTCCTAGCCTCTACAAGACTATTTTGTAGAACTCAGTTGTTGTCTCCTAGCTTCTACAAGACTATTTTGTAGAACTCAGTTGTTGTCTCCTAGCCTCTACAAGACTATTTTGTAGAACTCAGTTGTTGTCTCCTAGCCTCTACAAGACTATTTTGTAGAACTCAGTCGTTGTCTCCTAGTCCCTAAAAGGATGATGTGTAGAACTCAATTGTTGTCTCCTAGTCCCTAAAAGGCTGATGTGTAGAACTCGGTTGTTGTCTCCTAGTCCCTAAAAGGCTGATGTGTATTATCAAGTCCAAAATTCACGAGATGGTTTAAAATATTCAACCGGGGGCAGTTGTTTTTTTTACTCCGGGTCCAGGTGTTTTGCCAAAATACCTGGTTGGTCTAAGTGATAAAAAAGTTACCTCTTCATTTTCTATAACATAGTATGGCTTTTAAACAATATAGACCTACGGACAGTCCTACAGACAGCCCTACCCCATACCCGTGGCTCCTTATTGATTAATTTAATAGTCGCTTCCCGAAAGAATTCAACCTTTGTACCTCAGTTCAACCGTCACGCATGACACTCAACCTTTGTACATCAGTTCAACCGTCACGCATGACACTCGACCTTTGTACCTCAGTTCAACCGTCACGCATGACACTCGACCTTTGTACCTCAGTCCAACCGTCACGCATGATACTCGACCTTTGTACCTCAGTTCAACCGTCACGCATGATACTCGACCTTTGTACCTCAGTTCAACCGTCACGCATGATACTCGACCTTTGTACCTCAGTTCAACCGTCACGCATGACACTCGACCTTTGTACCTCAGTCCAACCGTCACGCATGACACTCGACCTTTGTACCTCAGTCCAACCGTCACGCATGACACTCGACCTTTGTACCTCAGTCCAACCGTCACGCATGACACTCGTTGTTTGACAGATTTTGTTTTTCCACCCAGTACCGGTACTATTAATATAAAACATGTTGATTGGGGAGGGCCAGGGACGCCATTTGGGGGAGGGCAGGGTGTGGCATTTTTCCCCGCCCCTGAATTTGCAGATTTTATTTAAATTGCTGTGTACGTAGCGTTTCCAGTAATAATCAACTTCACAGCCCGACCAAGTTTTGGTTTTGTCCACACCCCCCCCCCCAACCCCTTTCCTGAAAAAAGCCTGAAATGACGCCCCTGTGGAGGGCCCGTTGTGAAAAATAAGTAGCCACCCCAGAAGCAAAATGTATATAAGATATTATTTATATACTGTGTAAAACACAGTCCTCAATAATGACTAACCAGTAATAACTAACGTTCACAATAGAATAAAAAAAGAATATTTTGTCCACATTACGAAGATGCACTCGACTCATCAAAATAATAACTTACTCCTACATTTAGAAACAATGTCTTCTTGTCGCTCACCAAATGTACACACCATGCCCCACAGCCCCCACGTGGTATTTTACAACACACCCCTGCGGTCATACTTCAAAGGTCATGCGTCATAAGTCATACGTCATACGTGGCTGAGCAAAATTCGTGTGATAAAAGTGGAAATATATTTTAAAAATGTAAACACCACCACTCACTCGCACAACATCACAACCTGACACAAAACTACATCACGTGATCTGACTGTGACCTACATCAGGATTACATTCGGCTTTAGGTGCAAACATTGAGAAAGCACAGTGCAATAATTTAATTACTTTCTACTTGCTTGATAATAACTCATGAATATGAACGAAACTAAGAATGGGAAAACCCGGGGAAAAAAAGAACGCAACAAAAAAACGAAAGTGTCGACAAGAAGCCTTCATCAGCAAACGAACACCAGAAAAAAAAAAAAAAAAAGAATTACATTTTTAAAAATTAAACTTAACTCAGGTGTTGTATCCGAGAGGACAGCAAGAGGGATGGGTCAGAACATTAGTAGGTAAGAAATTAAATACAGGCAAAAACGGACGGCAGAGAAGGGGGGAAATTCCACTTTGATTGGTCGTAACGAGGTGGGGCGGAGAAAAGGTTTAACAAGTGAATGAGAATATGATATTTATTCCATATGGTGTCAAGGTACCAATAAGTCTGAATCAGCTTGTTTTCCAAAGTCACCCGGTTTGGTTTGTTAGTACAGGACACTATAGCACTGATAATAAAATCATCAGAACCCTTGAGTTCACTTCTATTGACATTGCTTATCTTGCGTAATATGACGCAGGTTTTCATTACCTCTGTCAGAGAGTCAGCGTCCTGTATCACCTATACACAACATCTGGCAGCGTGTGCAAACAATGGCGTAGACAACATTGCGGCTAGTACAAAGGAAAGCGTTCCTTATCTTAAAACCACCCTTAGGGGAGGGAATGTGTTGAGTCTGGATAATGACTGGTATCTTTACTTACCATTAATAATGAAATCCTCCATTTATTATTTCCCCTGAATGGAAGTGGCTTTGAACTTTTTTTTCGTAAGTTAGCCTCTAAATACTACCATGCTATTTGTTTCCAAGGAATTATTTCCAAACTATGAAAATTATCACTCTTTCCCCAGTGTGAGCTAAGGATGAGAAACAGTGAAATAAATGAAATAAAAGCTTAAATAGTGTGCATGGCGTTTCTTAACGGTTATGTACGGACGACTTTTTTTTTCTGTTTGAGTTTCAAATTTAGAATCATACGTAATAACAATAATGTTTTGTTTAAAACTATAATCGAAATGAAAAAAAAAATAAATTCAAATGCACTAAAAGAATTTACGATTATAAAAACTGTGTACAGCTTATTATCGATTTGTATTTTCGTAATCAAATCGATGAAGCGTATATTTAAAAAAAAAAAGAGATGTCAACCATTAAGAAAAAAGACCGTTCCAATATGGCCTAATTATTTCAAAAAAAAAAAAATATAAGATTTTTTTTTTTTTTTTTTAAATAGTTGGGAATGCAAAAAGCTAAATTCAAAAACGTGAGAACCCCTTTTGCCTGAACATCGCGACGTGCGCGCGTTTCATGGAGTGTTACCATTACAGTTTCTCATTAAGTCCAGCCCCAGCCCTTACTTTCCAGTGATGAATTCTTCCCAAGCTAATAGCTATTGTTGTTGCCTGGGTCTCCTGTCATTACCCCCCTCCCCCCACCCCCCGGTCCCTTGCACACGTGTCCATGGCGTGCGGTCACTAAACTGCCTGCAAAACAGAGCCCCGGAATGTCAGTCCTGGAATTGGACAACATAATTTTTTTTTGTTAAATTCACGAGATCCGAAATCGGAAATATTCCTCCGACTCCGGAACAGTATCGCTATTTGTCAGGAGGATGCGTCTTGCAACATCATTCTAATTACAATCATATTTCTTAGAATTAATTTTATAATAAAAATGTTTATTACAATATCTATACAATGGTATCATTTATACGTTGAAATTATTATTGACAGATTAGACCTAATCACTATTCTACAAATGCACGGCCTTCACATGGCCCAAACCCCCATCATTTTCCCTTGATAGCTTTCACCACCCATGTGTTTTGCGTAATGCTAGCCCCCCCCCCCTTCCAGTCAATGCCGCCCCAGAGTTGCCGAAGCCTTCATCAGCCAATGATTACGGCCCCATTTTCTGGCCGACGTCTAGATTTAAGCAGGATATTAATAGTCGGCCCTGTGTCTTGTTCTCCTCAGATGACCACAGCCGCGTCATCGTGTGGGACAGACCAGAAGACCTGGGCACAGATTACTACAACGCCAGCTACATCGACGTAAGTGCGTCTGGTCCAGGTGGTGATCATCGAGTGCGGGTTGATGTTCTGGCCATTTGTATGAATGAATCGGTGTGTGGTCCAAGTGGTGATCATCGAGTGCGGGTTGATGTTCTGGCCATTTGTATGAATGAATCGGTGTGTGGTCCAAATGGTGATACTTGAGTGTGGGTTGATGTTCTGGCTATTTGTATGAATGAATCGGTGTGTGGTCCAAGTGGTGATACTTGAGTGTGGGTTGATGTTCTGGCCATTTGTATAAATGAATCGGTGTGTGGTCCAAGTGGTGATACTTGAGTGTGGGTTGATGTTCTGGCCATTTGTATGAATGAATCTGTGTGTGGTCCAAGTGGTGATACTTGAGTGTGGGTTGATGTTCTGGCCATTTGTATGAATGAATCGGTGTGTGTGGTCCAAGTGGTGATACTTGAGTAAGGGTTGATGTTCCGGGCATTTGTATGAATGAATTGGTGTGTGGTCCAAGTGGTGATACTTGAGTGTGGGTTGATGTTCTGCCCATTTGTATGAATGAATTGGTGTGTGGTCCAAGTGGTGATACTTGAGTGTGGGTTGATGTTCTGCCCATTTGTATGAATGAATCGGTGTGTGGTCCAAGTGGTGATACTTGAGTGTGGGTTGATGTTCTGGCCATTTGTATAAATGAATCGGTGTGTGGTCCAAGTGGTGATACTTGAGTGTGGGTTGATGTTCTGGCCATTTGTATGAATGAATCGGTGTGTGGTCCAAGTGGTGATACTTGAGTGTGGGTTGATGTTCTGGCCATTTGTATGAATGAATCGGTGTGTGGTCCAAGTGGTGATACTTGAGTGTGGGTTGATGTTCTGGCCATTTGTATGAATGAATCGGTGTGTGGTCCAATGGTGTGTGGTCCAAGTGGTGATACTTGAGTGTGGGTTGATGTTCTGGCCATTTGTATGAATGAATCGGTGTGTGGTCCAAGTGGTGATACTTGAGTGTGGGTTGATGTTCTGGCCATTTGTATGAATAAATCGGTGTGTGGTCCAAGTGGTGATACTTGAGTGTGGGTTGATGTTCTGGCCATTTGTATGAATGAATCGGTGTGTGGTCCAAGTGGTGATACTTGAGTGTGGGTTGATGTTCTGGCTATTTGTATGAATGAATCGGTGTGTGGTCCAAGTGGTAATACTTGAGTGTGGGTTGATGTTCTAGCCATTTGTATAAATGAATCGGTGTGTGGTCCAAGTGGTGATACTTGAGTGTGGGTTGATGTTCTGGCAATTTGTATAAATGAATCGGTGTGTGGTCCAAGTGGTGATACTTGAGTGTGGGTTGATGTTCTGGCCATTTTTATGAATGAATCGATGTGTGGCCCAAGTGGTAATACTTGAGTGTGGGTTGATGTTCTGGCCATTTGTATGAATGAATCGGTGTGTGGTCCAAGTGGTGATACTTGAGTGTGGGTTGATGTTCTGGCCATTTGTATAAATGAATCGGTGTGTGGTCCAAGTGGTAATACTTGAGTGTGGGTTGATGTTCTGGCCATTTGTATGAATGAATCGGTGTGTGGTCCAAGTGGTGATACTTGAGTGTGGGTTGATGTTCTGGCCATTTGTATAAATGAATCGGTGTGTGGTCCAAGTGGTGATACTTGAGTGTGGGTTGATGTTCTGGCCATTTGTATGAATGAATCGGTGTGTTGTCCAAGTGGTGATACTTGAGTGTGGGTTGATGTTCTGGCCATTTGTATGAATGAATCGGTGTGTGGTCCAAGTGGTGATACTTGAGTGTGGGTTGATGTTCTGGCCATTTGTATAAATGAATCGGTGTGTGGTCCAAGTGGTGATACTTGAGTGTGGGTTGATGTTCTGGCCATTTGTATGAATGAATCGGTGTGTGGTCCAAGTGGTGATACTTGAGTGTGGGTTGATGTTCTGGCAATTTGTATGAATGAATCGGTGTGTGGTCCAAGTGGTGATACTTGAGTTTGGGTTGATGTTCTGGCGTGCGCATGAAGAAATCGGTGTATGGTCCAAAGATTTTTCTTATTTAGAAAAAAATTGGGAGCATTCTGGTTATTATTAAATATTTAAAACAAGCTGCTGGAAAACCTGGAAAAAAAAGGTTGCCACAGAACAAGTGTCGACAAGATGCCTTCTTCAGCAAACTGTACAAAAACATAGAAACAAATTAACAACATAGCTGCTATGTTCAATCCAAGAGGACACTTTATGTGTTTCTTTTACGTCCTCCCCCTCTCCCCCCTCCCAGTTTTTCCTCTGCTTTTCTTTGCATATTTCTTCTACCTAACCTGATGGAAGCCACCCCCTTATCATTCTGGCCATTAGTCGTTTAGATCGCAATGTATGTCGGGCATCGCAGTTGAAAGTTACATGAGAAACTAATTTTGTCCATCTGAACGACATTTACAAACTTCTCAAAATACGGCTTAAAAAAATACTTCACGTTGTTTCAGCAAAATTCTGTTATTATTATGCTAAATATTATGCGGTGAAAAAGTAAAACTTGAGCTGTACATTTCAGGCGAAACAAAAGGACCACGGTGTTATGAAATGTTTTAATGTGTAACATAAGCAAATGAATGACGTAGGCCCTAATACACATTTGATTTTTAAAGCATGGATTAAATCGATTTTTGTTATAGAGAAAAAGAGTTATTATCAATCAGGGAAAGTTTTTGTAAATTCGAGTCTGAATATAATTATAACTTGAGTCATATGACCGATTTTTAATATTATTATTTTTTTCAATTGATAAAATGTGTGTTTCAAAAGGACACTGACAATTAAGTAATGTTTTAATCTCTTGTTTTCAGGGCTACAATGGGCCAAGAGAATACATTGTAAGCCAAGGTAAGCGTCTGAAATTTAAAAAAAAGAAAAAAGAAAAAAAATTGTATCCAATTCTCAAACAAGTAACACTTATGTTCTGATGTGAATCTGAGATGAAATATTTATTCTGGTTAATTAAATCAAAAAAAGAAGAAAAAAAGTGCAAAAGAACCACATTACCTTCGATAGTCATTACCTTTAATAGCCATTACTTTTGATAATCGTTACCTTTGATAGCCATTACTTTTGATAGCCATTACTTTTGATATCCATTAATTTTGATACTCATTACTTATGATAGCCATTACTTTTGATAATTATTACGTTTGATAGCCATTAATTATGATAGTCATTTCTTTTGATAGCCATTACCTTTGTAAACCATTAATTATGATAGTCATTTCTTTTGATAGCCATTACCTTTGTAAACCATTAATTATGATAGTCATTTCTTTTGATAGCCATTACCTTTGTAAACCATTAATTATGATAGTCATTTCTTTTGATAGCCATTACCTTTGTAAACCATTAATTATGATAGCCATTACTTTTGATAGCCATTACCTTTGATAGCAATTACTGGATGGTTCACCGGGTCCCCTAAGAGTGAATGCCTTGAGTACAAAACGCGAACTAAGATTTCATCATTCAACGGAAATTATTTCAGAATCGGATACGCCTATTACGAGATCGTTTGAGAACCTTCGACATTAAGCAACCAGGGAGTACTAAAAACTCCTGCTTAATGACATTGACGCCAAGATGGATCGTTTGGCTATCACGTGATATGTACTCAGCTGTCGTATTTAAAAATACGAACAAAGACGTTTTTAGAGCTAAATTTGTGACGCGTTCCGATAAATGTTCCGAGTTTTTGTGCCAAAAATAAAACTCAATACTGCTGCTGTCTTTTGTTCTGTTTTTCCGTCCATTGTTGTTGGTTTATTTGGTACTGCCGAAAATAGCTTACACGTGACACTGTTTTTTTTTTAATGATGGAATACATCTTTTGGCGTGGGCATGTGATCACGCGTGTTCTCACTCACTGCTATTGGGTATGGACCATATACCGTAAATACTCACATAAAATCTCACCAGTGAAAAGGTCGTAGCCTAACGGTGTTCCCTTCAGACACTTCTCGGATCAAGGTGGGGGTGGAGTGGGGTGGGGGTGGAGTGGGGTGGGAGGTGCCCCACCCCCCCCCACCCCTGAAAAATGTAAAGCCCCCCTCCCCCTCGAGAAATGTGTACATTTAATAAAATTAGTGAAATAGTAGAACTAATGAAATACCTTACGCTCAGTATATTTGAGGATCACAATTTCGAGGGAAAATCGAGTTACAACTTTCGAGTCTATCGAAATGGCGGACTGCTCCGAAAACAACCCGAGACGGATTTTAAGCCGCATCACATAATTTATTATATCGGTATTTGTACGTATTTATTGTTTGCTAAAAGCGTTTATTTCAGGAATCTCTCGGGGCACTGCCCCCCCCTGCCACCCACACCCCAGAGCGCGTCAACCCCCCCCCCCCCCCCCCCCTTTAAGAACCGGAGCAAAGAGGGTTCAAAGGCAAAAATAAAAAACATGAAATCAACGAAACTGACGTATTTCTACCATTTTTTATAAAGAATTGTAAACGTTACATTCAATTTAATCAAATGCGAGAAACGGCCAAAACACCGAAATATGAGAAACGGCCAAAACACCGAAATATGAGAAACGGCCAAAACACCGAAATATGAAAACGGCCAAAACATCGAAATATGAGACAATATATTTTTTTTGTTTCTCAAATATTATTTTTATATCGTTTTTTTAAAAAATAATATGTTATTATTATTATTATTGATATTATTTTGTGCAACACACTTAGTTTAAAGACGTACATTTTGGGGAAAAGTCCATTCTATATTCAGAACAAAACGGAGTTAAACACATTTTCCATCGCTACAAACGCTTTTATTTGAAATTACTTTTGCTAACGATCAAACATCAGCAGTATTCTTTAATCCTCTGTTTCTTTACAATATAAAAAATCAACTTTTATATTAGGGCAGGATATTAATTGTATAATTTCATCATGTTTTGAGCGTATATATTTTTAGTATAATTTTTCCACTTATAAGCAATTTGTGCAAGATTTCATTTAAGGTATAGAGACATTTGCTAACAACATTATTTAATTCTCTTTTTGTACCTGGTAAAACATGGAAATATTTAAGAAGATAATTGTGTGACGTCATACTTTTGTAAAGAAAAATTGCGTTTTTTTTTTTTTAAACATTCTTTTATGATTGAAGTTGACCAACTTCCCGTTAACCTGTCGAGTGGAAACTTGGCATTTAGACATGTTGCCAATGAAAACATAGTCTTTCACATTTCCCTCCAATAGCGTGATACCTAGTGAGTTATAAATTTAAAGAATATCCAACATTTATTGAGGCCAGCTATCTTCATATGTCTACGGTGATCTTCTACAGCAGCGGTTCTCCACCTTCCTAATTCTGCAACCGTTTAATACAGTTCCTCTTGTTGTGGTGACCCTCAACCATAAAATTATTTTCGTTGCTACTAGATGAATATGTGTTTTCCGATGGTCTTAGGCGACCACTGAGTAAGGAATGTTCGACCCCCCCCCAAACCCAAGGGGTCGCGACCCACAGATTGAGAACCGCTGTTCTACAGCCTACTAAAGACACTTCAGCATTTTTTAAACGGTATTCATCAGCGCCCTGGATCGAAGTAATCGAAAGACACGAATAAAACCCTTTTTGGAGCAACGAGGCGCCTTTAGAAAGTGATTCTAATCGTAGAAGTAATTTGCCATGTAACAATTAGAGCTCATCATTTGATGATGTCATTGCACCGATTATTACTTTCATCATTGAGGTAACGTTAGTTAAGTCTGGAACGGGAAAGAGTTATACATTTCTTGATTCTTTCTGTCATATGCTGCAATTAGATGGGTCAACTCAAAATGGGTAAAATTATGCCAGTTGGACGGATTCCGGAGACATACAAGGTAATGTAAAAGAGCTCAGTTAACAAACTCATAAGAAGCACTGCGCTGGTCAACTTGAAAGATACATTTTTTAATCTGCAGGCCCAAGTACAAAGTGTATAGTCTCGTTCTGGCATATGGTGTGGCAGGAAGGCATCACTTGCATCGTCATGGCAACGGGTTTGTTTGAGAATGCTATGGTGAGTAGACTTAAATACTTTTAATGTCTGTGGACCCCAGTTATTTTTAAAAAAAGAATCCCCTGTAATGGATATTTTCAAATATCATTATTTGTTGGACAGTTTTTTTTTCCTTTTTATTGTAAGGTAATTCATAAAGTTGATTTGGTTTTTTTAATGGCGGACAAAAAAATCAATTCAGAGACCTTACTTTAAAAACAAAAAAAGAATCACAGTGCTGAAATAGATTTAGATAATTGTCGATTTGTCTTCGCCACTAAAGCAAAGATACATTTATGTGTAGCGTACATACTATGTTTATTATTATCCCTTATTATAAGCTGTACGATTATGTAAAGACCAAACTCATTAGGCGTAGCTATGGCCATGTATTGTCTGCGTCTTCACAAGGTCTGAAAGCGCCCCTAACGACGTAGTGAGATAAACACACACAACAAAAAACACTGTATTTCCCTGGCTACTCTTTTCTTTTGTTCTTCTTTTTTCAATTGAATGACTAATAGTTTTAAGCTTGTCTGTGATCGATGGGACGTTGGTTTATTTTACATTGATGAATCTACTTCACTGTGCACACACCAACTGAACGTGGAAGATTTTGTTCACGGATTCTCACGGATGTAATGTGTTGGTGACGATTATAGAGCTGGTAGTGACCTGGAATACAGTCACGGATTAAGACCTGCAGTTGCCTCTAGACATTCGAATCCTATCGTCCACGCCCCTGTTCCGCTCCCCCCCCACTCCCTGATGAACATTACCGATTTCCGACAATTAAAACAAAATTCACGTAAATATATTAAAACGTCTCTTGTTTAACAATTTTAGTCCCTCATACAATGACCGAAGGACTTATTTCCATTCCAGTAGTTCTAAGCCTGAAACATACTGCTCAAAGAAATGTTTCAATGGAACAAAAGCCAGTGGCGAGGATTTCAAACGAAAGTTTTTAGGATTTCAAGAGAGAGAGAGAGAGAGAGTTATTATTACTGTGGTTAGTAAACTGGGTCCAAGTGTTACATAATAAAAAAGTTAACTTTTCATTTTCTATACTATATCCCGGCTTTTAAACAATAGGCCAACACACATTTCTACACCGTATCTGTCGGTCTTTAAACAATAGGCCAGCACACATTTCTACACCGTATCTGCCGGTCTTTAAGCAATGGGCTCTCAGACAGTCCTACGGAGAGTCCTACACCGTACCTATGGCTCTTAATTGATTGATATAATTTATAATAGTCGCTCGTTTCCTCCTAAAGAATAAAAAGAAATTAAACTATCTACCTGAGTTCAACTGTCACGTGTGAGGCGTTACGTGACAGCCCTTTTCCCACTCAGCACCATTGATGTAAAACATGTGGCGTTTGGGGAAGGACAGTTTTGAAGAGGAAGCAGGACACATCAGAAGCAAAATATATACATCTACAATAGATAACTTTTGTGTGTGTGTGTTTGCTAATTTGTAAATCTTGCTTTTGAATAATGGTAAAATGTTCGCCATGATTGTTTTGAGAGTTTGTAACTATGATCGATGATACAATTAGTGTTCACTTGTAGGGTTATGTCATAGTGTTGGCATCCTAGCAAGTCAAACATGACTTCCTGTGATATAAACCTCGGCTTACGGGTAGAATCTTGCTAGAATCTTGCCACTGTCGGAGCCGGAACGATCGCATTTAGCTCATTTTTTTAAATTTTTTTTTAAAAATTTAACGATGTCTTTTTAATAGTGTCAGTGTCACTGAGTGACCGTGACATGAAGTGCTGTAGCCACCACACAAACACAAGTGAACGCCATGAGTGGGGGTGGGGGTGGGTGAGGGGAGACGACCTAAATTCACAGACCTAATGATCATGCCACGATTTACAAGCATATCAAATATCTGGTGGTGCATTGATTTTATGAAACGGAATAACTAGAGTACATACTTGCAGGGTTCGCGGCAGAAATCCTGTTATGCAAGGTAAAGTACAAAGCAGAGGACCTCAATCTAAATGTTTGCTGAATGGCCCGTAGTGAATTTGCCAGGTTGGGAAAGGTTCTCATTGTTGGCACTAATATAAGCCTTTAATTTAAAGTTGCGTTTTTTAAACTTCAAACTAAACTGATTATTAAAAATTGCAGGCCTATCTAACTGAAAACAAAAGAAAAAAAAACTGTAAAAAAAAAATAGAAATCTAGGAAATAAGTAAAACAAAGTAAGGTCAGACCTGAAAAAAGGAACGCAACAAAACAACAAACGTGTCGACAGGAAACCATTGTAAGCGAACAAACAACAGAAAAAACAGAATAAAACATAAAAAATAAGAAATCTAGAGCGTTGTGCTATATTTTTAAACCGGAATTCCAAACAGCAGAAACTATGTTTAAAAATTAATACAATTAAAGACATATTTAAGTAGCGACTACATTCAGCTCGAATCTTCTACACTTCTGCACAGTCTTTCTTTGCGTAATGCATTTAAGAATTTTAAATTATTTAATGCGTTTTAACTTGTCTTTGATAGAAAGTTCTTTTTAAAAAGTTAGTAGTATTTAATATTTTAATTTTATTTGAGTTTTTTCTCATTTAGATTGCGTTAGTACTCGTACGTACGTTTGTCCAGTATAAGGACTTCAATTGAGGTGATTGTTTCAACGTACTCATATATCATATACGCATTGAAATTATTTTAAGAAACAAAACAATAAGGTTACCGGCAGGGGCGCCCGCAGAAAACTTTCTAGGGGGGGGGGGCGGCAAAAAAAATCGATTAGCTTTCTAGGGGGGGGGTGGGAATTTTTAGTAATGTTATAATGTAGTTTTAATTTATTGTAGCGTATTAGTATGGTGAAAGAACGAAAGACAGCAGCTTAGTTACTTTCTCTTTATTTTCTCTTTACTTTAATAAATTTTTTTGTCTATTTTTGACTAAATTTTTTTTATCCAATCAATCCAGGTGGGGGGGGGCAAGTGCCCCCCTTGCCCCCCCCCCTTAGGGCGCCCATGGTTACCGCCATTCATAACATTTTTTTTAAAGTTAAATTAAAAGCTGGGAAAATAATCTGTCTCAACAAAATATAATCGACTAGGGTGTATCTAAAAAGGCTGCGGCTTTTCGGTCGCGGGTCCGAGAAGTGAGAGTTTGGGTTTATTAAAAAAATATTATACAATTATTGTAGGGTTTTTAAGACAAATTTTGGTATCAAATGAAAGATAATTGATTCAGTTTAACTAAAATAAACTACCACAAATGACATCCGAATAGCATTTGGTCAAAATGGAACCGGAAACGCAACGCCGCTATTCGGACCCGGGTCCCTTTAGACTCAATGCTATTCGGATGTCATTTGTTGTAGTTTATTTTAGTTAAACTGAAGAATTAAGTTTACAAACATGTAGTCCATTCAATTATCTTTCATTTGATACCAAATTTTGTCTTACAACCTATCAATAATATTTGGTTTTTTTTTATTTTAATCCCAAACTCTCACTTCTCGGACCCGGGTCCGAATACCCACTTCGATCTAAAACGTTGTCAGCATGTTCTATCAATTAATTTTCAATCAATTAACTAAATCATAGAAACTGCTTTGAACAGTAGGAAGGCATATGCCATACGTAATCGCCAGTCAAAAGTTGGAATATCATGTAAAATGCTTAAACTTGTCCATATTAATAATCTCTCAGCAAATTTAGTTACGAATTAATAGACGTTAAAACATCTGAAACCACAATGCCCTGGATGGCATTTAAAAAGGATGTCCTGCACAATTTTTTTTTTTAATTTAAGATCAATGTGAATCAGAGTTGATCTGCTCCTCTACTACATTGAAAAATTCACAGCACATGTTATTTATTTCGAATTGTCGCAATGAAAATCACGATGTCCATGTCCACAGCAACAGTGTGACAAGTACTGGGTCGATAAAACACGCAAATACGCCAAGCACGGCAAGATTCACATTTGGCATGAAGGAAGCACGTACCTGGCACAGCTGAACATACGGACATTTAGGATCCAAAAGGTGATTTATTAGGCACAATTTGAATTTGAACATAGCAATTATTGTTTTGATTTTTAATTAATACATGTTAATCAAGAGATATTTTAGTTTGCAACCAGAGCTGTCTTTAAAGCAACAGGAGCCCTGGGCGAGACAATGCCAAAGGAAAGGCTAGAGTCATTTTTTTCATTAAAAAATCATAAAAATAAAGTTGATAAGAAACAGGACAGACCCAAGGAGGGTTGGGGGGGGGGGGTAACCTCCAGCTAAAGAGGGGTCCGGGGGCCTCAGCCGGGAACTGTTTATTGAAATATGCGCATTTTAAACTATTTTGAGACCTAGAAATCTTTTAAAATTACTTTCACTTTTGTAATTTAATTTAAACTCTGACGCTGTTAGGCCTATACATAAACATAAACGAAAACAATAATTTTGAATCGTCGGCAAGATGTGGTGGAAGTGAACAGTGCAGCCATCACGCGAGCCAACATCTCTACTGGCACTGGCTACACAGCTAGCCGAAATATTACTTGAAATTATATTATAAATTAGGAAGTTTTAGTGATTTGAAAATGTGTTTGGTTTCAGAAACGGGACATTTAGGCATCCCGAGACATTTTCGGGACACCGGGTACGATGGTGAAAAAAAAATGTTTTTACGGGCCTTTTGGTCATCCTAGTGTAGGGGTATAGTTGGTGGTGGTAGGTACTGTTACTTTGACGAAAAGGGTGGGGGTGGAGATCAAAACTAGGGGAGGTGTAACTGGAGGGGGCTTATTGAGCTGATTCACAGAAATTGTTCGATAAATTCAAATGTCAGAGATGCATTTATGGCTTGTGTGAAATCATGTCTTAAAAACGGCTTTTTGAGTGCAACCTTTTATTCAGTGGATTCATTATGGTGATCTTCTGCGTCCACTATCGTCTACAATTTGCAATTTGTTTGGTTCAGGAAGGCAGTTGTGAGTCTCGTCTGCTGACCCACTATGAAATGGTTGGATTCCATGACGAGGCACCTGATCCAGGACTGCTGTTGGATGTACGAAGAAGAGTAAATAGTTTATCTGGTATTCAACCAGGACCAGTGCTAGTGCATTGCAGGTATGAATTATGCGGAGGTCTAGTCAAGGCCTTCCTTTAACCCTTTTTAAATTAGTTATGAAGAACGATAAACTGTGTACCGGTACCGTACACAATTTTTAACGTAATAAATAAAACTTAAAACCAACCATTGGTTACTACATAATTAAACTTTTATGTTATTTGGTTATAATCTTTTCTTAAAATTATTCATTTTAAACGTCTTATCATTATTTAGACGTTTAAGGATTTAACATAACGAATCACAGTGATAGCAGCCATTTCCGGCTTCTTGATCAAAATAAAAAAAAAAACAATTTCATACCCCCACTCCTTCGTGGGATGCATAACTTTTTATAGACAGATCAACGATAATAACTCAAAAAATGAAAAAACTCTTACAATGAATGTAGATTGGGTGGAACTAAACCTTATTTTGGTGGCTTTACTAGTAAAAAAGTATTTATGCGATTTATAAACTAACCGAGTCATTATAATAATACTGTCCGTGATACACAAAAAATCTTGTAGCATAAATCAATATATCACCGGAACACAAAAACTGATACGTCACTGATGAGGAAAGCATTATTTAATAAACAAAGGTGACGTAGTATTCAATTTTCCAAAGATACCGTGTAGCCGTACGCCATATTGTAGAACACGTTTTTTCGACATTTTAGGACATGCGCAGAACGGTGCGTGGACAAGTATTGTTATCCCTAAAATTAGAAACTACTTTCATATTAAAACATTCTTAATTTTTTTAAGTTAAACTTTTGTATGCTTAAAAAAAGAATTATTATTATTTTGTATTATTTTTGGTATGTTTAAAAGATCAGCACACTCGGTTCAAAATAGAAAATAACATAATTCTTTTGGATACTCTGATCTGTTACCAAGTAATTCCATCTGTAGTTGTTAAGGACCCTAATAAGGCATTTCTTCAATTGACATAAAGGGGTAAAGTTGAGTGAATTACAGGTTAATGGTTCACCCTTACCTAGAGTTTGACTTTATAATTATATTAATAATTTTCTTTTTCTGTAATACTTCACAAGTTAACCTAGATTGAATGGTTTCATAAAGACCTTATCGCTTCTTATAGATTATATAGTTTTACCTAGCCTTCATTGATTCCCCTCAACCTTACTGTTTAACTATTCCAATGTTGTAACATGTTGAGATTTTAAGAATTATTATCCATAAAACAAGAGTTTGCTAATGCATTTAAAATTATTTATTAAAAAAAAACATTAAGTGTTAGCATTTCACTTTTAGATGTGGAGGTGGGCGAACTGCAGTTTATGTAGCCATAGATTACTGCCTGCAGCAACTTCAATCAGAAGACAGGGTGGATGTATATGGTACCGTTTTACACCTCCGCAGGTTCAGGAAAAATATGGTGCGAACAGTAGTGAGTATACTTTTTAATAAAATGGTATTCTTATATTATTTTTATCATTAATTTACTGCTCGTAGAAGTCACATTTTATTTAACTAAATTTAATACTATATTTAATAGTAACTGACCGTATTGAAAAAAAGAATGCTCAGTTTTTACTCTCTTTGGCTTTTTAATAGTTTTTTGCATAAGATGTAGAATGGGTTTGAAAATTTACTTAACTCCCTTTGGTCTGCTTGCTCGACTGGGTGCAAGAATAAACCAAATTCTTCAAAATAATTAAGAAAATCTGTTTATTCAAACTTATTAAATAATATTTTAAGTTAAATATTATTAGACTACAAAATGAATTCACCTACAGGGCCAGTACCAGCAAATCTACGAAGCTGTTGCTATGTATCTTCAGTGTGGTGTTACAGTTTATCCCATTCACACACTCGTAGCGGCATACCAAGTGCATTATGGTTGTGATTCAAAACTAATGACACTGGATCAAGAATATCAGGTACAAAAGCATGTATTTCCATATCTTAAAATGAGCCTCAGGAAAAAAAAAACATAAATATTTACGCATTCTTATTCATTTTCAAAATCCCTGAAGTAGCCACACTGTTGAAGTTATTAATTGTAAGCAATGTTCCCTATAAGGTTTGTTGGTTCGTTTGCAAAATCATAAATTTGTGTGCAAATTTTTACAGCATCAATTTTTTTGTGCGCAAATTTTACAGCCTACAGACACAAACACACCCTTAAGTGGAAATTAGCTGCACGGTACTCAAAACTGCTGCGCGGCGTCTGTGAGATTACTGCGCGGCCGCACAGCTTAAAGGGAACATTGCCTAGGTGCCTAGGATATAATAAATACAAACTGTTAAAAAAATTTTAACAAAATGTAATTTCACTTGTTAAAAAATGCTGTTAAAAAAACCCACATCTATCTAACTATAGAGATTGCCAAATTTATTTTACAGCTTGTAGATCAATACAAAATAAATACATTTTAATGCATTGATAATAATTAATTAATTGATTGAATTTAATTTAAATCAGACCCTTCATGCCATTGTGCCGAGACTCAGTATTGGAGATTGTGCAAGTGGTCACAGAGTTGAGAATCGAAGCAAAAGCAGGGATATTATGATGCTTCCGCGTAAGCATGTTCATTTAAACACACTTTATAAATTCTGTAAATAAAGCTCAAGTATAACTTTCTCTTACATAACAATTTGAAACACCTTACAATAAAAATGTACCATATCGATAACTTTATTCTACTTGTGCGATTTAGCTGAATGTGCCAGACCGTATCTAACAACAGCTGATTGTGGGGACAGTGGCACTGATTTTATTAATGCTGTTTACATAGATGTAAGTACTCTCTTTATTGTGAGTGAAAGTTTTTCCTCTCAAATCAACATCTGCATTTCTCTAGACTTGGCAAATATAAAATTGGGACTGGTACAATGTCAAGGGTTAACTTATACAGTATGGAAGAGGGACCAATATGAATACAACTGATTAATTATTATTTCAAAGCTGAAATAACATATTTTAAGAACTCATGTCAAAATCTCTATTGATTCTAAAAAAATCAATTTATTTTATTGGCATATTTTCAGGTTAGCAAGTAATGGGCTTTTGGCGGGAATTTTTCTTTTTGTGTTTCCATAATAGTGATAAATTAATATTATATATTTTATAGTTTTAAAAAAAAATGATTTCTCTTCTCCAAATGAATATTCACTTTTTTTCTATTATAACACATTTTTTGTTGTTGAATGAACACAATTTTCCCTTCAACTCATCCCCACTAAACTGTGCTATCTGTAACAATTTTTTGTTCTCTTTCCAACATTTGATCATTAGTTTTATTATCTTTCGGCCATATGCTAAAGACTTGCTCTCTTGAGACTTAATGGACGGGAGGCTCATTGTGCTAAGCAGATTCCATTTCACTTTGGTGTTAAGGGATCTGTCATGAGGGGGAGAGCACCCAAGGAAGGTTACGTTGTTTATTAAAGAACAACAACTGGTGATAGGAAGTATTCATGACTGGTCTCCCCTTTGGGACTCCAGAGCTCATCAGCATCTACCCTAGCATTATGAGCACTAATACTATGGGCTCTTGTTTGGTTGTTAGATATAACTGATGCAATTTTATCTCAGCCATCCATCCCCAGAATACTAATTAGCTAGCTATCGATGGCAAGGGCGATAATCAAATTTATGGGCGGTCAGGCAGATGTAATGGATCATTGTTAGACCTTTTTACATAGCTTGGAAATACTAGTTAGCAATGAGGATGCAGATAGATATATCCTGTTTTGTAAAGGAATGCAAACACAAAGAATCATTTAAAAGTATTACATTTTATTATTTGACAGGAAAACTAATAAAACGTAGTGTAGTAAAAGTTTGGCACTATGCCCCCACAGTGAGATTGTGATTGAGAAATCAGTGTCATATGTTAATTCCCAAACATGAAAGAAGAAGAAAAGAAAGGTTTTTACAACTCTGACAGAGACTATGATTTCTTCACTTGTCATGTGCTAAATCTTTCAATTATTTTTTTATAATTTGAATTAAAAAATATAAGATTTGACGGGATGGTCCCCTGGGAGAACTTGACTATGCATTGTAAAAAAAATATTTGCTTTTACGGGATAATTAAAATGAAATTTATTATTTACTGTTCAAAAAAGGGAGGTATTTAATTTTTTCCATGTGTTTTTTTCAAGTAAGGTTAACCCAGATTTCTGGGGAATATTCGACTTTCGATAAAACCTGAATGAATAATAAAGCTTAAAATTAGTCTAAAATTGTGCTGATTTTCTTTCAGGGTTACCATGCAGAAAACTCTTATCTAATCACCCAGTGGCCTATGAGGAGAACAATAGCTGATCTATGGAGACTTATGTTTGATTTTAAGATTACTTCCCTGGTATTCATGAATGATCCACATAAGTTCTCTCGAGTAAGTAGTTATGAGCTATTTATTTTACTTAGTGACTTATTAAACATCTAAAATATCTGCACCTATTAAACTCAAACTTAAAAATCATTAAAGTTATAGGTTACAAGATAGACGCATGACTTGTGTTTGACTTGTAAGCCTTTTGTTTTATTAGAACGTTGTAAGAAAATATAAAGTTAAATACTGTATACTTATAAATTATTATTTGTTTTGATATATTCGTATTACAAAATGTATATTTAAGATAAATTTGGCTTATAAAGTGTTACACAAACAAATATAAGAAACCATTTCAGTTGCTCAATTAATAATAATAATTTGTGGGGGGGGGGGGGGAATCTAATGTTAATTGACATGATAATAAAAGTAAATTTGCATATAAATTAAGAAATAGATCATGAAATGTAATAGGATGGGTTTATATATGTGCTGACTAAATGTAATAGGATGGGTTTGTATATGTGCTGACTAAATGTAATAGGATGGGTTTGTATATGTGCTGACTAAATGTAATAGGATGGGTTTGTATATGTGCTGACTAAATGTAATAGGATGGGTTTATATATGTGCTGACTAAATGTAATAGGATGGGTTTATATATGTGCTGACTAAATGTAATAGGATGGGTTTATATATGTGCTGACTAAATGTAATAGGATGGGTTTGTATATGTGCTGACTAAATGTAATAGGATGGGTTTGTATATGTGCTGACTAAATGTAATAGGATGGGTTTGTATATGTGCTGACTAAATGTAATAGGATGGGTTTATATATGTGCTGACTAAATGTAATAGGATGGGTTTGTATATGTGCTGACTAAATGTAATAGGATGGGTTTATATATGTGCTAACTAAATGTAATAGGATGGGTTTTATATATGTGCTGACTAAATGTAATAGGATGGGTTTGTATATGTGCTAACTAAATGTAATAGGATGGGTTTATATATGTGCTAACTAAATGTAATAGGATGGGTTTATATATGTGCTAACTAAATGTAATAGGATGGGTTTATATATGTGCTAACTAAATGTAATAGGATGGGTTTTATATATGTGCTGACTAAATGTAATAGGATGGGTTTGTATATGTGCTGACTAAAAAAAAGTCAAATAAATACATGTATTCTGTTGTTTTTTTTTAAAAATCTGATGACAGCTAAGATGCACCTATTCAAATGCATTGCTCATGATTTCTGAAGGCCTAGATTATTCTTTCAATCAGTTTTTAACTTTTTGATTCATGAAGTTATAAAATGATTCAAAATGTTCCTTGTTGGTCAAAAGTTTTTAAAAAATAAAAAGTCCAATTATGCTGGTATAAAAAAAGACTACAACACAAGTGCATGTTTTGTTCCATCCTTGCATAGACTGCAACACTGCTTGATAATTATTTTAAACATATATTTTTATTATTTTATAGCTGTAAATAAAATGGGATACTAAAATTTATCAGTCAATGCTGAGCAGAGTTTAAAGAAAAATAATGTTGTAAAAAAATTTTTTAAATTTGCTGATACATCCCATCCTTTTCATCGCAGATACCTAAGATCAGCTCGATCAAGGCAAATTCTTTCCCTTAAAGTTAGGACCCAAAGATATAAAAATTATTGTGTTCCCCAGTCTGTCTGTTTACAAGCATGCTTCCCCAGCGGTTACCAAACTAAATGATCACTAAATAAGCTGTTATTTTCACAAAGGAAGTTAAATTTTTATGGTATATGATGGCTGACGTTTGCACTAGAGAGTAACTTTAGATGGCTTTTGTTTAAATTGTACTAACTGTAAAATGTTGTATTCCTTTAAATATATATTTATTTATGTGCTATAATTGAATATGTACAATGTAAACAAAAAACATTTTCATTTATTTGGATCAATAAAAGATTCCTATCTTTTCATATTAAAAAATGTTAATCAATTAATACAATAATATTCTGTTTTCAGAATTATCCTAGATTTTGGCCAAAGGAGATAGATCAGGTGGCTAATTATGGTCCTATCAGTGTACGTTATCTAAACTGTGAAAGACTCAACCACATTGTAACCAGGACTTTTGCGATCAGGAAGGTACTTTTTTTCTAGCACATACTTTAAAAAGAAATAGTTCTTGTCCTTTCTAGTAAAAAGTTCTTTTTATGAATAAATGACTGTTTCATGATTTTAATGTGCTTTGTTACTCTTTGCAGAAATTATGGTTCATCCCTTTTAACTTAGAAAAATATTAATTTATAATAATAAATTATATGCTGCATGTAAAATATAAAAAAGAAAATGTGTTATAAATTTAGTCTCAAGTTTATATTTTTCATTTATATTTATTATTGTTTCATTTAATTTTAAAAGTTGTAAATGTGATTTAAAGTAACTGAACAGCAAAGGTTTAAACTTTAAGTTTATATAAGTTGTTTACTTGATGATTTTGTAATTTAGTTTTATAATCCATTAATAGAAAATCTTTTCAAAGTCATTGTTTTGTCTGTTGGAACTGCTTTTGTATTTTGCTCTGACAGAGGACAAAACTGATGAATATTTGTGCAGGGGTATTACATGTTTGCTTCCTTGCTTCCCCAGCCCAAAAGGCATCCACATCTCATTGCTCAGGCACTCATGCGCATCAGTGAAGATGTGATGGTAATCTTTACCTCATTGCCCCTAATGTGTGCACACTTTCAAATTAATTTAATGCATTTCTCCAGCAACTTATTTTGGGATTCTCATTTTGTTCTAATCAAAGGTTAATAATTATAACTATGTATTTTTTTTATATATATCTTTATATCGTTGTAAAAATCAGCATTTTGCAAACTTTAACATGTCTCTTTAAAAAGAAAATTGAACATGCCTTTTTTAAACTTCATGAGACTAGGCAGTGACTTTAAATGTTAGATATTAGAATAAACTAAATCCTTGCCTACCAAAATTAATCTCAGTTGAGGTTCAGGATACAGATTATAAAAAAATTATGATTGCCATTTAAGTCTAAGTCTACTTCTCACTTATATGTTTACAGCAGGGGCTGAACTAAACCATTTAAATTGCACTGATGGTTTGCCTAAGGATAAGTGATATTTTTTCCACCTGTATTTTTCACTATGAATAATCAACATGAATTAGAATAATATATTGAAGATGCATTTGTTTGGGAATTGCTGATAAATTTAACTTATTTTATATAATTTATTCTAATTTAAAATTACTTTCAATTATAAAACAACATATTACATACTATTTTAACATTATTTTTTCCATTGAATCTTTTATTTTCTCATTTGACATTTTATAAAAATGAAAGTAATCATGTTAAAAAAAAATTAAACAATTAATGAAATTTGAAATAAAAGACACAAAATAATATGATCTTCCAGCCTCCTTTGATACGGCTTGAATGAATATGAAGAAAAACATACCTAGTTTTCTTTTGTTTTTTCAAAATTATCATTTTGTGATTTTTTTTTACATTTTAGGCTTAACATTTAAATGAAGTATTAAAAAGCAAAATGTAATGTCAGAATTTTGACTATCAATTTTATCATTCATTGTTCAAATACAACTTGCACCAAGCATGCTCCTTTTTCACACTAAATAGGGCAGATATCTTTAACTTTCTTTGAACTGCTATACATAAATTTATTGACATGTCAAAAGATTTGTGCAATACAAGAATACATTCTTCATAGAAAATTGTTATATTTTGGTTATCTTTCATATAATATAGATATAATTTGTTTCAGTGGGATCATAATATATATAAATATATATTTGTACCATTTACATTGAAACAAAAAATATTTTTTGTATTGTTGGTAAATATTTTCATAAAATACAAATTAATTTTTATAATGTTAAAATTCACAGAAACTTTTGGGAACCCAAAAAAGAAAACATCTTGCTCTTTAAAAATTAAAAAAAATTTCTCTTCTGAAAGTATAACTAATAAGTTTTTGTTTTGTTTGGTTTTTTTTCACATTATTTTTAACTTTTCTTCTTTTAGACATAATTTTATAGTGAAGGGTTGGAATATCCTTTGACTTTCACGATTCTTTTAATGAATGTAAAAAATTTAAGTCTGTTAGATCTATGTATAAGCCTACTATTACAGGGTTAGAGCTAGAGCTAAATTTCATTAACTTTGTTTTAATAAAATTTTTAATTTTTTCTTTAAATATGTTTTAAAATAACTTCATCACAAAATTTTTTTTTGTGTACATATTATTTTTGGTTGGTTCTTCTAGTCCTAGGTGTATTTTTGTTCTAGAAATCACATCCATCTTTTAGTGCATGGGTCAAACACCTGCACTCTAACACCTCCCCTTGATTCCACACTAACTTTATTTTGATGTGGCCAAGGAGACACACACTTCTTAATTAGCTTATTTCTATATCTATACAATATTTATATTGACTAATAATTTATTATTGGTGGATGTTGGAAGGAGTAAACTTATGTGTTCTTATGCAAATGGTTTTAGTTGAAAGTTGATGTCTATCCAATACATTAAATTACTTCCCTTTGTGCAGGAATGGACAATGAAAAAAAAAATGAACTAAAATATAAAATATCATCATTTATTGTTAAAATAATTATATTCTATTGTGAATAAGTGTCAACAGCCAAACTTAATGTGTCTCACTTCAGTCAAAATAAAAATTAGTATCCACTATAAAGATCCATTGTTAGAGGCTCTGGCAAGCCTAGTTAGAGGCTCTGGCAAGCCTAGTTTCAATTGCACTGGACATAAATTTAACCTGTAGCCTTGACATTCAATCTAAGACAAAACAAGTGTTGAAAATCATCTACATCTTTTGATTCGGTATTTGGAATATTGTTATGAAAGTGCAACCAGTCCATAAATTACAAATGGCAATGGACATAATACTTACTAACAAGAGTAATGTTGCCAAGGGAACAATTGCAAGGGCAAGGAAGCAGCAATGGAGAGTTGCAATTTCACAATGACATTTTCTAAACAAAGCTGTGGCTCGCTTAAAATTGTCCATTATAGAGGTTCTGTTTCCTTTCAGATCATGAACAATCTTGTTGGCTGTGAGGTGAGGCAAGATGAAGTTGTTGTGAAAATGTTTCAAGTGTTGAGTTCAGGGTGTGACAGTGGTGACAGAGGTCGCCCAAGCCATGTCGGCGGTCTGCGCGGTCGAGGTCGGGGAAGTGTGGATGATGGTCAGGGCGACGGTGACAGAGGACACGGCGGCTACAGGGGAGTCGGCATCATGTCGAAGTCATTGCTGTCTGTGATGGAGCATGTAGCAGATTGGCAGAAACGAAGCAATAATCGCCAGCCAGTTTGTATTATATCCAAGTTAGTATCACACTAGAAATCGTGAAGCGCTTTGCCATTTGAATTTGTTTGCTCAACATTTCCCATAGTCTAGTATGTAGCCTGCAAACATTGTGACATGAGAAGGGGAAGGGAAGGGTGCATGTGAATTCTCTCATCATCTGAGAAATAATTTTCAAATTAAGTTTTGTTAGTCATTCAGTCATGCTGAAAAGTTTAAAAGCTCTAAATAGTATATATATATATTATTAAATAATTCACACTAACAAAATATAGTTAGAATATTTAATCAACCAGCTGATGGGTAATTTTTTAAACTAAAATTAATCAGAAGAGGTTTAGAATGCTATAAAGAGGTTACAAGTATCAATTCTATTTGTAATGAATTAGGACGAGCATTTATTGAAGACTGAGCAAAGAGGTTTATATTATTATTAATCAGTTCTCAGCATGTCGGTGAGCCTTATTTGAGAGATATAATCAACTTATTTATCATTAGGAAACAACTAAGTAAGCTCATTATCAAATTTTAATGTTTTAATAGAATTTAAAAAAATAAATTAACATTAACCTCATTAGCCTAATAATAATTTTGACCTTGACCCATGAACCGTCTCCTCAGTGCATAGATAAAATATGGCTATGCCTTAGAGCATTTCTCAGCATTTCATCCTATTTGCATTCTAGTGCTAAATCTTTTAATCTAATCAAGGCCCTCTCACTCATTGTCAATATCTATACAGTACATGTTTTTTTGGTTAGTTTTTTTTAAACGTTGGATATATTTTTCAATTTGTTTCCCTGTGTGTTTCAGTTTTAACAGTTGCTTTTTTAAATTATTTTATCAGAACAAAAATTGAACTATAATGATGTATTTATTCGCATAGAGATAGGACAGTTAGCAGAGGAAGTGTGAAAATATGAGATTATATTTTTAGATTGACACAATGTGGTTGAGCAGACATTTTGAGGACAATAGAAGAACAAAAAAAAAAGCAATGTTTGATTGTGGAAAATGACTTATGACAGATTTCAGACTTACCATCAAGAATAAGTCTTCAGTACGTGCTTTGGAAAGTGGAGTGCTCGAAAAAATGCACATCTCAAACTATAAGGCTTGTTGTAAGACACTGTTGGGAGACACTGGTCAAAAAGAATGCTTTTATTATGCTTTCTTGTTTTAAATAAATACTCTTTAAAATTCTGAGATTAAAAAAACCAAAAAAAGCAACAACCATGCATTCATTTTTAAGCTTCATCTGTTAGTTCATGTGTTGTCTCCATTAGACTAATTCTAATTTAGATCCAATTTTCTATCCACCAGAGATGGTTGTAGCCGTGTCGGTTTGTACTGTGCTATATCAATATGCTGTGATCAAGTGAGGGTAGAGAAGGAAGTGGATGTTTTCAATGCTGTCCGAATGGTCAGAAAGAATCGTCCTCAACTAGTTCCTACCATTGTCAGTATTTTAAAAAAAATGCTTTTTTAAGAATTTTTATGTTAATTTAAATTAGTTAAGGCTAGGTCATTGTAAAGGGAATAAATTATTTTACATATTCTAAGATCAAATTAGCTGTCCAAAAAATGAACCTAATTTTCACACAAAATAAATAATTATACACAACTATATAACTTTGTTTAAGTAGAAGATAAAGTCTGATAGTAAATAACTCTTGTGGCTGTTATTTTATAGACTAAATTTTCAAAATGTTTTTATTAGTATCAGTGTAGACCTCCACAACCCTTCACAAACTACTTGCATAAAAGATTCAGCATTTTAACACAGTATTTTATTTTATTGTATAAAACCATATTTTTAAAAACTTCTATGCAAGTGCTACAAATAGCCATTTCTGGTCACAGTCTGCTTGTCCCTGTTAAGTTGTATTAATGAAATGTATTTAAATGACTTGGGGTCAATTTCACAATGTATTAACTGTAATTAACCACCCTACTATCATTAATGTGTTTTGTTTTCAGGAGGAGTATCGGTATATTTATCACTTCATGACAGAGTTCATTCTCTTATCTGCGTCCAAGCCTGACATTATCATCTCTGAGCCACCAGCAGACTACATACCGCACACTGGCAGCCTTCATCGCATTGCCACCTGTCCCACAACAATAGCCAGTACTCTGCATGGTGGTGTCTATGTTGTTGCGGTCGGCAAAATAACAGACAAGCCTGAAAACAGCAGAGATGGTGTTCCCTCTAAGTTGGAAGGTGCTAGTTGTGTGAAATGCAGTCATAATTCTGCAAGGGAATTTCAGCCCTTTGGTGTCAGTCAAAGTAGAAATTTTCAAGAAAGTCGAAAGAATCAAAATGGTGGATACTTTGGTTTAGAGCTCAGCACCAACTCTGGAAATCAAACTGAAAATGGGCTACTGACTCTTCCTTGTGGTAGCCATAGCAACCAACACTATTCGGACCATAACACCACACAGATGCATTTAGCTGGTACAACTACCAGAAAAAATTTGTTTGGGAAAACCACCTACGAAAGTAACTCAACGGCAAATGGACTAATACTGTCTGCCTCAACATTACTACCGGTCGGTGACCTTCACCAAACTGTCTCCGACAACAGCATTATAGGGCTTTCACAAAACCAAACAGTGTGTCTTTCTTCCTCGAGTGTTTCTAACCCTTCCCCAGACCTCAATGTTATTCCATGTTTGTACCCGCCTTTGCATTCCTCAACATACTCTTATCTTCCATCACCCTTGTCTCCAAGTCCTCTGCTTTCCTCCAGGTTGTCCCCACCTTTTCTGATCCCAGATGTGTTCCGCAGTGGAAAGGAGTCCAGCCCTACCCCCAGCAGCACCAACCAGAGTCCCAGTCCTGGAAGTCTATGCAGGAGTAGCTCCTTTTTTTCATGCAACTCTCATGTTAGCAACATAGGGGAGAGTATATTTCAAAATTCGCTCTGTAATGGTGGACTCCCTTCTTCTGATTTAACAAACAGCATTCTACATCACGCAGCCACCAGCAATGGGTTGACAGGTCGCAATAGCTTAGACCTGAATCACAAACATTTGTCTGGGGGTAATGGTGCACCTTCTATCTCTGTCACATTTAATTCAGACGTAACAAAAATCACATCTGAGCTCAGCGCTGTAGCTGACTCGGCAGACATTAAACTAATTCATGCTTCCTATGCTTCCCTTGACGATTCCTCATCAAGCAGTGATGATGATGACATCAGTTCCAGTTTAGACTGGGTGCAAAATAATGATGGTGGTGATTGCCAATATAAACGGCACACGTTGAAAAAAGATGCGCCAGTGGGTACTAATCACTGTGTGATTAGGAACGGTCACGGTTTGAAGAATACATTGTCATCCGCCTCTTCTCCTCCACTTACGGCTTACAGCAACAAAGGCCCTTCCAGTTCTCTGAAACAGAGGATAAAATGCTGCAGGTACAGGAAAAAAAGCAAAATATAGAACTCATTATGATGATCTTTGAACTTTTGGTAAATGCTGTCTATAGTTAAGTTCAAGGCACAATAGAAACCTCAGAAAATCTCCAAAATCTATTTTTTAATATATTGAGATGTCATTTTTATTAATCACTGTTTTCAATGTTTTATGGGCTATATTTTTGTCTAACTATTGCCTTTACTACCAGGGTGGTCTTCAGTTAGATTTGCATTCAACTTTTTCTCTTTATGTACGTACACAAATAACACTCTGTGATATCCTGCACTTGTAGACATCATGAACAAAATTGCAGTTTACATTAATTAATGTAGAATACTGATCAGACAATTGAATTGACAACTATTTTGACTTAGAACCAGCTATTAGTGTTTCATAGCTTTTAATGTACACATCAGGATGTATAAATCAATGTTTCTCAAATTGTAGCAGCAGTGAGTGTTAATTAAAAAAACCTATTGATTGACTTCTCATTGAGATAAACGTGAAGTCCTTGTTACGTTAGAGTCTTAATTGCATTAAACTGCAGACATATTGTTTCTCAGATTCTAGAAAAAAAACTATACTTCATTCGATAAATGATATAAAGTTTGAGTAATCTACCAGGAGTCAGGGTTTTATGTCCAGAGTCTCTGACTCCACAGCCCTAGTGTCTTGCACTTGAACAGTGACCTGCATTATTAAAAAATATATATATTTTTTTTTTGCACCTTTATTTTCCAATGTTTACAGCACGCCTATGTACACATACATTTCTACACTACACTGTATTTTTTATACTTCTGAAACACGGTTGTGGATTTTTGTTGTTCTAATTGTCTAACTTTCATATTGGTGCTGTAATGTAATATTATAAAATTCACAGAATTTACTTCATTTTGAAATGTAATTTATAAATGGTCAAGTGGAGCTTGAAAACATAGTGAAATTTATTCATAATGGAATAAAATTTAGTAGCTGATAAATATTAGTTAGTTAAACAAAATTACTTGGTGAAACGTTAATCAATGTTGAAGTGAAAAGCAGAATTGACATTTGTACTTAGCATTGTGTAAATCTGAGCTATGGTGTCACAAGCACATTGAGCTGAGAGGATTTAATTACAATCATTTGATTTGAGCAAATGAAATGTTTATATCCTGGGGAAACAAAAACTGTAAAAGTAAAAGGTTGAAGGTAAGGAGAATCAATGTTTCTATCCTGGGGAAACAAAAACCGTTGAGTCTCAAGTAAGGAGAATCCAGTCAAGCTTTATTGGAGAATGTTGATTTCTGTATCTGTAATGTGCATTAATTTAGTGAAACTTGTTCAGGATAAAATGTAATTTTTATATCTAAAATAAAATGAAGAACTAAAATTAGTTAAAAGAAAACAACCAATTAAAAGCCATAAACCTAACAACTCCTTCACCTCTAGTATTGGGCATTCACCTCTAGTATTGGGCATTAAGAGTGAGTTTTCAAAATAACCATGGCACTATCACCATATTTTGCATTTCTTACCTTTTTGCTGTTAATGTTGACCCCCCCCCCCCCCCCCCCCCCCTTTTTCTTATAAGAAAATAATATAAATTTTTTTTTTTATGTTGTCCCCCCCCCCCCCCCCCTGGCCTCTTTGAAAGAATGTACAGTAATTAAAGTTTTTTTTGTGTCAAAACAGAACTTTCCAAAATCAAGCTAAACCAGTTTTAATTGTTCAGAGCTTACAAAATAAGATACTTTTGGAGCATTAACAAAATTACCCATTAGGGATTAGGTGGGCTATGTCTCAGAAGTCTTACTCTGTAATAATACCATACAAAATGTGTTAAATGTGATTCAAATTTCGTCACTCTTATAATTTTGAATTCTTAATTCAATCATCAAGTTTTATTTTAAGGTTCTGGTTAAATCAAGTATGCATTCCAATTGGTCATAAAATATTTATGTTAAAAGGCAAAGTATTATTTTCATAATCTTTATAAGATGTTATTACTTTACTTGAGTCACTTCTATTAGGAGCTTAAAATGTTTTTAGGCCTACTTGATAGAAATGTGACTCTGTTAAAGCAATTCCAAATAATTAAAATCTATTATTACTTAGGGTCATTTATTGTTCAATATTTAGTTTCTCGTCTGCGGAAAGTATTTCTTGGGAAACTAAAGATGGGGTTCAAAAAATAATTGTAAGCCTACACCTGATAAGGGGGTAAGTCACTTGCTACCTAAACAACATGTAGGCCTGCATCTTATCTACAAAGTGATCATAAACAGATGTGTGAAGTCAGGAAATAATGGTTGTAAATTTGTAAAACAAATTTTAAAATAATTTTTCTATCAAGCTTAATTTTATGAAATTGTTTTTCTTTTACATTTTGCAATGGCTAGAATTTTTTATTTAGGTATAATTAAGATTAATATAATATTTACCTACATAGCACGCGTTTCTTCAAATTATTTTGTTAAATTTAAAAAAAAAATATTGATAGAAATCAATCAACCTTTAATGGTTTACTAAATATCCTTTGAAATAATTTCATAATCATAGTAACATAGGAGTAATGAGTAACAAAATTGACTCCACAGGTTTCATTTTGACTTTTACGATTCATCTTGTTTATTTCCGAGCTATTTTTTTATTTTTTTTGGTTATTACAACATTGAAAAACTAAAATTGCAACTACAGTGGAAATACTTTGTCTTGTTGTAATTGGGATAGGCAAAATAATAAAAATTCATTTTGAAAGAATTTATTGACACAAAAACCTAATCCTTGGGATTTTGTAAATAATGGAGTTATAAAAGAAATTATGTTATGCACCCTGGCTTGAATTTAATGTGGTTATTCACTGTAGTAAATTGGTCCCTATTATTTATAATTAAATGGCATTTCCAACATGGATTTAAATTTGATTTAGGCAAGCAGCATTTTAGCTTCTAATTGTATTAAAAGATTTTGGCCAGGTTGATAGACCTTTGAGACATTGAGTTGTAAAAAGTGAACATTGGAAGGCGCTACCGTTTAAAAAATGTATTCTTCTGAAATGTCAAAGTTTTATACAAAATAATAATTGTAATGTGTAAGAAGTCATGTATTTTAAATTTACAATTTTTTTGTCAATGAACCTGAATTGTCTCGTTAAACTTTAATTCCACTGTAGGAGGAAGTGGAGCCTTTTTACCCTCGACATTTTTTGTAATCACTATAACAGAAGTATATAGTAGTATTTTCCCTCTCTTGTGAGCCCTGATTGGGAAAACAAAGATGAAATCTCTTTATTATTATTTGTTACTATTTGTATTAAAGTTTGCTAATGAATGGTTTGCTAACTTCCTGTTCGAATATTGTATAACAGTAATAGAGAAATATGGGGTATATTTATCACTAGTTGGTTATTAACTTTAAAAAAACAAAAAAACCTCTCGCCCTGGAATCAATTCCATTTAAACATTGATAGGAAAATATTAGGTTATATGATTAATTAATTAATAAATGGACTCTGAAATATTGAACTGTCTCTTTAGAAGCCTTACATCTGACAGTTGTACTGTGGATGTTGGTTCGCGTTGTACTGTGGATGTGCAACTGTTGGTTCATGTTGTACTATGGATGTGCAACTGTTGGTTCATGTTGTACTGTGGATGTGCAACTGTTGGTTCATGTTGTACTGTGGATGTGCAACTGTTGGTTCATGTTGTACTGTGGATGTGCAACTGTTGGTTCATGTTGTACTGTGGATGTGCAACTGTTGGTTCGTAGGATTTTAAATTTGATTTATAATTGTGATATTAATTAAGCTTTTCATTAAATTTGAAACCGTTTGAAGAAAATTTCACTTAATAAAATAGTAAAAGGAAAATGGAACCCTTTTTTTTCCCTTAATGTTTGCATTTTGAGGGAGTGTTTATTGTGATGTGAGTCAAAGTAAAAAGCCTCTTTCTTGTGGTGGCTCCTTTTTGCACATAAGAAATTTTTTTGAGTGAAAGACTAATCTGCCTTGAGCACTTTTATATTATGCAAAATGAAAAATAAATTGACTTTTTTCTACAGTAAATATGTTTCCACATTTATTGTGCAATTAAAAAAAAATTACAGATTGTCTTGAGGTGAAATAAATGTGTTGCGTTTGATGTGAGCAGTGACTCATAACAATTGATTATGATGGTGTCACGATTCTATGAAAGAAAAATTATTCCTTAGCTTTGGTGTAGTGAAACGAACCAAAGTGATGACACTGGAAGTGCTTGAGCTGACAAAGGTGAATTAATAAAAAAATGTTTGCATACAATTACCATTCGTTTTTAAAAACCTGTAACGAATGTGGGAATTAATCCCCCACCATTGAAGGAAAGTATGTTGGAAAAAGTTGAAGGGTTAGAGAGTAGAATAAGTAATTGGTGAGAAAATTTAAACGACTATTGAATTGCACAGCTATATATTTCTATATTATTTAATGAAAAAATGTTCAATATAAAACTATTTCGTTACATGATATGAATAACAACAAAGAAAGTACTATACAAAAATATATTATAAATTGTATTTTATTACAGAGGAACACAAAAATTGAACTCTATAAATAGAATAAATTAATCCTTGTGTTGATTTTGGCAGACTTCATTCTGTGGCACCATATTGTTGCCTATATTGAATGAGGCAGTGACAAAGTAAATAAGACTCCTTTAAAAAATGTTTTCTCCATACACATTTATTTAATAATATAAATGCTGAGTTGTAAGTTGAACAGTTAACTAATAGATGAGGAAAATACAATGAGAACAAATTAAGGATTTTAGTAATAAAACTTCAAGATATTGAAAATATTGCATTTTAAAAATATTTTAAAAATTTGCATTTTTAAAGTAATCTTTTTTTTCTATTTATGTACTGTAATAAAATACTCTGTCATATATACAAGTTAAAATTACATTTCAGATAATGTTGAATTTTAAAAAAAAAAAAAATTTTGTTTAAAAAGTAAACTGATCCAAACAAGCAAAGATTGAATAAATTATTAAGCTAAACATTTTTCATTATGTCCAAAAATTAATTGACTGACTACATCAAACTATATAATATTTTTCAAATGACTTTCTAGTAAAACAAGATATTTCTTTTAGACAGTCTATAATAAATCTTTCTTTGGAATAGAAAATAGTAACCTATGCAATGCAAAAAAAAAAAAAAATCATAAAAATTAGAGAAAATAATGTACCAATATTTTCATCTTGAGCAAAATGACTGTACATGAAGCAGACATGTAAAGCCCTTGTCAAAATAATTTCATTTTTGCTTTTGGTAAACTTTAATCTTTATAAATGGAAACTAATCCATATTATTTCTTACACAGATTCAGTAGAATTAGGCTTGTCGCTGTATATTTCTTCTACATAAATGGTCCCTAAATCTTAATTTAATACCAAGTGATAAGAGATATTTTGCTGAAAAGAAACTAACGTACATCCTAGAATTAGTTAATTTTGCTCAGTGTTGAACTTAGTTAGGAACTAATGAAAATAAAAGGCATGAACTGCATTTATTATCCAGATAACTACAAATTATTTATCTCAATTTGAGACGTGTTTGGATATAATTTCTTAAGCCTTTTAAAAATGAATCTTAACTGATGTTGACATTCAGCTGTCGTTTACGAGCAAGTGTCATTCTGGAAAAAAAAATGTACACCAAATAACCTGATGCATTGCAATGCTAAAAAAAAAAAACAAAAAAACATTTGAAGTAAAGGAATAAAAGGTTGAAAATTCAATTACTCTTTAAACTAGTAAAAAATGATTTTTTAAGAAGAAATACTGATTTTGACATTCATCTGTCGTTTACGAGCAAGTGTCATTCTGGAAAAAAAAATGTACACCAAAAAACCTGATGCAATGCAATGCTAAAAAAAAAAAACAAAAAAACATTTGAAGTAAAGGAATAAAAGGTTGAAATTTCCATTACTCTTTAAACTAGTAAAAAATGATTTTTTAAGCAGAAACTTCTTATTAGGGGCCGTCCATTAATTATGTCAACAAAATAGGGGGGGAATGGGTTTGGAAATGTTTGACAGTTTTTGACAAGGGAGGGGGGTTTAGATAAGTGACGTCAACAATCATGTTTTCTCTATTAAATTAAAATTATGGTTATTAGTTTATTACATTATTTTTAAAAATTTAATGAGTGTAAATATTCACATAATTTTTAGGTGTCATGTGCAATCAAGATGAATGATATTTTTAGAGTAGGAATACGCTATTTTGAGAATTAGAGGAAAGTAAAGTAAGTATCAATAATAACATCGCTGCTCGAACGTATATGCAAAACCTGTAACATCTATTTTGCATCACAAGTCATGTTGAAAAAGCATGTTCAACAGCACTGACAATGCCATCTTCAGCATAAGAAATTAACCCTTGCTACTCAACAACAAAGGATTCGACCAATGCGAGTAGCTGCCAGGAGACAGAGAGAGTTTATGGCAATTATTGTTTACACCCACAATGCTCCTAGGTGAGGGGGGGTGTCACTGAAATTTTGACATAATTAAATAGGGGGGGGGGGGGGGGGTCACTGAAAGTTTGACGGTTGTTGACAAAGGGGGAAAGGGGGTCAAAAGTTGCATACAAATTGTTGAAGTAATTAATGAACGACCCCTTACCCAATTTATCCAAGCTTCAAAGTGTATTATCATGTTGTGTTAACGGCTAAAAACATCACTCACGATTCACAAAAATCTCCCACAAAACCTGACGGGCATTGACACTTGTTAGGCCTAAGGCATCTGCCGCCATTTTGGCATGGTTGGGAACATATTGCTGCAAATAGATTATAAGGAAGATTTCAAATCAAAATGAATGTTCCATTAAATTTTGGGATTCATCTTTTAAAAAATGCCGCATTGTTTTTAGATTAGTTAAACGAAAAGGAGTTTTATTGTCACATTTATCAAGCATTGTATTCAAGATATTCACAAGATATTCACAAAGACAACGTTTATTAAGATGGTTGCACCCTAAGTCTAAAAATATTCAAATGAAACAAAGTTAGTGTCTAAAAAGTAGGTCAAGTGCAGGAATCAGTAGGAAACACCTTGATAGGATCAACTGATTACAGGTTTCTTCATTCATATTTATTTTTGATGACTAGTGGCAGTTGAACTGTTGAGCAATTGTACAGAACAGCACTAGCAGTTTTGGTAGCAAAGGACAAGTTCAAATGGGTAACACAAAAAATCTAGTGATTGGCTGGGGGGAGGTTTGATGAGCTTGATATAAGCGTGAGTACAAGGATTGAAGAGACCAACTAGGGGGAGCTTTGATGAGCTTGATGTAAGTGTGAGTACAAGAATTGTAGAGACCAACTAAGGGGTGCTTTGATAAGCTTGATGTAAGTGTGAATACAAGGATTGAAGAGACCAACTAAGGGGTGCTTTGATGAGCTTGATGTAAGTGTGTGTACAAGGATTCTAAAGTCCAACTAGGGGATGCTTTGATGAGCTTGATGTAAGTGTGAGTACAAGGACTGTAGAGACCAACTAGGGGGTGCTTTGATGAGCTTGAAGTATGTGTGTGTACAAGGTTTGAAGAGACCAAGTGAGCATACTGTGACATTTTATATTTCAAGTTACAAGGAAGGCAATTTTTGTTTGCAATACATTATTTTCACCAAAAAAAACAAAAACATTGCTAGGACAGTCATCAAATTATTTTCTTTTTTATAATATTTAAAATTTAATAGCAGTTATTCTTGCTTGTTTTGCAAATGTGTCAACATTTTTTTTTACCTTTCTGGCAACGTGTGCCCTCATAACCAAGTGGGCACCGGCATTTGTATGGTGCAACACAATGACCACCGTGTAAACATGGCAAGATACAATTGGCTGTAAGAGGAGAATAGATAACTTCAAACCGGTGCAATTATTCATTGGAACATTTTATCTTGATTTCAACAAGTGCTTAGTTTAAAGAAGAGAAATACCATTTTAAAAATATCCTATTTTAAATATAAAGACTATAAGGTACACAATTTTAAATTTAAAGATATTTTAAACAGAATGAAGGTACCTGGAAATAGAATCATTTTCAACTATTGTTGATGAGTATATAAAGATATTTCAGCACTTTTTTTAATGTTATATTTAGTACCACTATATCTAACACAAGGAAAACTAACACATCTGCTCAGCTTTGTATCTAGATTTTTAATGACTAGTTACAAGCATAACTAATTTTCTAACAACATGGCTTCTGATTTCTGAATACAAGAAACACAGGTGTCCCACGTATTGATAATAAAGGCAAGTAATTGTAACAATAAAATGCAACGATAATACAACATGAGCCAGGTGTATTTTGCTACAACTAGGTTGTGAGGAGGTCAGAGTGTCTACAACTAACCAATTTGGCAGCTAGTTCCTCCCCATCCTGTCATACACTTGCAGCGGTTAAATCCCAGGCAGTGTCCTCCATTTAGACACTCTTGCTTGCAATGAGCTGTTGAAATATGTGGATATAATTAACAGGAACACAGTGAAAGGAAACATTTTGTTTGATATATATAGCATTCTATTGTTCAATGAAGTCTAGTGTTTGATATATATAGCATTCTGTTGTACAATGAAGTCTAGTGTTTTACATATGTAGCATTGTGTTCTGTCATCCAAAGATATCTGCATTTAAATGTAATTTCTAAACCAGCAGGACATAATAACTATATATGATGTCAATAAAAAGTTGGTGAAAATGCATTACCGATACACAAAGGTTCTGCATCCCATCGGCCGGTTTCCAAACACGTGAGCACGGGAGGAGTTGGTACAGAGTTAAAGCCATGGCGACACATGAACACAACCTTATCTCCATAGAAGTAGCTCCTGCCTAACAACATCACCTTCTGTGTATCAGCCACAACTGGTTTATCACAGAATACTCCTACAAAAAGCAAACAATTTTTTTTTTAATCAATAGTCACAATTAAATAATTAATTTACCATCTACTATTTTTTTCTGAAAAAAAACAAGAAAAAACCCCAAAAAACTAGATGGTAAATTAATTACCCGTATTTAATTATGTATTGATTTGATAAAAAAAAATTGTTTGCTTTTTGTAGGAGTATTCTACAAAAAATAAAAAGCAAACAATTTTTAAAAAAAAATCAATTGTCACGATTAAATAATTAATTATTAATTTACCAGCTACAAAATTTTCTTAAGAATATGAAAAGTTCTAATTAGAGCTTAATTGGCTATCAGTTTTCTTACTCTGACATTGGCCTTGAGGCAAAGTCCAGTTCCCATCTCTTTGACACACTGATGTCATGTTACCAACAGCCACATAGCCAGGTAGACACTGGATGATTATGTGGTTGCCGGTCAGCTTACCAGGTGGTGGAGGGTGAATATTGTCCATTATCAGGGTTTCAGAACAAAGCTCTAAAAGGGAAAAAAACGGGTAACTTAAAAAAAAACAAGTTCGGAAACAAAGGAAGTAAATTCAATCATTTTGCATGTTTACTAGCTAAATCTCAAATGATAATTTACTGTATATCTCATTCTCTATATGGCCAAATGAGAGGAAATGATAAACCTAAGCCGATATTGCTCATTTATAACTTAGGAACCATTTTTTATAGTAAATTATGAGTTATATATCTTTAATTCGACAGGATGAAAATTTATTGAATCTAATTATGCTTAGCTAAAAAAAAAAATGAAATTTAGTGGAAAAAATTTAAATTAAAAAAAATATAGATTTGGGTATTAGGACTCAGAAATGAAACTGACAGTGATATTTGGAGGCATTTATCAAATTCTACACAATCCTTATGATACACTCACACATTAATGATTAAGCTTATACCTGACCTCAGTGAGTAGAAGATGCCTTAAAAGAAAAAAAATTAATAACATAATGTGGAACAAAGTTTGAAACAAATTTAAGCTTAGCTGAGTACACTTTCAAATACCAATAATGCTTTGACACTGCGGTGGGCTGGCGTCCCATTCTCCAGTCTCAGCACAACGCATGGAGGCTGGGCCAACCAAAGAGTACTCTCCAAGACACTTGAATGTGATGACAGATCCTACAATGTAAGGGCCATTTTCAGGGCCACTGATGATCTCTCCATTCTCAGGGACAGCCACAAGGCTACCGCAGTGGCGGACTGGGAGGATGAGGTAAAAATTATGTCATAAAAGTGTGCCCTGATAATAATGGGGGACAAGAATGTTATCAAGAAATATTTGTTTTCTAATATTTTCTTGAAGAATGTTTAAAAACTTTCATAGGAAATTAGTTGCTTTCCCTATTGTATTTTTAATAGAGTGCATTTCAAAAAAATAATAAACATCTGTGATAGTCAAAGAACAACCTGCCTTAATTCAGCTAGAAAATGAATTTAGGCCAACAAAATGGCAATAAATTGATAAATATGAATTTAGTTTGATTTTATGTTGAAGCATTAGTTGAAAGGGTGTGGAAGATATGTCAAATTATTTCGGAATAAATATGTTTCTAACTGTTCATTTCAAGTAGTAATGTGAAAGAAAACCTAAATCTCTAACCTTTCACTTCAGGTAGTATTGTGAGAGAAAACCTATATCTCTAAGCATTCACTTCAGGTATTATTGTGAGAGAAAATCTATATCTCTAAGCATTCACTTCAGGTAGTATTGTGAGAGAAAATCTATATCTCTAAGCATTCACTTCAGGTAGTATTGTGAGAGAAAATCTTTATCTCTAAGCATTCACTTCAGGTAGTATTGTGAGAGAAAACCTATTAAAACATACTTCTAAAAAAAATCAATGATTCTCAATGGAAACAGGTGTGTGTCTGATGAGAAAGAAATATTCAAGGTAATATGAGATACATAATTCAAAATATCTGTACCCACCTGTACATTGAAACACAACAGTTGACCATTGCCCATCAAAGTTACAGTAGCTTGTTGATGAACCTGTCAGATCGTGGCCTGGAATACATGTGTAGTTAACTGACTTTCCAAACGTGAACTCTGTTCCTTCAAATGTTGACAGAGGAAACTCACGCGGCTGACTGCAAGAGATTGGTACACACTGTGGTGGGTCATCGGTCAACCACTGACCAACATGACTGCACATTATCTTATTGCTCCCTGCTATTGTGTAGCCTACATTGCATGTGTAAATAGCCTCTGAGGTGTAAGTGTTACCCGTGGTAACAAATGTGCTGAAAGGAATTGTGGGCGGTGGGTCGTAGCACACAACGATCTCACAAGACGGGATCTTGCCGTGCCAGTCCCCATCATCACCACAGGTGATTGTTATTTCAATGTCTTTATCGTTGATCATTTGGTAACCCTTCAAGCAGGAGAACGTCACTCTGGATGTCACACTCCGACCTGTGTCTGCAGTCACGATGGAGTTAGCAATAACTGGCGGTGCTGCACATTTGATGCGTTTGCAGACAGGCAGTTCTGAGGACCACATTCCATCGGCAAGACATTCTATTGACGTTACGCCATCATGAATGAACCCAGTGCTGCAGACGTACTCCACTGTTGCACCAACACGCATGCTGCTGCTGAGGATATACCCATTCATGATGTCAGGAGGAGATGGGCACACAATAAGCTGACATGTCGGAACATTTCCCTGCCAGCTGCCATCTTCTCCACAAAGCAGTGCCCCCGTGCCCAACATGACATATCCAGCGAGGCACTGATATACTGCAGTTAGTCCTACTTTAAGTTCAGTATACGTAACCTCACCATGTGCTATCACAGTGGGCTCTGGGCAGGTGACTGGCTCACATTTGGCTTCTTCTGAGGAAAACCAGCTTCCACTTTCCATGCAAACTACGGTGCTTTGCCCGTTTAACTTAAAACCATTGGAACAGCTGTAGGTTGCCAGAGATAAGTATGTTGTAGAACTGAAAATAACCTCACCATTGTCTAAGCCCGATGGTGTCCTGCAATCAACAACCTCACAGGAAGGGGCGGAGCTGTTCCAGGCACCTTGCTCATTGCAGTAGATTTGATGTTGTCCTACCAGGGTGTATCCCACATGACAGCTGTACGCTGCTGATGCTCCAAAAGTTGTACCGGACACAACCACATCGCCGTGATTAATTTTGATGGGGTTCGAGCAGTCTAAGGGCGAGCAAGGGGGCGACTCGTCTGACCACTGACCCGTTTCTGTACAAGAGAGAGTGGTCCTCCCCTCAAGTCTGAATCCTGGGTCACACGTGAAGAGAGCCACAGATTGGTAGGTCAAGGTCGTGTACACAACACTACCGTTGGGCTTTGGAACAGGTTCAGTGCAGTTCACTATGACACAGTGAGGCTCAATGCCCTGCCATTCTCCAGTCTCACCACAGATGAGCGTACTGTGAGGCCCTAAGGTGTATCCTGGGTGGCAAGAGTAGATGGCCAGGTTTTGGAATGTGGAACTGGTGTAGTTGGCCCAGCCGTGCTCAATAGACGATGGGGTCTTACAGTCAACGGGAACACACGTTGGCACTGAACTGGACCAAAGACCAGACTCCAAACACTCAATGTTGTCTTTGCCACCTAAGTAAAATCCGGGCAGGCAGGAGTAGGTCACCCTTGATTGAAAAGTTGTTTCGTTGAAATCTATATCTCCATTCTCAATACTGGGTGGGTCTTGACAATCCACTGGCAGACAAGCATGGTCATCGCTGGACCACTTACCCGTTTCCAAACATATTATGACATCGGGGCCAGTTTTTACATATCCACTGACACAATCATAACGTACAACTGATTGGTATTTGGTACCATTACCAGGTGAGTACTGACCTTTCAGAAGCTGCGGGTAGTCTGAACAATCGACAGGTGCACAAGAAATGAGCTCACCTTCCCAAACGCCAAATGCATTACAGGTTAAAACGTTATCAGGTAAAGGACTGGTGTAGCCCGCATTGCAATGGTAGACGGCTAAGGAAAGATAGTCTGTTCTGTTGTTGTCTAGAAAGTAGTAAGAATCTAGGACTTGTGATGGCCATCCACAGTTGACCACTTCACAGACAGGAATCTCCCCTTCCCACAATGCCATCTCGCCACAGACAAGCTCAGTGGCGTTACTGGTCGCCAGCTTGTATCCAGTATGGCAGGCATACTCAACTTTGTCTAGATACAGAGTGCCTGCCGACAAGAGGTTAGCATTGGGAACATCAGGTGGCGTTGAGCAATCTAGTGGTGAACATTTCGGATACTCTTGCCTCCAGGCCCCATCTTCATCGCAGAACAAAGAACTGCCCCCCATCATCAAATAACCCGTGGCACACATGTAGACTGCCACACCCCCGAGGGTAGTGTCATCAACAGCAAAACTGCTGTGGTCGATGTCAGGGGGCTGGCCACAATCTCTAGGGTCACATCTTAAATTAGGGTCGTACCTCCAGGTTCGATCAGCACTGCAGACAAGAGTTCCATTCCCATTTAGAACGTATCCTGAGTTACAGAGCACTTCAGCAAAACTTCTGTACGTTGTGGTGGCAACTGTCACAGTGGAAGCAGGAAATACAGGCGGCGGGCCACAATCAACCTCCATGCAGGTGGGAAGAGTCCCCAACCACTGATTAGCCAGGCCGCAGACAATGACAGTGTTACCCACAGCTTCATATCCAGGTCTGCATTTGTAGGAGATTGCATCTCCCTGCTTAAAGCTGTCTCCAACTATGATGGCGTTGACTACACTTGGAGGTGAACCGCAAGCCAGAAGTACACACTGAGGCAGAGACTCTATCCAGTTTTTATCCGCCCCACAGGTTAGTTCGGACTCTCCTATAAGATCATAGCCTGAATGACACGTGATGGTGACCACACTTCCGAATGTAAGGGAGGCATTAGACACTACAGCATTCTGAATTTCTGGTTTTGGACACTGCACTGCCAAGCATGTTGTATTGGTATTGCTCCATGCACTATCAACCTGGCACTGAGAGGTCAGCTCACCCACAATTTCGTATCCTTCATTACAGAAGAAAGTTGCCACATCTTTGTATATGTATGTAGAGTTTCTTTGATCAGCAGGGACAATATCTGAGCCATCACCGGGGTTGATGTTGGCATATCCATTGACTACAGTGAGGGTGGGGCATGACATTACTTTACAATATGGTTTTTGAGCACTCCAACTCCCTGTGTGGTCACATTGTAGAGAAGAGCTACCAACAAGTTCAAATCCATGATTGCATGTAAAATTCAGAACTGATAGATAGATATAAGCACTTCCTAACACAGTTCCATAATCTATATTTGTGATGGATCTACAAGATACAGGATGACAGCTTATAGGATTGCCTGACCAGTTGCCGGTCTCCTGGCATATCTTTTCAGCTGTTCCATTCATAGTGTAGCCCACATCACACTCATAACCAACAAGAGACTGAACTACATACTTCCCCATGTTCACATCTCTCACAATTCTACCTTGGTTGATTACTGGTGGTGACAAGCACAAGATCTGCTCACAGATAGTTAGTCCTCCTGACCACAGCCCACTGGCGTCACAGACGCTTGAATTGACACCAACAAGACGGTAGCCAAAATTGCAGGTCAAATTCACCTGATCGAGATAGAGATAAGAACTCCCGAGGACTTGACCATTTTCTAGAGAAAAGGGGGTACCACAGGAAATCCTCACACAAGCTGGCTCCTGACCACTCCACTCAAGTGAAGACAAACAGGTTCTCACAGACTCCCCTTGCAGAAAGTATCCTGGGTTGCAGGAGTACGTGATGTTGTCTTCAAACAGATAAGAGCTACCAGAAATGACACCAAATGGGATGGACGTGGGGGCCAAGCAGCTCAGCCTTATACACTCATGTTTGGAATTTTCCCATGAGCCATCGGCCTGGCACTGTCGGAAACTCTCACCAGCCAACTCAAACCCCGGTGAGCAAAAATACTCAACACCACTTCCGAAAATGTATTCCCCGCTTATAACACCATTCTCAAATGGTTCTGTCGGTGGTCCACAGCTGATGGGATTACATTGTGGTTCAGAATGGCTCCAGCTTCTATTTGCCTGGCAAACTCTTGTGGAGTCCCCTTCTAGTTGGTATCCTAGGTAACACTTGTACACAATGGAATCTCCAAAGGTAAAGTTATCACCTTCTATGAAGCCATTCTCAATCTGCGATGGGGTAGGGCAAATAACTGGAACACAAGCTGGTGCAAGCCCACTCCATGCCCCACCGAGTAAACAGGTGAGCCTGGAGTTGCCCGCAATTTCATATCCAATCTGACATTCATAGCCAACTGTTAAGCTGTCTTCAAAGGTGAACTGACCAAACTCAATACTTTCAGGGGTGGGGCAAGGGATCCTGACACATGCCGGGGGAGTTGAATCGAACTGGCCAATGGCCAGGCAGGTCATTAAATTCTGTCCACTTAATTCATATCCATAATCACAAATGTAGGAAATCTGGTCCTGGTAGTAATACTCCACTTTGGGACTGACCAGCCGACCGTTCGGGACTGGAGACTGTGGAGCTTGGCATGTGACAATCTGACAGCTTGGCATGGCTGCACTCCAGGCCCCGGCACTCAGGCACTCAACCTGCTGGACGCCGACCAGGTTGTAGCCAGTGTTGCAGCTGAAAGTAGCCGAACTGCCATAGTCGTTAGATGTGGATGCGACAGTTCCGAATCTGAGCTCGCCAAGCTGAGGGCACTGAACTAGGAGACAACTTGGGTACGCATGGCTCCATGATCCATCAGCTGTGCAGATGATATGTGAGACTCCAGCAAGATTGTAACCTTCCCTGCATGAGATGGAGACATTGGTTTCATAGGTGAGTGAAGAACCATTGAATACTGCGTTCGGGATGTCAATAGTTGGACAGGATAGAATAGTGCAGGTCAAGTCAAGGTATGACCATGTTCTGTTTGATAAGCAACTTGTTAGATCTTGACCAGAAGCTGAATATCCCTCTACACAATCATAGACCACCTGAGACTCATAGAGGTCATCATCCTGCTGCAGAATGAAAGCATTTTCGATGGTAGGTGGAGATCCACATGAGATTTTCCGACACTCAGGGTCTGTGCCTGACCATGTTGTGTTTGCTTGGCACACACGCCCCACAGAACCAAACAGCTCGTAACCCTCTAAGCACTCATATGTTATTAAAGACTGGTAAGTTCCGGATTCCCCTAGATATATACCATTTTCAGGCCATGATGGCTCTGGACAGTTGACCGGGGAGCAAACTGGTGGCTCATTAGACCAATTCCCATTTTGTTGGCAAACTCGGGTGAAATCTCCAAAAAGGTTGTAGCCTTCCTCACATGTATAAAATAACTCAGCCCCTAATCCGGTGGTGTTTGACTCTAAAATTGCATGCTCGATTGGGGCCGGCATTGGGCAAAACACAACAGTGCAATTAGGCACATTTCCTGACCATTCTCCGGTTTCTAAACACTTCCTTTCTTTATTTCCAACAACTTGGTATCCTTTATTGCAACTATACTCTGCGATGCCGTCATAGAAGCTGGACAAAATTGTGACCGTGCCAATGGGGAAGTCGAGTTCTGGACAAGTGATTCTATCACAGTATGGCAGATCTGAGCCCCAACGTCCACTGGCCAAGCATATCAAGACATTTGCCCCTACAAGTTTGAACCCTTTGTTGCAGAGAAATGAAACAGTTGAGTTGAAGCTGTAATCATCCCCTTCAATGTGACCATTGCTCACTAGGCCAGGGTGACCGCAAGACACAATTTCACAAGACGGTTTCTGACTCTCCCAGAGACCACTTGCCTGGCATCGTCTTTTCTCATCTCCCCTAAGCCTGTACCCGGTCTTGCAGGTGTATGATACAAACTCTTCAAAGGTGTTGGCGGAGTAGGTGATGTTCCCATCTTCCAGGACATCCTGAGACAAATCAGGGCACGAAACAATCTGACAAATTGGCGCTGCGGGTCGCCAGATCTCATCGGAACCACAGGTCCTGACAGCGGCACCAAGCAGAGTGTATCCTCTGTGACATTCGTACTTGATGGCCGTTTCATTTAAAACCTCCGACTCGCTGTGCGACACACGGTCTGGAGCCTTGCAGTTGATTTTCAGACACTTGGGTTCATCTCCGCTCCACTCGCCCGTAGCCGTGCAAGTCCTTCGGCTGGCGCCTTCGAGACGATAGCTTCCCCTGCAGCTGAAATCAACGACGGTACCGTACGTACGCTGGAAGGAGGATATAGTTCCGTGGCTCAGTTTTGGTGCCGGACATTCAACAGTTTCACAAATTGGTATGGGGGCATCCCAGTTGCCACTGGAGAGACATCTTCTAATGGCGGCACCTTGTAATTTAAATCCCACATCGCACTCGTAAGCTATTACAGCTCCGTAAGTAGAATTTGTTCCATTTGTTTTACCATTTGAAATGACCGATGAAACTTTTGTGCATTCAACTGGGGCACATGAGAACACTTTAGAGGACCATTTGCCACCAGCCTCACATTTTATGGACTTGTCCCCTTTGAGTGTGTATCCCTGATTACAAGATAACATGGCAACAGTATTATATATAGTCTTCTGATCAGGCAAGGAGATGGCCCCATTGTCAAGACTGCCCAGTTCTCCACAATCAACCGGCTGACAAATGGGCTCCTGGCCGGTCAACGTGAGATCATCCTGGCATCTCCTGGAGGCATCCCCTTCCAAAATGTATCCTCTATCACAGCTGTACCTGTAAAATGGATAAAAGAGAAAATGAAAGATACAAGGTTTTTAATTAATGGAAACTTGAGTATAAACAAAGAATAAATACCTTTAGAGTAAATACCATTTAGAGTAAATACCATTTAGAGTAAATGCCCTTTAGAGTAAATACCATTTAGAGTGAATACCATTTAGAGTAAATACCATAATTTAGAGCAAATACCATTTAGAGTAAATACCATTTACAGCAAATACCATTGAGAGCAAATACCATTTAGAGCAAATACCATTTAGAGTAAATACCATAATTTAGAGCAAATACCATTTAGAGCAAATACCATTTAGAGCAAATACCATTTAGATTAAATACCATTTAGAGTAAATGCCATTTAGAGTAAATACCATTTAGAGCAAATACCATAATTTAGAGCAAATACCATTTAGAGCAAATACCATTTAGAGAAAATACCATTTAGAGTAAATACCATTTAGAGCAAATACCATTTAGAGCAAATACCATTTAGAGCAAATACCATTTAGAGTAAATACCATTTAGAGTAAATACCATTTAGAGCAAATACCATTTAGAGCAAATACCATTTAGAGTAAATACCATTTAGAGCAAATACCATTTAGAGCAAATACCATTTAGAGTACATACCATAATTTAGAGTAAATACCATTTAGAGCAAATACCATTTAGAGCAAATACCATTTAGAGTAAATACCATTTAGAGTAAATACCATTTAGAGCAAATACCATTTAGAGTACATACCATAATTTATAGTAAATACCATTTAGAGCAAATACCATTTAGAATAAATACCATTTAGAGTAAATACCATTTAGAGTAAATACCATTTAGAGTAAATACCATTTAGAGCAAATACCATTTAGAGTAAATACCATTTAGAGTAAATACCATTTAGAGTAAATACCATTTAGAGTTAATCAAAATAAGATAACATAAGAATATAAAATCCTTTTATTGATTTTTAAAAAAATGAAACTTTTTTTTTATTATAGTGCACATATTTTTTTGTCTTGAGACTTCCCAGGAGGAATTTGATTTCAAAGTGTGTCATTGAGCTGGTGTGCTTCACAATACTACATTGAGCTTGTGTGTCTCACAATACTACATTGAGCTTGTTTGTCTCACAATACTATCAACACTAAACTATGTATATCTCCTAGTTATCTACCTGACAATGGATCCTATGGACAAATCTTTAAAATCTAGTCTGCCATTAGAAACTGTATTGGGGCTGGAGCACTTTGTTGACAGGCATGTGGGAGCCTCATTGCTCCATGTTCCATTAATCTGACAGATTCTAGTGTCAACTCCAGATATTTTGTAGTCTCTACTGCAGGAGTAGCCAGCTACACTAGTGTAAGTCTTGCCGAACACAGTAACAGATCCTAGATTAGAGATGAGAAAACAAGTACGTTAACAGATTCTAGATTTGGGATGAGAAAACAAGAAAAGTAACAGATCCTAGATTAGCCATGAAAAGAGTACAGTAACATATCTTAGATTATGGAGAAGAGTACAGTACCAGATCCTAGATTAGGGATGAGAAAAGTACAGTAACAGATCCTATATTAGGGATAAGAAGGTTACTGTACAAGAAACCAGATTAGGAAAGAGAAGGTTACAGTACCAGATCCTAGATTAGGGATGAGAAGGGTACAGTACCAGATAAGAGATTAGGGGTGAGAAGGGTACAGTAACAGATACTAGATTAGGGAGGAGAAGAGTACAGTACCAGATCCTAGATGACGGATGAGAAGAGTACAGTAACAGATAAGAGATTAAGGATGATAAGACAAGCACAGAGACATATCCTAAATTAGGGGTGAGAAAGGTACAGTAACAGATCCTAAATTAGGGATGAGAAATTAAGTACAGGGACAGATTCCAAGAGTATAAATAAGTAGAGTAAAACATCTTGGGGTGCTGGGTGGCAGAGTGGACTAAACTGAGTCAAGTAGACTAAACTGAGTCAAGTGGACTAAACTGAGTCAAGTGGACTAAACTGAGTCAAGTGGACTAAACTGAGTCAAGTGGACTAAACTGAGTGAAGTGGACTAAACTGAGTCAAGTGGACTCAACTGAGTCAAGTGGACTAAACTGAGTCAAGTGGACTAAACTGAGTCAAGTGGACTAAACTGAGTCAAGTGGACTCGAGTTCAATCCCCAGGCTAGATAAGCATAAAACAACACCAGCACACAGGTGGTAGGGTCTCGTTAACCTTGGTCAGGGGTGGGACTTGTTAACCTTGGTGAGGGGTGGGACTCATTAACCTCGGTGAGGGGTGGGACTTGTTAACCTTGGTGAGGGGTGGGACTTGTTAACCTTGGTGAGGGGTGGGACTTGTTAACCTTGGTGAGGGGTGGGACTCATTAACCTTAGTGAGGGGTGGGACTTGTTAACCTTGGTGTGTGAGGGGTGGGACTCGTTAACCTTGGTGAGGGGTGGACTTGTTAACCTTGGTGAAGGGTGGGACTTGTTAACCTTGGTGAGGGGTGGGACTTGTTAAGCTTGGTGAAGGGTGGGACTAGTTAACCTTGGTGAGGGGTGGGACTCATTAACCCTGGTGAGGGGTGGGACTTTTAACCTTGGTGAGGGGTGGGACTTTTAACCTTGGTGAGGGGTGGGACTTTTAACCTTGGTGAGGGGTGGGACTTTTAACCTTGGTGAGGGGTGGGACTCATTAACCTTCTTGAGGGGTGGGACTCATTAACCTTGGTGTGGGGTGGGACTCGTTAATTTGGTGAGGGGCACATAAATAGAACAGTGAAACACACAAGACACACTGATGGTCTTCTAATGCATCCTGGTCTATTTCCAGTCGTCTGGACTAACTCTCGCCTCTGGTTCAAATCAGAAGGGACAAGAAAGTGAGTCTGACGAATGTGAGCAACTCACCTTCACTAAACAAACTGTAGTTCAAATCAAGGTTACTACTTTTTTTGTTTGCAAATTAGAATCTATATCAGAGGTTACCAATCAAATACTTGATTAAAGCTTGACTAACTAGCTGTCAATATTTTATTTTAAACTTTTAAAACAACAGGTTAATTTTGACCTCCATGCTCTACTTGACTCAGCTCTACAGGCTCCAGTGTATAACTTGGAACTTGGTACAGGGTCCACGAGGCTACTACTCACCATTTTGAGGACTGTTGAGATCTGGGCATTCAATCCGTTCACAGACTGGAGCAGCGGCTGACCACGTGCCATCTTCCTGGCAGGTCATCATGGACGCCCCAGTAAGAATGTAGCCAATACCGCAGGTGTAGTTTACCTGAGATCTATAGACAGGGGATCCCAATCTGATACACAGGTGAGGATAAAAAGAAATATTTTATTGTTTATTGTAAAAAAAAGTGCTTCGCACGAGTTGCATATTTTATCAGAAATATCAGTATTTTAAATAGCATAGTTTACAACTACAAGCTCTATGGACAGTGTCCTTGGCCTGTGGTACACTAGCTCTATGGACAGTGTCCTTGGCCTGTGGTAAACTAGCCTTTTGGATGCTTCAAGGACAGGATTCAAAGGTGGTCATCAAATGGGAAAATTTAGACTATATTCATTAAACTTAATCATATTATTTATGGTTCATGGGGTCATACAAAATGCTTAACATCTTCTGTGCAAAAAGAAAAGTTAGACAACTTGCCCGGTCTACATAGAAGATGTATCACTATGAGCAGAGCTGGATGTTCATAACCAAAAAAGACCCCCAAAACACATGACTATGTTAAGAGATGAACAGACAGATGAAACCATTCAAATAAGAAGCCAGACTTTTGAAAAAGTAAATCTATTCAAATATTTAGGATCCTTAATAAAAGAAAGAAATGAATTACAAACAGAAAATTTAAAACAAGAATATCGGTCTGAAACAGGTCACACTTCAGTAGTCACAAAATACTCAAAATACTCAAAAGTAAACACATTACAAGAGATACAAAGGGAACTCTTTTTATCAAACTGCATTCACAATTCACACCAGTTGCACAAATCAAAGTCAAACTTGGACCCTAACAAAAATGGCAGGAAACCTAAAAAAACACACAAAAAAGTCTCCGGAATTTTATGGTCCAACAAGGGATAAATATTGATGGGGCATAAGAACCAACCAAGAATTGTACAGAATACATCAGGATCTCAAACTTGTAGCAGAAATAAAACAAAAGGGCAGGCTATGCTGGGTGGGACACATAGAAAGAATGTTAGATGACAGAGGAGTGAAGAGGACGCACGACCAAAACCCCAGAGGAAAACGGCTCAAAGGCAGACGTAGGCTTAGGTGGATGGATGATGTGGAAAAAGATCTAGAGCGGCTCGGAATCCAAGCATAGAAAAGAAAAACATCAGTTAGGTCTGAGTGAAAGGAAGTAGTGAGGCAGACCAAAGCCCTACATGGGCTGTAGTGCCACAGGGTTGGATATCATCTACCTTGCAAAAAGAAGGGTTAGCCATCTTGCCCAGTCTGCAGTGACAGCAGTATCTTTCAATATTAATGTATGATCTTACATGTAATCAAATTTAAATACAAATTAGATATAAAAGGAAATGTAAACTCTGATGTCAGAGTAAAAAAATAGAGATGTTATCTGAATCCATTGGACTAACATTGTGTAGGACCCAAAGTCCACATCTTGTGGCATCGGACAAGCCCGTGGCTGACAAGTGGGGGGTTCAGGGGCCCAGAGCCCAGACGCCTCACAGTTGATCTCAGGGGAGCCCCTCAGTTCAAATCCGGCATCACATGTGTATTCCGCTGTACTTGAGAAGGTCACTTCATTGTAGATGACCTTCCCATTTGTTATCGGAGCCAGTGCCCCGCAGGAAACCGGATTGCAGACAGGGTTACCTCCACTCCAAGTTCCATCCTCCTGGCACCTACGATCCTCATCACCATCCAGCGTGTAGCCCTGCTGACACTGGTAGCTTGCCAACGAGTTGTATATGAAACTGCCCACTGCTAAAGTTCCATGGTCTATCTTTGCAGGTACCCCGCAGTCCACGGGTGTGCAAGAGAATGTGGTGGGAGACCAGTCTCTAGTTTGTTCACATTCAATGACGTTCTTTCCTGAGGGCAGGAAGCCCGGGAGGCAGGTGTAGGTCACCTGCGACATGAATGTCCGCTCTGTGCCATTCGCAACAGCATCGTATATGGGAGGGGGGTCGGGACATCTGACCGGTCCACACACTGGAAGGTCTGGTTCCCAGTTACCCGTAGGAAGACAGGCCAGACTGCCTCTTGTGTTTGGAACAGCCGTGTTGAACTCATGGCCATAATCACATTGATAACTGGTTGGAAAATAAACGAATGTTAAGGAGAAATTTATTATTATGATATAAGATCTGAGTTGTGTACATTCAAGTTTCTACTGGGCACGGTAAGCATTTTAAGAGGGTCATAAATCTAAATGTAGTTTTAATATTTTATTTAAAATTGAATTATTTTCTATGTTAAAGTATTACTATTTGGAACCTACAAAATGATGTTCCTTACTTTCATCAGGTGCACAACTTTATTAAATTCAATCCATTTGAGAGAGGAAACGTGAATATCCACAAATTTAAAACTATCCCTTGTTAACATAAAGACATAAATTAAATGTGGTTTCAATTTTCTTAAATTTTTTCATGTAGAATCTTAATTTAGGATCTAATACAAGGGTCATGTTCTGCTACTTATAGATAAGAACTTAAAACTTTAATTCTATTTACATAGATTTTTTTAAAAACATGTCTAGAACGAGTGAGTTACAGAAATGTGGATGACTTCCCGCTAACTAATGACAGACTCAGTTTGAAAGAACTTTCTGTTACTAAACCAATTATTGTGATATGAGAGGCCAGAAACCCTATCAGTTACTAAACCATCTATTGTGATATGAGAGGCCAGAAACCCTATCAGTTACTAAACCATCTATTGTGATATGAGAGGCCAGAAACACTTATAGTTACTAAACTATCTATTGTGATATGAAAGGCCAGAAACTCTTATATATACTAAGCCATCTATTGTGATATGAGAGGCCAGAAACCCTATCAGTTACTAAACCATCTATAGTGCTATGAGAGGCCAGGAACCCACCTGACTGAATCACCAACATTATACTCTGCAATGGAGTTGAAGGGTTCCCCGTTTTCAATTGGTGGTGGAGGGGAGCACTTTACTTCATCACAGGATGGCACACTTTTGTCCCAGGTGCCATCTTTTTGACATTTGACACTGTTATGCTGGGTTTGTAATGCGCTCCCTGCAGATTTAGAATAAAATAAATGTTACTTGCAACAATGTTATTTACACTGTCTTGGTAGATAAGTAGCTCAGGAGAGCCATCATAACTCATTCCCAATTTAAAAATGTTTATGCTTAGTTTGAAGGGTTCGAAGGAGTCATTATATTTAGGTCAATTTTGTAGTGATATTCGATGGTATTGATTGAATTAGATATGATATATAATGGGATTGAATTAGTTAATTTGAAACTGAACACTGATCTGACAAATTTACTGTTATGTATCATTAGTCTTGCAGATTCCAATCATGCGTAGTCACAATGTAGACACCTGGAAGTCATTGAAAATTCACAAAATCTAATAATCTGAAATCAATATTTTTTTAATACATCTGCGCATCATTAGTTTTGCAGATTCCAACCATGCGTGGTCACAATGTAGACACCTTGAAGTCATTGAAAATTCACAAAATCTAATAATCTGAAATCAATATTTTTTTAATACATCTGCGTTCATAGAACTTTGGGTCTAAGTTTGGGAGAGTCTGAACTGAACTTTCAACTGAGAGAACTAGAATCAACGCTCATATTCTTCTGATTTACCAATTGTGATATATGATTATCCCTTCTGTCAAAAGCAGCAGTATTCAGCAATGGAAAGAAACCCTTGATAAAGAACATTACCAGCATATGATTCTTTCCAATATTTTGCCACATATTATAAAGTTTTTTTCCTAAAACAATGATCCAAAAAACATTGGACATGTTTACCTGAACATAAATTGTAATTTTTATTTATTTTTATCTTTACATTTAATCTTATTTAAATTCTCTAGCTTTAATATTAATCTGATTGTAATTCTATGTCTCAAGATTTTCTAGCTTGAATTTTCCTCTGACCTTCTTTGCAGGAGAATGTGACACTAGTTCCTGGTGGGATCCTCTTCTCGGTAGTCGAAGGTACTGTGTTTTCTGACAGTTCTGGGACAGTGCACTGCTTTTCTTTAATTTTAGTGAGAAGACATAATACATTTTTCAGTTAAACTCTTTAAAATAAAAGGGAAGTTTAAAAACAAATCAATTGTCAGTCACTAGACAAGCCTAGGATCAAACTTTTACAGCGATAATGACTCACTTTTCAACCCCCAAGGCCCCTCTCAAATTTAGTTAAATGGTTACTGATCATATGTGGTGATTTGTTCTCATCCCCCAACGCAAACTGATAAGCAACACTCAATTCTGCTGGGTGCTGTCCATGGCTGGTCAGGGGTAGATAGTACATGTGTGGGTGAGGTCAAGCTTTTTACCAATCGTTGTTTTAAATGTATAATTTTCTGTAATTGCTAATTTTTATGTGAAGCGCAGTGAGAGTACCCATAGGCTGGGGTTCTGCGCTATATAAAAATAACTTAATAATAATAATATGGCACATTGGTAATTTTTAACTTATTAATGAATTGCAAGTTTGTTTATTTTGAAGAACGAAATTTAAATTTTAATAAAATATTGTTAGCGATTTTAAGTAAAATATAAAAAAATTATAATAATTTGCACTTTGCAGTATGCTGATACTTTTTAAAAATATGTGACAGGGATTATACATATATCTGACAGGAATCATACATATATCTGACAGGAATCATACATATATCTGACAGGAATCATAATATATCTGACAGGAATCATAAATATATCTGATGTTAATCATACATAGATATACTATGCTCTTAATTCAAGTAATCCCAGATCATTGATAAAAACTATGCTCTGAGTAAGACAAGGGACCTTTAAAGTCAAGTAATCCAAGGCCTCACTAAACATCTGCCTCAACCTTCTACATATTTAAAACTCACAGACACAGTCGGGTGTATCATGGTCCCAGACTTCACTAAAAATCTCTCTCAACCTTCTACATCATTTCAAACTCACCAACACAGTCGGGTGTATCATGGTCCCAGACCTCACCAAACATCTGCCTCAACCTTCTACATAATTTAAAACTCACCGACGCAGTCGGGTGTATCAAAGTCCCAGAAACCAGAATCTGTGCAGGTCAGAGTTTTTTCACCATGTATCTCGTAGCCAGGTTTGCACTCAGCAATAACTGTTTTACCGTACGTGAAGTCCTTGCCCTTGATGAAACCGTTCCTAATTCTGCCTGGATTGCCGCAGTCAGTTACTGAAAAGTCAAAAGTCATCACAAATAAATCAGTCATTGGATGGTGGTGAGAGCATATTAAAAAATGAAGTGAATTAGTTGATCTCTAGATTGAAATTTCTTTGCCAAGTCTGAGAATTCAACATTTTTAAATCCTTTATATTTACTTTGCCTTTGTTTATGGCAGGCAAAATCTTCTGAAAAAAACTGACTGACTTCCCGTCAACCTAATGCGCTGAAACTTGGCACATGGACTAATTGGCAATGACAATACATTATATCAAGTTTTCAGCCCCAAAACCAACCACCTACAATAATATTTTCCTGTTTTTTTCAAGGGGACATGAAGGAAATATGACTAACTGCACTAAATGAGAATTTAAAAAAAAATATTGCATGTGTGTTTGGTGCACAATATTTTCTTTTGTTTTTCTGAAGAGGTTGGTGAAATAAATCTGCGGAGAATAATAATTAAACATTTTTTTTTTTTAAAGTAAAAACGCATATAAATAATTTATACAAAAAGAACCTTTGTTTTTAGTGATTGTTTAGTTTCTTTAATTTATTTTCAAAGCTTTAATTTTTCCAACAACACAGAGCAATGACTCACTTATGCACTCAGGGATCTCCCCATCATACTGTCCAGACACCAGACACTTGAGCTCGGCCTTGCCAGTCATGCTGTAGCCTAAATCGCATCTGAAGTCCACCTGGGAGCCTGGTTTTGTGTCTGTGAAGTTGACCCCGCCATTGCGAGGGGCCGTGGGTGTAGGGCAGTCTGTACCATGGAAAGATGTACCACACAAGTGAAACATAAGTTGCATGGTGTTTTTCTAAATTTTTAGTAATTTGTAGAGAAAAAAAGATTGACAAGTGGTTTTACCAGAGCATTGCTCAAACACGTTTGAAGTATTTTTTCTATAGACCTTTATAAATCGACAAAATAAGTCTTATGGGCATAGGTATTCTGTCATGCTCATATTGCTACTAAATGTTCCACACTTACCAAAGCTAAACATTTCCACGTCAATGTTTCATCACACAGCTACGATGTGGTGACATTAAATAGAAAAAAACATACTCTCATATGATATATGTGTGCGTTGGCGACACTTTACCTGGTGTGTTGATAGATATTTTTATTTTAAGAGTTTTATTTCATTCGACCAGGAGAGGAGCTAGCTGAGGAGCAGGCCCCTAACTTAAAGCCACACTCTTTTAATAAAAGGTTCATGTTTTCATCACATAGCTCCCAATATGTTCATCATTTAAAGTGATGTTTCCATCACATTGGTCCCCATATTTTCATTATTTAAGGCCATGCTGATTTTGCTCATAACCAAGTAAATGCTGTCCCTTTATAATTTCTTATATACGCCAACTATAATTTGTCATGAAGGCTTTTCTTGACTGACATGTGTGTTGATTTCCTGATGTTTACGTCTCAGTTACCTAATAAACTGGTTAGATTTAAAGTTCTTTGTTGTTTTGCAAACTGTGACAAGAATGATGCTGTATTGAGAGTTCATCAAATTAGAGGTCAATGGGGAGCCAGTTGTAAATTATAGAAAAACTAAGAATTGATAGAACTGATGTTTGTTTTCTTCACCAAACCGATTCACACAGATTTCACTCACAGCATTATCTTAGGAGAACACAGATTTCACAGCATTCTCTTAGGAGAACACAGATTTCACAGCATTCTCTTAGGAGAACACAGATTTCACAGCATTCTCTTAGGAGAACACAGATTTCACAGCATTATCTTAGGAGAACACAGATTTCACAGCATTATCTTAGGAGAACACAGATTTCACAGCATTCTCTTAGGAGAACACAGATTTCACAGCATTCTCTTAGGAGAACACAGATTTCACAGCATTCTCTTAGGAGAACACAGATTTCACAGCATTCTCTTAGGAGCACACAGATTTCACAGCATTCTCTTAGGAGAACACAGATTTCACAGTATTATCTTAGGAGAACACAGATTTCACAGCATTATCTTAGCAGAACACAGATTTCACAGCATTCTCTTAGGAGAACACAGATTTCACAGCATTCTCTTAGGAGAACACAGATTTCACGTCATTCTCTTAGGAGAACACAGATTTCACAGCATTATCTTAGGAGAACACATATTTCACAGCATTATCTTAGGAGAACACAGATTTCACAGCATTATCTTAGGAGAACACAGATTTCACAGCATTCTCTTAGGAGAACACAGATTTCACAGCATTATCTTAGGAGAAGACAGTTTTCACAGCATTCTCTTAGGAGAACACATATTTCACAGCATTATCTTAGGAGAACACAGATTTCACAGCATTATCTTAGGAGAACACAGATTTCACAGCATTATCTTAGGAGAACACAGATTTCACAGCATTATCTTAGGAGAACACAGATTTCACAGCATTATCTTAGGAGAAACTAACAAAAAAATCTAGCTCAGTAATTATTCATGCATTTACTATTTGTACAAATAATGTTAACACAAATTAAAATTAATTAAAACCATAAACGAGTCTTTTTAATTTTTTTTGTTTATAAAACCCGTTAAATAATGAAAAATTGTTAAATTTAGTAACACAAAGACATGTTAATATTTGGTCATAGTTGAAAGCACTTCAAGAATCTGCTCACATCAAATTCAAAACAGTATTTTATTACCATCTGAAAATATGCACGATTACAGTAAGAAACAAAAATCCTGTTGCACTATCTAGTAAAAAAAAAACTACAGTTTGGTCTTTTGGATTGATCTTAAACAAATTAGATACAAAATGGTCATTTCAAATCTTAAAAATTATAAATAAATATTACTATATAGTAAGTACTATAATTGCAGGATTTATATAAACAAAGCTGGTTAAAAGGAAACTAACTTTCTTCTAGCATTTCTTCTGTTATTCCCTGGTTATATGTCAAATGATGCAAAACTAAATTAAGGTATGCACCAAATTGCATTTTAAATTTATAAAAAATTATGGCGTCAGCGAGCCGTCGAGATAATACAGGCGCTTTATGCCCTCACCAAAATTCCCCTCCACCCACCCCTCTGGCACATTGGAGATCTCCTTTTGCCAGGACCACCCCCAGCTACACCCACGTGATCAAATACTAGCGGAGGATCCCAAGCGCAAGGATACGCGGTGATGCTGCTCTCACAGAAGGAGTCATCATTCCCAAGAGTTGGAATGGTTTATTTATGTCCTAAAATCTTCCCCTAAAAACCTCACCCGTGCCCATCCCTGGGAAGCATCAGATTCTACGGTGGGTTTCTACCTTGCAACTACTTTACAAAGCAGCTGGGATGAAATGGTTTCCTAAGAACAGCTACCTCAATTGCTGTGTAAATAGTATCACTGGCATCCCTGCACTGAAAGGTTTTATTTTTAAGTTTATGTACATAAAATCAATCAGACAAATAACTAAGTTTTTCATATAGCAAGCAATAATTCTTTACAATCTATACATAAAATGTGCATAAAGTGATGTAAAACCAACAATACATAACAATATTGTAAATGTTAAGTAGCAAAAGGGATTTACTCCATGCTGGACATTTTGGTATCATTCTTGTGGTTTGAGAATATCTGAAACAGGAGGATAAAAAAAACAAAGCTGTAGGTGCCTGCTTTTGATGGGTATTTTTTGCTGCACAGCAGTGGTTGACAAACAAACACAATGCAATTTAAACATTTCTGGGATACAGCAAATGTATCAAAAGTACATTCAGTTTTTAAAAAACAGCTGGTCCAGAATGGAGCTGGGTCAGGGGTTTATTCTCAAGGAAGTCATAGACAGTTTGGAAACTTGGAGATGTGGTATCTCAAAAATACATTTTTTGTTGTATCTCATAAATACATTTTTTGTTGTATCTCATAAATACATTTTTTGTTGTATCTCATAAATACATTTTTTGTTGTATCTCATAAATACATTTTTTGTTGTAGGCCTATCTCATAATACATTTTTTGTTGTATCTCATAAATACATTTTTTGTTGTATCTCATAAATACATTTTTTTGGTATCTCATAAATACATTTTTTTGGTATCTCATAAATACATTTTTTGTTGTATCTCATAAATACATTTTTTTGGTATCTCATAAATACATTTTTTTGGTATCTCATAAATACATTTTTTTTGGTATCTCATAAATACATTTTTTGTTGTATCTCATAAATACATTTTTTTTGGTATCTCATAAATACATTTTTTTGGTATCTCATAAATACATTTTTTGTTGTATCTCATAAATAGGCTAGATTTTTTTTGGTATCTCATAAATACATTTTTTGTGGTATCTCATAAATACATTTTTTGTGGTATCTCATAAATACATTTTTTGTGGTATCTCATAAATACATTTTTTGTTGTATCTCATAAATAAATTTTTTGTGGTATCTCGTAAATACATTTTTTGTGGTATCTCGTAAATACATTTTTTTGTGGTATCTCATAACTACAATTTTTGTGCTATTTCCTAAATACATTTTCTTTTAACTATTTTAAGTCCAAATTCTTAAGTACATGATGTTCATTAACTGAATGGCACAGTATCGTAATTTAACGATTCACCTGTTATATCTTTTATATTGATCTTTTATAACAAACTAGCAAGAAACACATAAAATGAACAGATGAAATCCTATGATAAACTAAACAGATCAAAAATAGATGGGAGAATTTACACAGCCCTGTATTAAAACTAACGTTCTAAAATAAGATCCTCCAAAGCAAGAAAGACTTTCTAAAACATTACAGTGACATTTTAGAGTTGTTTGGAAGACATTCCACATTGAAAGCAAGGTGATCCCCCAAAGCAAGAAAGACTTTCTAAAACATTACAGTGACATTTTAGAGGTGTTTGGAAAATGTTCCACATTTAAAGCCAAGTGGATCATGCCCTGAGGAGACGTGCAGAAAGGTGAAGCCATGCACAAATTTAGCTCCAAAAAGTAAAATAAAACTAATTTAGTTGTAAACAATTTTTGCCTCAAAACAAATTTTTTTTTTAGAATGGATGTTTCCATTCATTTATGTGGGTGAATGGAGACCTCAAATAAAGGTGGAGACAGATACTTCGATGTACGTATTGATGTAAATATGTAGAATTACGTTTAAAATATGCCCAACAAGACCTGTGATCATTCTTCTATACAGATTCAGTTGGCTGACAAAGGAATACAAAGTGCAGATGGTTTTTAGTTAAAGTTTTAAAATTAAGTTAGAATAAGCTCAGCTTACCCTGACAGAAATAGGATGGTGTTTGGGCCACAGAGCCCTTGATGGCCGCTTGGACTGCTGACCAAGATATGACGTTGCCCTGGAATGAGTCACAACTGAAGCGAAGCCTGCCGATGTCAGACCAGGAAAGTTCTTGGTCAAACACATTGAGCTGTGAGATTGATCCCACAAATGTCTCGCCTGGACTGAAACCTCCACCAAATGTGTCTTGCTCCTGACCCACTATGAATTTCCCTTTTCCTGGAATACAAGGACACAATCTTTAATAATAATTGAAAACTTCCTCCAAATATATGTCATTATTCCTACAAGTCATACATTTTTAAGGAGTTTTTTTTATATAAGCTCACAAAGAGTTTTTGAGTATTAAGTAATTATCTTTATTCTATTAAATCCTTGAGTTTATTTTATTTTTTTCATGAGTACATCCCAGAAAAAAAACTTCATCTACAAATGACCACCCTGTTCCATTGAATAAACGCTTTATTCTGTAGATGTCATTACCTGGGATGGTTTTCCCAGTGGACAGGTCGGACCCTTCGTCAATGAGGATGCCATCAACATAAGCCTTCCAGCCTCCCCTGAAGCTGGACCAGGACAAAGCCACGTGGTGCCACACGCCATCTGTCAAGTTTACTCCAACATTACGCTGCTCCCCACTGACCATCAAAACCAAGCTGATCAGCAGATATAAAAATAACAATGACAGATCCCCTTGTAAAGTGCTTTCTATTTAACAACATTCAACTACGAAATAACTCCAAACCTGTGAATTACATTAATCTAATTCAGATAACTTATAAATGATTCATTTCATACATTTGGAGCCATTTGGTGGGCTTTTTTTTTGTCAACTTTGAAAATTGATGGATTTGCATGACACAAGGCTAAAACAGTACAAGAACTCACTTTTTATAGTTCGTTACAGTGAATGCATTAGGATCATCACTGACGGCATATGAAAAGGGTGTTCCTTGATTGACTTGGTCACTGGTTTTGATCCAAAATGAAGCTGTCACGGTTGTCATAGGTTGATCGATGGTCAGCTCAGCATAGTCCAAAATAGTTGGCGTGACAAAATCCAGTTGATACTGGGATGTTAGGACTATTAGGAACAAAACTCAAATGAAATATTAAATGAACCAGGATACATAAAAGTATAGTGGCTTGAATACAGTTGTTCTTTAGATTCAAACAGGTCAACGCATTTTTAGATTCTTACAGAGAATATTTAAATCACTTGACTTTTTAATCAAATTTTTCAATATTTAACTTTAAGCAATGTGAACATATATAATCAAGTTTCTAAACTTATTTAATCAAGTTTCTAAACAAAGCACTTTCATTAGTATTTCAGCATGCACTCGTCTCGCAGTGGATTTGACAAACCTTTTTCACATTTTTTGCCAGAGAAACCTCCCACACAGTGGCATTTGTAGTCGTCCAAGAGATCTTCACAACGAGCACCGTTTTGACAAGGGCTGTCCGCACACTCATCAATCTCTGTCTCACAACTTTTGCCAGTGTAACCACGCGTGCAGGTGCATCTGTGGCAACATACATTTCACAGTCATTCTCTTCATTAGTGTTTACAGAAGCACTTAGCTTACAGAAGCACTTAAACTTAAAGACAAATAAAACAATTTTGCTTGAATTTACAACATAAATTAAGTCATGCTTTAATCAGTGATGTCATAGTTTTATGTGATGAAAAGGTTTAAGGGCTAGCGCTGTATTCAGATTTAACCCCAGGTAAACTCCCTGCATAACTTACTTGTAATCTCTTGGGAGATCCTGGCAGGAGCCACCATTCTGGCAAGGGGCTGACATGCATTCGTCCACATCAATCTCACACACGTCTCCAGTGTAGCCCGATGGACACTGGCACTTGAAACTGGTAGGTGTGTTGACACACGTCCCTCCGTTCAAACAGACAGCATCAGTGCAATCATTAACAGCGCTGCTACAAGTTGTTCCTGTCAAATTATTTTTTTATTTCAAAATTTAAAATACTCTGCCAGACCTGCTTACTCTATTTTTGCATACAATGTACGAATTGAGATGCTTTTAATTATTGAATGTCACAACTAGGATTTTAAGAGACTGGGTTTAAAAAAATACACTCTGGGCAGTTTTCATCATTTAAATATAAAAAAAGAAAGATAAACTTTTTTGGTTGTTAGTTTTGGCTCCTTTCTACATCCGGGGGTGAATGGACAGAGAGATACGATTGATTGAGGACCATCCATATTTCTATTACATAGGCCCAAAGGGGGGGGGGGGGGGAGAGGAGAAGGGGTTTTGACTAAGGGGCATAAGAGTGTGCATGGGAGAGATATGAGATCAGTGTCTAAAAGTGTTTAAAGGCTATCAAATAAGACCGCTACTTTTCATTATGATGGTGATGACCCTCATATTCTCACTTAGTGTTTTAACAATCAACTTGTTAGATACGGCAGCAGTATTATTTAGCATAGTCACCTTAATGACAAATTTAGTGAGCATTTTCTTTTGTTTTCTTTGGCGCTGTACAGAGCAATTTTGTGAAGTTTGAGACATAATTAGTTTGCTCTTCAGCTGAACCGCAATTGAGAAAATGGAGAAAACTGCTGATTTTTTTCATTTTAATTAATGCATTCTCTGCTGCTCCACACAGAAGCGTCAAATTCTGACAATTTCATAAGATCTAGTAAGCGGTATTTGAAATCTATTTTTAGAAGTCTCTATGCAGCTATACAATTTTAGTTCAAGCACTCCTCTTCCTTCTCAATGAATCTTGCTGTGGTTATTAGACTATAATGTTAAGACAAAATAAAGCTAGGCTTACTGCAGAGGTGGCCAAACCACAGCCCTAACATTACATAGTGTGGCCCGCTGGATGGAGCCCAAACGAACTTATTTCTTCATTCAATTACAGATTATTTTCATTCTTGCCATAAAAGCACATTTAAATATAAACCCATCATTTTCTATGATGGTATGCACCATTTCGGTGTACCCACCCCGGCATTTTGAACTGATTCAAATAAAAATGGATGAAATAAATAATCTTAAATAAAAATTAAAAAACAATTTTAATATTTCATAACTACTAAAATAAAAAAGATGTAAATAACCGCAGCTAGGTAGAGGGAACCTAATTTTCCACTAGAATTATGATTAAGTTTGGGATGATACAAAGTATTATTCAGGATTACTTAAAAGTGCATCCCAGCATTTCAAATTTTAAAAAAAAACATCTGGGGAGGGTGCTCAGTCTTTTTAAGCTTAAGAACATACATATGTGGGCCTATAAACCTATTTAAGCTTAAGAACATACATATGTGGGCCTATAAACCTATTTAAGCTTAAGAACATACATATGTGGGCCTATAAACCTATTTAAGCTTAAGAACATATATATGTGGGCCTATAAACCTATTTAAGCTTAAGAACATACATATGTGGGCCTATAAACCTATTTAAGCTTAAGAACATACATATGTGGGCCTATAAACCTATTTAAGCTTAAGAACATACATATGTGGGCCTATAAACCTATTTAAGCTTAAGAACATACATATGTGGGCCTATAAACCTATTTAAGCTTAAGAACATACATATGTGGGCCTATAAACCTATTTAAGCTTAAGAACATACATATGTGGGCCTATAAACCTATTTAAGCTTAAGAACATACATATGTGGGCCTATAAACCTATTTAAGCTTAAGAACATACATATGTGGGCCTATAAACCTATTTAAGCTTAAGAACATACATATTTGGGCCTATAAACCTATTTAAGCTTAAGAACATACATATGTGGGCCTATAAACCTATTTAAGCTTAAGAACATACATATTTGGGCCTATAAACCTATTTAAGCTTAAGAACATACATATGTGGGCCTATAAACCTATTTAAGCTTAAGAACATACATATGTGGGCCTATAAACCTATTTAAGCTTAAGAACATACATATGTGGGTCTATAAACCTATTTAAGCTTAAGAACATACATTTGTGGGCCTATAAACCTATTTAAGCTTAAGAACATACATTTGTGGGCCTATAAACCTATTTAAGCTTAAGAACATACATTTTTGGCCTATAAACCTATTTAAGCTTAAGAACATACATTTGTTGGCCTATAAACCTATTTAAGCTTAAGAACATACATTTAATTTGTGGGCCTATAAACCTATTTAAGCTTAAGAACATACATATGTGGGCCTATAAACCTACTTAAGCTTAAGAACATACATATGTGGGCCTATAAACCTATTTAAGCTTAAGAACATACATATGTGGGCCTATAAACCTATTTAAGCTTAAGAACATACATATGTGGGCCTATAAACCTATTTAAGCTTAAGAGCATACATGTGTGGGCCTATAAACCTATTTAAGCTTAAGAACATACATATGTGGGCCTATAAACCTATTTAAGCTTAAGAACATACATATGTGGGCCTATCATCAGACAATTTAAAGGTGTGGTGATACACATGTTTTTTAATCTATTATTTCAAAACTATCCTTTGAAACTGTTCTATTCCGCCTTTACTCCTGAAACACATCAAATTGAAAAATAAAATGGAAATGTTGTTGTGGGTAGCAACCCTCTTTGTAAGTCCACTTATAATTCATCAGTTTTTATACTCCAACAAAAGTATCATTTACCCAAGTTTTAGTCCAGTGATATTAAATAAGTTATGTCGCAATGACATCCTACCTGTATATAGCATACGACAGTTGCAAGTGAATGAGTTGATGGCATCTATACAGATTAGTGACATTAAATAAGCTATGTCGCAATGACATCCTACCTGTATATGGCATACGACAGTTGCAAGTAAATGAGTTGATGCCATCTATACAGATTAGTGATCTTAAATAAGTTATGTCGCAATGACATCCTACCTGTATATAGCATACGACAGTTGCAAGTAAATGAGTTGATGCCATCTATACAGATTAGTGACATTAAATAAGCAATGTTACAATGACATCCTACCTGTATATTTCATACGACAGTTGCAAGTAAATGAGTTGATGCCATCTATACAGATTAGTGACATTAAATAAGCTATGTCGCAATCACATCCTACCTGTATATAGCATATGACAGTTGCAAGTAAATGAGTTGATGCCATCTATACAGATTAGTGATCTTAAATAAGTTATGTCGCAATGACATCCTACCTGTATATAGAATACGACAGTTGCACGTGATTGAGTTGATGCCATCTATACAGATTAGTGACATTAAATAAGCTATGTTACAATGACATCCTACCTGTATATGGCATACGACAGTTGCAAGTAAATGAGTTGATGCCATCTATGCAGACGCCTTTGTTGAGGCATGGACTTGACCGACATTCATCAATGTTGACCTCACAGTTGGTACCTGAGGTCAAACAAAACCAACAAGTGCTGTCAATATGTCAGTCTAATAGGACAGCAGGGACAACATTGTGGATGGGTGTGTGGGTATTTACTTTATAATAGTGGTTCATTTTTTTTATGGTCATAAAAAGTAAGCAGTACATAAGAAATACATACTTAAAAAGCCATCCTGTTAATGAACATTTGGCCTGGATTCCAAAGCAAACTTCTTGCGTCTGCCCTTGTCACAGATCCTGATGGAAATGTTTGAAAAAGACCTACCTGTGAAACCGTCCTTGCAAAGACACTGGAAGCCACCTGGTGTTGCTAGGCACGTGCCACCATTGTGACAGGGCTTGGCCTCACAAAGATCCAATACAACATCACAATTGGTTCCTGGCAAAGAAACATATTCAACACTGGATAAACAAACAAATCTTCCATCCAGTGGATTGAAATTAATTTCTTTTTGTACATTTGTTACATTTGTTACATTTGTTACATTTGTTACATTTGTTACATTTGTTACATTTGTTACATTTGTTACATTTGTTACATTTGTTACATTTGTTACATTTGTTACATTTGTTACATTTGTTACATAAAAAGATGCAGTGCATGGGTTAAGTTTTTTTTTTTTTTTTCATTTAAAAAAAAAAATGTTAAGCTAGTACTATATAGTGAAAATATCTTTTTTTTTAGAAGCAATCTGAAGTTGAAATTAATGAACTTTGCCATTGGATTGGCCTAGTCTTATGTCAATACAGCAATAAATTTCCCAATGGAATTAATTGAATCATTAATATCATTAATGCAAATCAAATGAAAATAAGTTGAGTGAATTATTTATAATTTTTAGAAGTCCAATTTTTAGAAGTCCATTCATAGTTATTTGAAAAATGTTGTAGAATTAAGCCTAACAGTAGCTCATGGGGGGGGGGGGGGGGGGGGTGAGATAAAAGGTAATAATAGTTCACACTCGTTTGATTTCACTGTATCAAATTCACATTGCTTACTAAGTCAAAGTGTTTGAAAATGTAATCTTTGGGAAATTTTTAAACATTTATATTTATAAATATTTATAAAATATTTAGCTCAAGCTTTTTACCACTGCAGTCAACTACAGTGGAGTAGAATATGCTCTTCTATTGATGCCCAACTAAAAGATTACTTCCCTTTACATGTGATCGCTTCCCTTTTTCTCCAAAAGAAGTCCCAACAATTTAAGTTGAATCACCTGTGTATCCTTTACCACAGAGGCAGTTGTACTGGCCGAATTTGGCAGTCTGACAGGTTCCTCCATTCTCACATGGGCTGTCAAAGCAGGGACTGAAGGGAACACGGAGCTGATCACCGCCTCCCTTCTTGACGGAAAAATCAGACTGAAGTTCCATGGATTCAAGAGCTGACGAGACAAGGGATATCATGAGGAACTTAACCAATGTTTTTTTTTCTGACATACTTCTTTAATATCGTTTACAACATTAGGTTTGAGAACCTGCGTCAACTGCTTTTGATGGACATAGTGTATAACAGCATAACAATCAGTTCAACAAACTTAAATGGCTTGGGATGCTGTTGGGATCAGCAATTATCTTAAGTTAATAAGATATTCATTCAGGCATATGGTCAAATGGCCAGTAAAGAAACTGCTATCGTCATGAAACATTCTTGCATGTCCTCTCTTCTTGTGTGTTCTCTATTCTTGCATATTCTCTCATCTTGTATATTCTCTAACTGCAGAAAAAGTAGCACAGCTTTATAGAAATCTCAACACTATTGAATTAATTTATGTCTTCATACTGTAACAAGGCTGCACACATCTTTACAAATTGGCTGTTAATGACACTAAAACCCACTCATTAACAAGTTAGTTTCTTCAATCTCTTTTAAGAAACTTTTGAGAAATTGCCAAAAAAAACTTTACTCTTAGCAATGAAGATGACAACTGGTTAACTTACGACAGATACAGCCTTGTAACCTTTACTCTTAGCAGTGAAAATGACAACCTGTTAACTTACGACAGATACAGTCTTGTAACCTTTACTCTTAGCAGTGAAAATGACAACCTGTTAACTTACGACAGATACAGTCTTGTAACCTTTACTCTTAGCAGTGAAAATGTCAACTGGTTAACTTACAGCAGATACAGTCTTGTAACCTTTACTCTTAGCGGTGAAAATAACAACTTGTTAACTTACGACAGATACAGTCTTGTAACCTTTACTCTTAGCGGTGAAAATGACAACTGGTTAACTTACGACAGACACAGCCTTGTAACCTTTACTCTTAGCAGTGAAAATGACAACCTGTTAACTTACGACAGATACAGCCTTGTAACCTTTACTCTTAGCAGTGAAAATGACAACCTGCTAACTTACGATAGATACAGTCTTGTAACCTTTACTCTTAGCAATGAAAATGACAACCTGTTAACTTATGACAGATAGAGTCTTGTAACCTTTACTCTTAGCAGTGAAAATGACAACCTGTTAACTTACAACAGTTACAGCCTTGTAACCTTTACTCTTAGCAGTGAAAATGACAACTGGTTAACTTACGACAGATACAGCCTTGTAACCTTTACTCTTAGCAGTGAAAATGACAACCTGTTAACTTACGACAGATACAGACTTGTAACCTTTACTCTTAGCAGTGAAGATGATAACTGGTTAACTTACGACAGATACAGCCTTGTAACCTTTACTCTATGTAGTGAAAATGACAACCTGCTAACTTACGATAGATACAGTCTTGTTCAGATGAGCTCCCTGGAAATGGTATAGAGCCCTCTGACGCACATTGGATGCACTCTATCTGTCCAGATTTCGGCTGATAGCTGTTCAAGGGACAGGGAGTGCAGGGAGCTAACCCAGTTTGACTAGCATGACCAGCAGGGCACACCTCTAACAAAGTTAAATATTTTAACTTTAATCATTAAAAAGAAAAATGCGTATAGCATTAACTTAGAAAATATTGAAAATGTCTCAGACATGAAACGTTTAATGTTTCTTTATTTTATTTACTGAGCATTTTAAAAAATGTAAATATTAGACAATTACTTTTTAAAAAAAAAAGTGTAAATTATGGACATCTACATTTTACAAATAAATTAAGTATTTTAAACATACTTAAAAAATGTAATTTGTTGACATTATAATTGTGTAACAATAAACCACTCCAACATGTTATTTTAGTGCCAAAAATAGTTATCAATTAAATACCCTCACAGTCCTCCTCTCTTCTGCTGCCTCGCTTATGGGTAGTCTTGCCTTTGCTACATGTGTAGCAGAAATCAGCAGAGTAATCTGACTGGTAGGAACCCAGGGCACAGGTCTCACAAGGTTCTAATCCACTGGGTGAAAAACTGCCAGGAAGACACAACGCTAGTGGGAACAAAATATTCAAAAGAAATATTTAAAAAAGGCATATAAAAAAATAAAAATTACTTAGTTGTATGAAAGTCTTATAATAATGTGAAGATTACAGCTCAAATTTGTATTATAATCTTTTTAGATTATACATAAATATAACCGGGTTGTTTTGAAGTTTATACAAGTTAAAAGCCACTTTTTCCCCACACTACAACTCAACAAACATTACAAAAATAGTTAATAATTATAAAAGCCCATAGTTGTACAATTTTCCCTAACATTCCTAAAACTAGCAAGACAGTAGATTAATGAGACAGAATGAAATTTAGTAACTAAAACAATATAGGCTAAGCTTTAATTGCAGTTACACAGAATACAAATGCAAACATTTCAGCAAATGCCTTCGTTGATTCAACAAAAAACAGTCATATAAGTATAAATTAAAGTTACATAATATATATTTATGTATCCTGCCGACAGTTGCATTTTCAGAATGAGAAGCTGCATCTCCTTTAAAAGGATTGCTGGGCCATACACCAAGTCAAGTTAGATAAAAAGCAATTAATCAGGATTCAGATATCAGTCTCATCAATTTAGTTTTTTGGTGACCTATCTCATTTTATTTTTGTTTTTTCTAAGAGAGGTGGACACAAAGAAATAATTGTGAAAGTAAGAGAGATAGCACTGACGTAACAGTACAACTAGCAGACCTGTTTACTCTTACGATTTTGGCGTACAATGTACGATTTTAAGGTGTGTACATGTTTATACTGTGGGTTTATTATTTTACAATTAAGATAATGTTTTAAACGATTTTTGTGATGATATTGTACGATTTGAAGAGTTTGAGGGTAAACAGGTCTGAACTAAGAAAGAACTTTAAAAAAAATAAAAACCATAAATCCTCTGATTGCCAGCACATTGCCCACCTTTACAGTCCTGCTCACTCTTGGCATGTTCTTTGTCAGTGGACTTGTTGTCAGGACATCTGAGACATGTGTTATGCCCTTCCTCAGGTTGGTACGTGCCTTTAGGGCAGTCCATGCACCTCTTTATAATAACATGGAAGAATGTCCCAATGGGACAATTCACTGGAGGCAAAAAGAGTCTTTTTAAAAAAAAAACATCTTAAAATGCTGTATTATAAAATACTCAGTTTTAATAGCGGTGAAACAAACTTGGGTATAATTTTGTGATTTCTGCATCTTAAACTTTTTAAAAAGTATGTATAGAAAAATTCGTTTGATTTCAGTGCATTTAAAAATTATAAGAATCAAATAGAAAAATAATTGAGTAATCTGAACCTACTGATATACAATATATAGAGTTAATTTCATACTATCTTCCATGAAAATTTGGTACAGATAATGATGTGGCTAATTATTTTAATTTATGCCTACAAAATGATTGAGTTTGGCAGTAGAAATAGATTAAAACATGGATATAAAAGATTTTTTATTTGACATATTATGTACAGTTATATTGTTTTACAAATTTAATCTGTTTTAATATTTGTCTCATTGTATGAACCAAACGAAACAAAGGAATGACAACCAGTATACAAAGAAAAAAAAAATCAAAGCCAGTGATATTAACAATAATAAATTTAATAATACTATTAACTTGATAGAGAAAATTCCAACAGAATGGGAAACAGCACTGATAACCCCAATTCTCAAGAAAGACTCCAAACTTCAGTGCACAAACTACAGAGGAATTTCCCTATTAAATTATTAATTGTATTCATACAAAATAATGACTAAGCTAATTGTCAAAAGACTACAACCGTACACTGAAGAAATACTAGATGATTACCAATGCGGATTCAGGCAAAAACGATCAACGACTGATCAGATTTTCGTCATCAGATGACTATTAGAGAAATGTTATGAATATAATATCCCAGTACATCAACTCTATGTGGACTGTGAAATGACCTTTGACAGCATCAAAAGAAAATATCTATATGAGATTCTGTATGATTTCGGCATACCCAACAAACTGATAAGACTGATAAATGTAACATTTAACAATTAAAAAAAGCAAAATCAAAGTTCAAGGAGAATGGTCATGGGAATTTATTTCACAAAAGACGAGGCCTAAGACAAGGAGACTCACTGTCTTGTATGCTATTTAACCTAACATTAGAGAGAGTTATAAGAAGCTTACATATAAACACCCGGGGAACAATAACAGGATACTTTCTGAGGGAAACCCCGGGGCCGACGCCCACGCGTTGCTGTAGTATAGTTATAATATACCTAAGCCTACTAATTCAGAGTTATGACATAGTCAAATGGTCTGAAGGTCAGTCTGACTCCCCTACTATCCCTTCGAGATGAATCTTGAAAAGACCTCTGCATGTTAAGCAGAAAAAAGGGGATTATCAGGGAATTTTATATTCTGCAGAATATATAACGCCAACGGCCACACATAATCTAATTTGCCCAAGGCCCCGCACCCTCCTAGCGCCAGCCCTAGGAAAGACTCACAACTAATGGGCACTCTCTACAATCAACCCCTTCAGTAACTTGCATGTGCTGATGACATAACATTGCTAGAGAAACTTTTAAAGACATATCAAAATCCTTTATTAAATTTAAAGACGCATCACTTCAAGCAGGGCTGGAAGTTAACAGCCAAAGAACAAAATACATGACTGTGATAAGAGAAGAACAGACAGATGAAACCATTAATATTAGAAACCAGACTTTTGAAAAACCTAGGATCTTTATTAATCGAATGAAACGAATTACTAATGGAAGTAAAAGAATATCAGCTGGAAACAGGGATCACTTCAAAAGTCAGAAAATGCTCAAAAGTAAAACCATTACCAGAGAAACAAAGAAAACTATTTATATAATATAATATATAATAATATAATAAATAAAATATACAGACCAACAAAGAATGAATATGGATGGAGAATACGAATCAACCATGAATTATACAGTCTATATCAGGATCCCATGATAGTAACAGAAATAAAATTGGACAGGCCACGCTTGGGCGGGACACTTAGAAAGAATGCCAAATCACAGAAGAATGAAGAGGGTGCATCACCAAAACCCCAGAGGAAAACGGCTTAAAGGCAGACCTAGGCTTAGATGGATGGATGATGTGGGAAAAGGTCTACAACAACTGGGAATCCGAGCATGGAAAAGAAAAGCATTAGTTAGGTTTTGGTGAAAGGAAGTAGTGAGGCAGACCAAAGCCCTACATGGGATGTAGCGCCAAAGGGATGGAAGGATGAAGTTGATATAAAAATTAAAAATCAAATACAGAAATGAAAACGTTATTAACTTACAGCAGGTGAAAAATTATAATACTAGAAAGTTACAAATATTAATACACACAGTGGAAAATCTAGTGATTCTTTTAGGGCTCCTGTATGTCTGGTAAGTCTGTCTGTCTATCACAGTCGATTGTCATATTTATGGTGAGGGAGTCAGAACCCTTCAGAAAAAATGTCTAGAAATGCATCACTAGAGATTAATTTATCACTTTATGTAGTATAATGTAGACCCTACTGGAAACATAAACAAACTTTCCTGATCAAGGAAATTTGGGGGGGGGGGGGGGGGGGGGGGCGCGCGGCGAAGAGTTAACAAAGGAGGAAGGAGGTAAGGTTGCATGTCACGGATCATGGTGAAAAAAAACGAGGTCAACACAAACGCTATAACAAAAAATATTTGGTAAAAACATACCACAGGTATTATTAACTAGGACACTGCCTTCTGGACAGCGGTATGTCTTTAGATCCAGGTCATAGGTCAACTGAGAGAATTTCAGAGTGCGACCACCAACCCTTTGGTCAAGGTTTCCTTTTCTAGCTTCCTTTTGAAGTGTAGTCAGCATTGTGATCAAAGCATCTGGCTCATTAGATTTCTGAGTGGCATTTCCCTTTTTCGTCACAGAACCTAGAACACAAATGGGTAATAGTCAGTTAAGGTCCAAATGGATACTTCAAAAGTATTTATAAATTTTCTCCCTCAACTGCTTTTCTTTGCACTATAGGGAAAATTGTATTTAACATTAATTTCTTTTTTAATCAATAACAATCTTGAGCTGATTGAATTTCCCTACATTCAATCCATACCTTCAAGCACAATCTCAAATGTTAATCTGGATCTTTTATTGGGCAGATCTCTTCTCATTCTTGCTCTTTCTGGGTATTCCCTTACCGCCCTCTTGTTTCTCTCTTTGTTGTAATGCAACAACTCAATCTTGTTGAAATCTAAAATAACATTTAAAATAAAGAATCACCTACATGAATGGAAGGTAAAATTCCTTGAGCCATTTATCAGTGCTACTGCAAATTAAAATACCCCCAACTTATCATCTATGTCAGGGGTGCGCAAACTTTTTGTGTGGAGGTCTACATTGACAAATGTAAAGCTATTGGGGGGCCGCAGGTATATTATGTCCAATTTTACATTGTCGATAAACATTTCTCTGGGTGCTGGGGTGGCCGAGTGGTCTAAACTGGGCAAATCTCAAGTTGGTGGTCTGGAGTTCACCCCGGGTAGACTCGTTAACCCTGGATGGCAACTCATCTAAGAGAAGGAAACTCTGAAATCAAACCCGGAGATGGAGTCCCGAAAGGTGGGTAACATTGGTACAATGAAACATTCCGGCAACTCCTTGGTGCAAGGCTGTATTGTCCAATGATGCTCCCTTGGGTTATCCAGCGGTGTGGAGAGTGGCGATTTGCTGTTGGGAACCAGCTTATAATCCTTGAAGAATAATCCCAGGCCATGTGGATTTCGTCCTCCGAAGCCCACTCCATCGTCACATTGTGACGCACAGATGCCAGCAAAAAAAAAAACCCACCTTTTTTTAAAAAAAAACTTTTATTAAAAAAACAGTCTGTTTACACAGGACTGTTTAAAAAAAAACTTTTATTAAAACAACAGTCTGTTTACACAGGACTGTTTAAAAAAAAACTTTTATTAAAACAACAGTCTGTTTACACAGGACTGTTTATAAAAAACCTTTTATTAAAACAACAGTCTGTTTACACAGGACTGTTTAAAAAAAACCTTTTATTAAAACAACAGTCTGTTTACACAGGACTGTTTAAAAAAAAACTTTTATTAAAACAACAGTCTGTTTACACAGGACTGTTTAAAAAAAAACTTTTATTAAAACAACAGTCTGTTTACACAGGACTGTTTAAAAAAAACCTTTTATTAAAACAACAGTCTGTTTACACAGGACTGTTTATAAAAAACCTTTTATTAAAACAACAGTCTGTTTACACAGGACTGTTTAAAAAAAACCTTTTATTAAAACAACAGTCTGTTTACACAGGACTGTTTAAAAAAAAACTTTTATTAAAACAACAGTCTGTTTACACAGGACTGTTTAAAAAAAAACTTTTATTAAAACAACAGTCTGTTTACACAGGACTGTTTAAAAAAAACCTTTTATTAAAACAACAGTCTGTTTACACAGGACTGTTTAAAAAAAAACTTTTATTAAAACAACAGTCTGTTTACACAGGACTGTTTAAAAAAATAGAAAATTAAAAAGAAAGTTGATCAAAAATGTTCAAACAAAACAATCCTAACGGTACATGAAATGCTTTAAAATACCACAAAATAACTTAAAAACAAAGTAATTTTTTTCATTTCTAAATGCCTTCGAGGGCCGCATAATTGTCAGTCCCGGCTCGTGGGCCTTAGTCTGCCCACCCCTGATCTATGTTAATCAGGTCTTACTGAGAGTTCCCAGTGTGGATGGACACAGAAAGAAATCATACGGAGTGCGCTCTTTTGAAGCTATTGCTCATAAATTGTGGAAAAGTTTGCCTCAGTATTTGAGTGAAATTGAAAATGATACAATAATCATTTAAGATACTTTTAAAGACTTTTTTCTTTAAATTGATTTTAGGACATAAGAACACTGTGAGCATGCTACAATAGCATGGACACAAGCGCACTCAGTCATCATCATCATATGTTTATACTTTTTAAAGTTGTTAAAAATAAAACAGCAACAGGAGTCTTGGGCTTGCTGCAACTCTCCAGTTGAATACATGAAATCAGTTTAGGCGGCTTACCTTCTTCTTCCTCACACACTGACTTTAAAGATCCCACAGAGCAGCTGATCTCATTTTCACAAACACTGGACAACTGTGGGAGAAGTCAACATGTGATGTTACAGTGCTACGTTGTAACCAGCTGCAAATACAACTTGCCAAAAAAAACAATAAACTTGGTACTATTTCAAGCAACATATGCAAGCCAAACTTGGACCCTAACGAAAATGGCAGAAAACCTATTAAACACATGGGAGAGAACATTTCTCCGGAAAGTATACGGACCATAACAAAGGAAGAATATGGATGTAGGAAACAAACCAAACAGGAATTTTATAGTCTATATCAGGATCCCACCCTAGTAGCAGAAATCAAAAAGGTCAGGCTGCATCAGTCAGGTCTGTGTGGAAGGATGTGATGAAGCAGGCAAGAGCTCTACATGGGATGGATGTACTGTTTCTATTGAACTAACTAATGAAAAGATTTTAAATGATGTTTGTAACTAAAAGTCTGGCTTACATCTGGGTCATATCAGCAGAATGAGCTAATCTTATAAGAATTATGGGTTAGTATAAATCTTCCTAATACATAATTGTAACACACCTCTACTCTGACATGGCGTGGGATGGTTATTTCTTATGCTGTGGGTTATGTCAGTAGTATGGTTACTTATATTAACACTTCAGGATGCCGACTCAGTCTTCTTCATTCTTTCACTTTACATGGCGTGGGATGGTTATTTCTTATGCTGTGGGTTATGTCAGTAGTATGGTTACTTATATTAACACTTCAGGATGCCGACTCAGTCTTCTTCATTCTTTCACTTATTATTCAGGCACGTAAAGAAGAATACTCCATGCTAGTTAAAACTCACAGTACTTTATTGAACACACTTTATATTGATAATATTAATAAATAATCCTTGCATGAATGTAATTTCACATATATATCTATAGTATTCCATCATTAAGAAAGACACGTCCTCAGACTACTATAACTCAGCTCAACTGACTGTCTAATCTCACAGCTCTCACGCTACTGACTCTACTGCTCTGCGCTCAGCTCTCCTTATCTCAGTCAACTCATACTTCATTACCAGCAAAGCGTGCAAAACAACCGCTCTGACAAAACATAATTTTACTCTCCAAAAACGTGGAGTTCACATTTGTTCTCAAAAATACAATCCACATTGATTGTCTCTCCCCGTGGAAAAACCTGGTGAACACACTCACTGTCCACTCATGCTACCTC
>CAXITT010000692.1:85177-106135 GCA_964033795.1 Lymnaea stagnalis | reverse complement strand
AAAACATAATTTTACTCTCCAAAAACGTGGAGTTCACATTTGTTCTCAAAAATACAATCCACATTGATTGTCTCTCCCCGTGGAAAAACCTGGTGAACACACTCACTGTCCACTCATGCTACCTCTCTGTTTACATGTGAAAACATAGTCCGTTACACTATGTAATTGTGACCATCTATCTATGTTATGTGATCATATATCTCACTATGTAATTGTGACCATCTAATCTCACTATACAATGTGACCATCTGTATAACTGTGTAATTGTGACAATCTATCTCACTTTACAATGTGACCATCTGTATAACTATGTAATTGTGACCATCTATCTCACTATATAATGTGATCATCTCTATAGCTAGTGAATGTGACTATCTATCTCACTGTAATGTGACTATCTATTTCCACCAAACACTGTAGTATGAGTTAGGAGGAACACTACATCAAATCTACCGTAACTCGTCCTCCGCCTCAAGTGTATCATTAAGTGACAGTACAGCGGTCCCCTAACGGTCGTAAGACGGCTCCACGGTGTCTGAGGGTTGGGATCAGGGTGATCGCTTGAGTTTCTCTTAGCTGTCCATCTGTACGGTAGCATCGTTATGCCTGGCTCTGTAATCAAACATCTCGAACACGGGCTCTGTATTCCAACGTCTTGACCCCCATATTTCAACTCCAATATCTTGACCCCAGGCTCTGTACTCCAAATTCTTGACCACAAGCTCTGTACTCCAATATCTTGACCCCAGGCTCTGTACTCCAACATCTTGACCCCAAGCTCTGTACTCCAATATCTTGACCCCAGGCTCTGTACTCTGATGTTACGATTGTGAAACACAACTCCTCATGATGTTACTATTGTGAAACGCAACTCTTAATGATGCCACTATTGTGAAACACAACTCATCATGATGTTACTATTGTGAAACACAACTCATCATGATGTTACTATTGTGAAACACAACTCATAATGATGTTACTATTGTGAAACACAACTCATCATGATGTTACTATTGTGAAACACAACTCATCATGATGTTGCTATTGTGAAATAGAGAATGAAAAAAAAAATAAATTTCGTCATAAAGAATCTTCTAAAAAAATACTGACCTTAAAGACAAGCAAATAAAGATTTTTAAGCTAACTTTTCACATTTAATATTTTTGATGCCACTTTCAACTAAAATCTTGAGATAGAGGCCCAAGTATTTCTAGGACTCGTTAAATTCAAAAACCAAGATTTTTTTTTAGATGTTTGCTTCCTTAATACTCACTACGTCGCGTCTTCCGACTTTTTGACCATGGGCGTATTTTAATGAGTCAGTTTCAAAGATGAAGCACTGACTTTTGGATAAGGGATAACAGCAAATTATTTGAAATAACACAGCAAGTGATGTCATTAATTTCTAAGTGTTACTGGAATAAATAGAATATACTTCCTTTAAAAATAAGCAGATCACCAAACTGGGTGCACAAGAGTTCACACATCACTCAATGGAACACATCACTCAATGGAACACATCACTCAATGGAACACATCACTCAATAGAATACATCACTCGAGGGAACCCATGACTCAATGGAATGCACCATTCGATGGAACACATCACTCAATGGAATACACCATTCGATGGAACACATCACTCAATGGAATACACCATTCAATGGAACACATGACTCAATGGAATACACCATTCGATGGAACACATCACTCAATGGAATACACTATTCAATGGAACACATCACTCAATGGAATACATCTTTCGATGGAACACATGACTCAATGGAATACACTATTCGATGGAACACATGACTCAATGGAATACACTATTCAATGGAACACATGACTCAATGGAATACACTATTCAATGGAACACATGACTCTATGGAATACACTATTCAATGGAACACATGACTCAATGGAATACACTATTCAATGGAACACATGACTCAATGGAATACACTATTCAATGGAACACATCACTCAATGGAATACACTATTCAATGGAACACATGACTCAATGGAATACACTATTCAATGGAACACATGACTCAATGGAATACACTATTCAATGGAACACATCACTCAATGGAATACATCATTCGATGGAACACATCACTCAATGGAATACACTATTCAATGGAACACATCACTCAATGGAATACATCTTTCGATGGAACACATGACTCAATGGAATACACTATTCGATGGAACACATGACTCAATGGAATACACTATTCAATGGAACACATGACTCAATGGAATACACTATTCAATGGAACACATGACTCAATGGAATACACTATTCAATGGAACACATGACTCAATGGAATACACTATTCAATGGAACACATGACTCAATGGAATACACTATTCAATGGAACACATCACTCAATGGAATACACTATTCAATGGAACACATGACTCAATGGAATACACTCATTCGATGGAACACATCACTCAATGGAATACACTATTCAATGGAACACATCACTCAATGGAATACATCTTTCGATGGAACACATGACTCAATGGAATACACTATTCGATGGAACACATGACTCAATGGAATACACTATTCAATGGAACACATGACTCAATGGAATACACTATTCAATGGAACACATGACTCTATGGAATACACTATTCAATGGAACACATGACTCAATGGAATACACTATTCAATGGAACACATGACTCAATGGAATACACTATTCAATGGAACACATCACTCAATGGAATACACTATTCAATGGAACACATGACTCAATGGAATACACTATTCAATGGAACACATGACTCAATGGAATACACTATTCAATGGAACACATCACTCAATGGAATACATCATTCGATGGAACACATCACTCAATGGAATACACTATTCAATGGAACACATCACTCAATGGAATACATCTTTCGATGGAACACATGACTCAATGGAATACACTATTCGATGGAACACATGACTCAATGGAATACACTATTCAATGGAACACATGACTCAATGGAATACACTATTCAATGGAACACATGACTCAATGGAATACACTATTCAATGGAACACATGACTCAATGGAATACACTATTCAATGGAACACATCACTCAATGGAATACACTATTCAATGGAACACATGACTCAATGGAATACACCATTCGATGGAACACATCACTGAATAGAATACACCACTGAATAGAACACATCACTCGATGGAACACAAAACTCAATAGAACACATCACTCGACGGAACACACGACTCCCTAAAATACATCTTTCGACGGAACAAATCACCGAATAGAATACATCACTCATTAGCACACGTCACTTAAGAAAAATAACATCACTCATTTGAACACAACACTCATTAGGAAACATCACTCGATATAGGGGACACATCACTCACTAGAACACATCACTCAATTGAACACACCACTTTATAGAATATATCACTCGATAGAGAAAAAATCACTTAATAGAACAAATCAGAACACATCAGTTAATAGAATACATCCTACATGTATTCATTAGTACACACCTATCTAAAAAAATGTATATACAAACTAAAAGGTGTTTTTATAATTTTATTTCAAATCATCCCCGCTGGTCTATCTGTGGATTTCTGACTAGACTGGATATAGCTAAAAGTTCCAAGTTTGATTATACTGGATATAGCTAAAAGTTCCAAGTCTGATTAAACTGGAACATATCTAAAAGCTCCAAGTTTGACAATACTGGATATAGCTAAAAGTTCCAAGTCTGATTATACTGGACATATCTAAAAGCTCCAAGTTTGACAATACTGGATATAGCTAAAAGTTCCAAGTCTGATTATACTGGACATATCTAAAAGCTCCAAGTTTGACAATACTGGATATAGCTAAAAGTTCCAAGTCTGATTATACTGGACATATCTAAAAGCTCCAAGTTTGACAATACTGGATATAGCTAAAAGTTCCAAGTTTGATTATACTGGATATAGCTATAAGTTCCAAGTCTGATTATACTGGACATATCTAAAAGCTCCAAGTTTGACAATACTGGATATAGCTAAAAGTTCCAAGTCTGATTATACTGGACATATCTTAAAGCTCCAAGTTTGACAATACTGGATATAGCTAAAAGTTCCAAGTTTGATTATACTGGATATAGCTAAAAGTTCCAAGTCTGATTATACTGGAAATATCTAAAAGCTCCAAGTTTGACAATACTGGATATAGCTAAAAGTTCCAAGTCTGATTATACAGGACATATCTAAAAGCTCCAAGTTTGACAATACTGGATATAGCTAAAAGTTCCAAGTTTGATTATACTGGATATAGCTAAAAGTTCCAAGTCTGATTATACTGGACATATCTAAAAGCTCCAAGTTTGACAATACTGGATATAGCTAAAAGTTCCAAGTCTGATTATACAGGACATATCTAAAAGCTCCAAGTTTGACAATACTGGATATAGCTAAAAGTTCCAAGTCTGATTATACTGGACATATCTAAAAGCTCCAAGTTTGACAATACTGGATATAGCTAAAAGTTCCAAGTTTGATTATACTGGATATAGCTAAAAGTTCCAAGTCTGATTATACTGGACATATCTAAAAGCTCCAAGTTTGACAATACTGGATATAGCTAAAAGTTCCAAGTCTGATTATACAGGACATATCTAAAAGCTCCAAGTTTGACAATACTGGATATAGCTAAAAGTTCCAAGTTTGATACTACTGGATATAGCTAAAAGTTCCAAGTTTGAATATACTGGATATGGCTAAAAGTTCCAAGTTTAATTATACTGGATATAGCTAAAAGTTCCAAGTCTGATTATACTGGACATATCTAAAAGCTCCAAGTTTGACAATACTGGATATAGCTAAAAGTTCCAAGTCTGCTTATACTGGACATAGCTAAAAGTTCCAAGTCAGACTATACTGGGCATAGCTAAAAGTTCCAAGTCTGACTATGCTGGATATAGCTAAAAGTTCCAAGTCTGATTATACTGGACATATATAAAAGCTCCAAGTTTGACAATACTGGATATAGCTAAAAGGTCCAAGTCTGATTATACTGGACATAGCTAAAAGTTCCAAGTCAGACTATACTGGGCATAGCTAAAAGTTCCAAGTCTGACTATGCTGGATATAGCTAAAAGTTCCAAGTTTGATTATACTGGATATAGCTAAAAGTTCCAAGTCTGACTCTACTGGATATAGCTAAAAGTTCCAAGTTTGATTATACTGGATATAGCTAAAAGTTCCAAGTTTGATTATACTGGATATAGCTAAAAGTTCCAAGTCTGACTCTACTGGATATAGCTAAAAGTTCCAAGTTTGATTATACTGGACATAGCTAAAAGTTCCAAATCTGACTATACTGGGTATAGCTAAAAGGTGGTCCCGTAGGCGGTATGACAAGGACACAATGAAAACTAATTTTCCGACAACTCATGTGACACGTATAACGCATAAAGGGGACAGCCAAACACACAAGACACACTGCTGGTCATCTACTCCATCCTGGTCTATTTTGCAGATGTCTCTACTGAGTCTTTTCCACTGGGTCAAATACACAGGGACGAGAAAGTGAGACCGACAAACTGAGCAACCCACTCCCTCACTTTAAACAAAATACAGCTCAAGTCAATGCTAGTACTCAAGTCAATGCTACTACACAAGTCAAGGCTACTACCAAATTCAAGGTGACTAATCAAGTCAAGGCTACTACGCAAGTCGTGGCTACTATTAAAGTCAAGGCTACTAATCAAGTCAAGGCTACTACACAAGTCGAATACTGCCTTGGTCATCTTCGTGTGCGAAGGACAATACCAACAACAACAAGCGTTTATAAGCTGGACTTGGGGTCCAGAGATACAGCTTGGACCTACTGGAGGAGTGTGGTGAAACAGAATTGACCCTACTGGTTTATAAGCTGGACTTGGGGTCCAGAGATACAGCCTGGACCTACTGGAGGAGTGTGGTGAAACAGAATTGACCCTACTGGTTTATAAGCTGGACTTGGGGTCCAGAGATACAGCCTGGACCTACTGGAGGAGTGTGGTGAAACAGAATTGACCCTACTGGTTTATAAGCTGGACTTGGGGTCCAGAGATACAGCTTGGACCTACTGGAGGAGTGTGGTGAAACAGAATTGACCCTACTGGTTTATAAGCTGGACTTGGGGTCCAGAGATACAGCCTGGACCTACTGGAGGAGTGTGGTGAAACAGAATTGACCCTACTGGTTTATAGCTGGACTTGGAGTCCGACAAAACAGCCTTGACCCATCTTGTTTACAGCTTGAGTTGGGGCCCAGTGGCAAGTGAAGATAAACAGGGGGGAGATAACTCATTATAAAACACTTAATCCAAGTGAGTTAACGGACGTGTCAGGACCAATCGTCTGCACTATCGGTCAATGACCCCCCCCCCCTAAACATACCCATTCCATACCAATGGCATTCAACGATTACTACGGTGGCGCCCTAACAAAAACAGCCATTCACATTCGCTTTGGCCGGCGCCCAATCTTATCAAACAGCGAGTGACCTTTAACCTTGTAGTTGAGAACGTGACGTCATCTAGTTAAGTCACTTCACGTCATTTTTAAAAATGCTTTAAATGAACTTCGCTTGATTAGTTTTTTTCTTTCTTTCTGTCTAAGCGTGGGGGAAAACATCTTCGGGCGACTAATTAACCCACTTTCCGTCACCCTATCAAACTGAATCTTGGCTCATGGACTCGTTGCCAATGACAACACATTCTGTCAAAATTTCAGCCCCACCCCCTAAATTCAGTTTTTCCTGTTTTTCAAGGGGAAAAACGACGGTAATATGACACTATTTTCACGAAATAAAATTCCCGATAACTGCGTTAAATGGAATTCTTTAAAACTATCGTTCGGTGCGTATATTTTAAGGTTTGACGCACGTCCTATGCTAATTTGTGAGCTAATAAATCCTCTGTTAAATAAGTATAATATGAGAATAATAAAAAATAATTATTTTCTTTCATTTATATGTAGGATATATGTGAATATATATCTATGTATCTACATATATATATTAACTAATTTGTAGTTACATTTTTTTTTTTGTGTTGAATGATTCAACAAAAATATTTAGGATAACCTAAATACAGTAGGCAAAATGACTCAAAAGTAAACCATGCAAACTTTTAAATCCTGTGCTGAAATAACATATTGACATAACAGGTGCTGAAATAACATATTGACATAACAGAAGCTGAAATTCTAATGAAATAGTGTGTACTATATTAAACATTAGTTTCTAGTAGAAATAATTTAACGTGATGTATAAATGAATTGGAATTATAAAATAAAAATTAATTGCGTAAACATTTATTGTGTTGGTCTGAAATGGTGAAATAAATCTGCTGTGTTAAGCGCGCGGGTCATTAGAATATTAATATAACATAAAATAATAAAAATGCATTATAAAGTATTTTGACGAAAAACTTTGTTTCAGGGGTTGTTCAATGACCCTTTCCAAAATAACTCTGTACTCTGTATTTGGTTGATCTCAATCGTATTGCGCTCTTCTGCCTCGTGCAATGTTGCACACATAATTCAAATGACAACTTGCTCCCAAGGGGACTTAATAAATTAATGACATTGTATTGATCAGAGTTACTTACTTCTAAATTCGCATAGGGAAGGGAAACAGTAGGACGACCCACATAGTATAGAGTTCGAATCCCTATCTTGACCATCTGATTTGGGGAAAAGAGGGGGGGGGGCGCAAGCGTCAATTTGGTCGCCGAAGCGGGTTGATGATGATGATGTTGATGATGATGATGTTGATGATGATGATGTTGATGATGATTACCATCCAATTAAACAAAAAATTCACCCACTTCAGTAAATGCAAAATCTTTACCATGACCTGACTCAGTCCATCAGACTATGTGTAACTATTTTTAATGTATCACCAACGAGTACAGAAATGAGTGCCACACTATCTAGGTCACAAGTTACTTCATTCTTTGACCATTCTACCAAACAATCCCCAGGACTCAAAAACTCAAACCATCATCGTCTGTAAAGTATATCAGTAAATCCAGGTGCCTGGAGGGGATCAGATCTCCCCAGATTAAAGGTGGATCAATAGATTAGTCGGCCTGTCGCATGTTAACACTTTTACCCATTACCAACTTTATGTACTCAATTTCTCCCACCAATCATCACCCAGGCTTGTCTGGTGGTGGTAATGGAGCGCTGGCAGCTAACATTAGATAGACATCAAGATGCCGTCATTATTTCATGTCATTACCGCAAAATCAATAATTCATCGAAATATATTACCAGAATTTTTTTATTTTATAAAATCTCCTTTACTTTATTTCGTCAATAATAGACACATCCTTTCAGAAATCAATTATTTAGTTTTTGTTTTTTTAAATTTAATTTTTAATTTCATTGGTTTCGATGCAATTCCTTAATAGACAAAAAATGTTTGGAATTAGGCTGGCGTGACGCAGGAGTTGACCAACAGAAATCGATCCTGACATACTCAAGTATTGCGGTTTGATGCCCAACACTAAAAGGCTTTCCATAACTAAAATTATCGTTTTTTATTTTTTTCTATAACAATTTTCTGGCTTTCAAAAATTGAATGAAGAACCTATTTCTTTAAAAAAATCTTTCGTATACCAGTTTTGACAAATGATCATCTAGAAACTTAGTTACGTCTAAACATTACAATTCTCAAATTATTTCGTAAACAACATTGAGCTACGCCATCATCCAAGAACATTTGGCTTGCACGCACTGATTCATTGTTCCATGAGCTACGCCATCATCCAAGAACATTTGGCTTGCACACACTGATTCATTGTTCCATGAGCTACGCCATCATCCAAGAACATTTGGCTTGCACGCACTGATTCATTGTTCCATGAGCTACGCCATCATCCAAGAACATTTGGCTTGCACGCACTGATTCATTGTTCAATGAGCTACGCCATCATCCAAGAACATTTGGCTTGCACGCACTGATTCATTGTTCCATGAGCTACGCCATTATCCAAGAACATTTGGCTTGCACGCACTGATTCATTGTTCCATGAGCTACGCCATTATCCAAGAACATTTGGCTTGCACGCACTGATTCATTGCTCCAGTCTCAAACTCCGAAACACAATTATTGATAGATTTTGTGTCTTAAAATATTTTTTTTCAGTTCAAGGTGGGAAAAAGACAGATTCACTCTCACTCACCCTCACTCTCTCCCTCTCTAACTCTCTCTCACTCTCTCTCACTATCTGTCTCTCTCATTCTCTCTCTCATTTTCTCTCACCCTCTCTTTCTCTTTCTCTCTCTCTCCCTCTATCTCTTTCTCATTCTCACTCCCTCTTTCTCATTATCTGTCTCTCTCCCTCTCTCGCTCTCTCTCTCTATCTCTTTCTCATTGTTTCCCTCTCTCACTTTCTCATTCTCTATCTCTCACTCTCTCACTCAATCTCTCTTTCTCATTCTCTCGCTCTTTCTCATTCTCTCTCTCTCTCTCTCTCTCTCTCTCTCTCTCTCTCTCTCTCTCTCTCTCCCTCCCCTCTCTTCACTTTGTGGTATACGTCACCCGTGCACCAGACATTCTTTCTGTCTCTCTCCCTCTCTCGCTCTCTCTCTCTATCTCTTTCTCATTGTTTCCCTCTCTCACTTTCTCATTCTCTATCTCTCACTCTCTCACTCACTCTCTCTTTCTCATTCTCTCGCTCTTTCTCATTCTCTCTCTCTCTCTCTCTCTCTCTCTCTCTCTCTCTCTATCTCTCTCTATCCCTCCCCTCTCTTAACATTGTGGTATACGTAACCCGTGAACCAGACATTCTGTGGACCAGACATTCTGTAGACCAGAAATTCTATAGACCGGACATTCTGTGGACCAGACATTCTGTGGACCACACATTTTATGGACTAGACATTCTGTGGACCAGACATTTTATGGTCTAGACATTCCGTGAAGCAGGCTGAGACAATGGTGTGCAAATAACTTATTATAAAATGATAATTTTAAAAAATGAAGACATTGATGTATTGGATGTTCCATTTTTAGAATTTTTAGAATGAATGATGAAGCTTAATCATTTTGTTGTCCTTAACACTGACTGACGGGCCAAAGCTTGAGGAATGTTTTCTTTCACTCAAAAGAATTTATCCCGTTGATAGATGTTGCACAGACTTCTTGTTCACGATGAGGGCTATGGACTACAATAGATCGCATGTGACATAAAGCTCACATTTAAATCAGTGACAAGTTAATTGTACGTTCACACTGCAGCATTTTGTGAAGCCACAATATCAGTAGTGAATCCATGGTATGAATACTCTGACACATATAATCCACTCAGGTGTTCACATTGAGCAGACACACCGACGTCATCTTACACAGACCGCGTGTTGATATTTATCCATTTGAAATGTATGTGTTAGCGAGACGGTCAGCTAGCGAGACGGTCAGCTAGCGAGGCGGTCAGCTAGCGAGACGGTCAGCTAGCGTGACGGTCAGCGTCCTGCGGCCGTATGGTGTTCTTTAAATGATCAATTCGAATGAGTTCTTTTAAATATCATAGACCAATAACAATCCATGACCACCAATAGCAACCGGTGACGAATAATAAAAATATGTAAGCACCAATAACAGCACATAACCAACAAGAACAACCATTAACCATCCATTCAAGGGAAAATTAAAACATCAATTAAAATTTAAAGATCTGTGATTAAAAAAAAAACAACAACAAGACATTGATCCTTTACAATCTTTTCTTGTCTTTCTCGCGTCATTAAAGATCAAACTGGAAACTTATTCCACAATTTTAGTCTTCGAACTACAAAATAGGGCTTATGGTTTTCATGGGGAGAGACTGCAATCATATTATCAAAAATGAAAATGAGCGAAACAGAGGCGTAGCGAGGGTGTTTGGCGCCCGTGGACAAGATTCGCGCCCGGGGACAAGATCCATTTTAAAGCGCCCCTTTTTATTTTTTTCAAATCTCAAGTCCATTATTTTCATCAATAAAATAATATTAAAGCACATTTTGGCGCCCCTAACTAGCTGGCGCCCGGGGACATCTGCCCCTGCCCCACCCCCTCGCTACGCCTCTGGACCGAAACGATGTAGGAGAAAACTTGAAAAAGGGGAACGCAACAAAACAACGAACGTGTCGGCAGGAAGCCTTCATAAGCGAACAAACTACAGTAAAAACAGAATTAAATAAATATACGACTGATATGTAGGATCCGAGAGGGCAGAGAGACGGCTTTGAGTATATATTCCTTAATATCGATTGCAACCAGTAGTTAACATTTGTAAACAGGCCAGCTGATATTAAATGTGTCTTATTTTTTAAAACAACATTTTCCACCGGTTGCTATGCTACTAACCTGTCAGCTGATGACAACCGTTCCTATGCTACCAACCTGTCAGCTGATGACAACGGTTGCTGTGCTACTAGCCTGTCAGATGATGACAACCGTTCCTATGCTACCAACCTGTCATCTGATGACAATGGTTGCTATGCTACCAACCTGTCCTGTGCAAATACAAAGTGATTTCTTTCTGTATCTTGCCAGCCGAAGCCATTACCAATGACGGTACTGTAACTTTCTACAGGCCCGTGACAATGTATCTGTTAGCCCAGATTTTGGCCAAATAACAATTCCCACTTGGTTGTCTGATTCAGTCTCGCCTGGTTAGTCAACTCAATCAGTCTCACCTGGTTGTCTCCAGTCAGATTGTCGTCTCGAGTCATCTGGTGGTCAACTCATTCAGCAACGACTGGTAGTTTCTACAAATCCTCGGCTGGTTCTTTCTGCACATCATCCTCTGGTTGTCTCTACAAAGAGACTGGGGAAGCTCCATGGTCATCGGTGAACACATAAGGTTGTTTTTTTTCAAATAATGTGTTTTCCTTGCTTTGTGTTGTATGTTGATGGGAGGCATTTAGCCGAAACGTCCTCTTAATTGTTCTGTCACTTTTTTTTTTTTTGAAGCCCAAACATATCTGGTTCCACTATTTACTTGCAGGCCTCAGAACGACGCGTCGCCTGCCAGTGACGTATTTACGGGCCGTTCTCCTCTAACCGGCCTGATGGGAAACATATCCATAAGAAGTTATGACTCCAGACAATTGAAGTTATGACTCCAGACAATTGAAGTTATGACTCCAGACAATTGAAGTTATGACTCCAGACAATTGAAGTTATGACTCCAGACAATTGAAGTTATGACTCCAGACAATTGAAGTTATGACTCCAGACAATTGAAGTTATGACTCCAGACAATTGAAGTTATGACTCCAGACAATTGAAGTTATGACTCCAGACAATTGAAGTTATGACTCCAGACAATTGAAGTTATGACTCCAGACAATTGAAGTTATGACTCCAGACAATTGAAGTTATGACTCCAGACAATTGAAGTTATGACTCCAGACAATTGAAGTTATGACTCCAGACAAACCAAAGTGCTATTAAGTTATCTACCAGGCGCTTATCTCGGGTCGGCGGTTCTCAAATTGTTTTCGTCTATTTACATCAGTCACGCCCCCACTCCTCAAAAGATTTGATTAAAGATGGTGTCCGCCATTCGAAGCACAATCTCTCTTAGATAATATATACATATAGTTTGTTTCTGGTTCGCGCTGCTTGCTTTTCATAACCATCCACCCCTCCCCCTCCTCATGATGCAACTTACCATTGCTGACTGAAAAAAGGCTGTCACGCAGCGAGCTGTCATGCGTGACCTCTGAACTCAAGTCAAAGTTTGAATTTCTTTTTCTATAGAGTTTAGAGGGTGAAGGCTTTATATTAATCACTAAAGGGCCACGGGTATGGTGTAGGACTGTTTGTAGGACTGTTTGTAGGACTGTTTGTAGCACTGTCTGTAGAACTGTCTGTAGGCCTATTGTTTAAAGACCGGCAGGTAGGGTGTAGGGCTGTCTTTAGGACTATTGTTTAAAGGCCGACGGGTAGGGTGCATGACTGTCTATAGGACTATTGTTTAAAGGCCAGCAGGTAGGGTGTAGGACTGTCTGTAGGACTATTGTTTAAAGACCGGCAGGTAGGGTGTAGGACTGTCTATAGGACTATTGTTTAAAGGCCAGCAGGTAGGGTGTAGGACTGTCTGTAGGACTATTGTTTAAAGACCGGCAGGTAGGGTGTAGGACTGTCGGTAGAACTATTGTTTAAAGACCGGCAGGTAGGGTGTAGGACTGTCTGTAGGACTATTGTTTAAAGGCCAGCAGGTAGGGTGTAGGACTGTCTGTAGTGCTATTGTTTAAAGGCCGGCAGGTAGGGTGTAGGACTGTCTGTAGGACCATTGTTTTTAGACCGGCAGGTAGGGTAAAAGACTGTCTGTAGGACTAATGTTTAAAAGTCGGTATATATTGCAGAAAATGAGTAGTTTCTCCAAATACCCGGACCCAGTGTAAAACACTGCACCCGGTTAAGCCCTAGTTATAAATGTTTCTGCTGTGTACCCGGGTCAAATCATGACGTCATGAACACATTATTGGACGATAATAACGTCATTATGAGAGACAAGCACATCATCTTGAATCATCAAAACATTTTAGTCCTGAACTGTTTCTTCTTGGTACCTTACTATCAAGCTTTTCTTCGTTGCACCTTAATATAAAATGTTTCTATTTAGCACCTTAATATAAAATGTTTCTATTTAGCACCTTAATATAAAATGTTTCTATTTAGCACCTTAATATAAAATGTTTCTATTTAGTACCTTAATATAAAATGTTTCTATTTAGCACCTTAATATAAAATGTTTCTTTTTAGCACCTTAATATAAAATGTTTCTATTTAGCACCTTAATATAAAATGTTTCTATTTAGCACCTTAATATAAAATGTTTCTATTTAGCACCTTAATATAAAATGTTTCTATTTAGCACCTTAATATAAAATGTTTCTATTTAGCACCTTAATATAAAATTTTTCTATTTAGCACCTTAATATAAAATGTTTCTATTTAGCACCTTAATATAAAGCGTTTCTACTTATCAACCTAATATAAAGTATTTCTACTTAGCAACCTAATATAAAGTGTTTCTCCTTAGCAACCTAATATAAAGTATTTCTACTTAGCAACCTAATATAAAGTGTTTCTACTTAGCAACCTAATATAAAGTATTTCTACTTAGCAACCTAGTATAAAGTGTTTCTACTTAGCACCCTAATATAAAGTGTTTCTACTTAGCACCCTAATATAAAGTGTTTCTACTTAACACCCGAATGTAAAGTGTTTTACTTAGCATCCAAAAAATACAGTGTTTCTACTTAGCAGCCTACAATAAAGTGTTTCTACTTAGCACCCTACAATAAAGTGTTTCTACTTAGCACCCTACAATAAAGTGTTTCTACTTAGCACCCTACAATAAAGTGTTTCTACTTAGCACCCTACAATAAAGTGTTTCTACTTAGCACCATACAATAAAGAGTTTCTACTTAGCACCCTACAATAAAGTGTTTCTACTTAGCACCCTACAATAAAGTGTTTCTACTTGGCAGCCCACTTGAAGAATTAAACTGACTGATGATAATAAAATCCGTTTCATTCATCTTCATGTTCTCTTCTGTCTTTTTCCCTCCCTACACATTTCCTGACATCAGCGTTTCTCAAACTCCATATCTCGTAATCCGGTAACCAATTTTCGTCTTCTTTCGGTTACTCGGTAATTTCCCTTTAGGAGCCCGGTACCGGGTCGCAACCCGGCATTCGGGAAACGATACCTTACGTTATTCCTTTTTTGACGCTAAACGTATCGTCCTTCTGACCTTCTGACCTTCTGATCTTCAGACCTTCTGACCTCCAGACCTTCTGACCTTCAGACCTTCTGACCTTCAGACCTTCTGACCTTCTGACCTTCCAAGTTTCTCTCTCTCTCCGTCCCTCCAGGTTGCAATGCTAGACCGAATTAATCTGAAATCCCAGAGGTCGCCACTGCCTGTGGCCACGCCCAAAATAACTACCCTCCCCCCCCCCCTTTTGCAGATCCGAGTTAATCTAGCCATTATCACTGACAACCGCTTCCAATCAGAGCCGTTTGGGGCTAAGACCCGAGTTTAAGAAAGCTTACTGCCAGTCTTAGAATTAATTGTCGTCAAGTGTTACGTGCGACAGAGCAGCGTCACACATCAGCAGATACTTGGGACTGAGCCACGTCATAGATAAGCAGATACTTGGGACAGAGCCACGTCACAGATAAGCAGATACTTGGCAGTCAGATATATGTATCAAATATATGTTGCGACACCTAAAGGCCTGGTATGTCGACAGGAGTGTCTGGTACATTGTGATACTTAAGCAGGAGTGTCTGGTAGATGGTGATATGCAGACAGGAGTTTCTGGTAGATGGTGATATGCTAGGTGGACCGCCAATTTGGGATATGTCGGCTAGGGGCTAGATATTTATAATTTTTTAATGTGATTCAATAGTTTCACCAAAATGCAGGACGAAGATACATTTCTTAGGATGCTAGATGGCTCGGGGAGCATGGGATGGTTCAGCCAGGTGCTAGGCATTCTTAGTCCCATGGGGTTTCCATGTTGGACATGACATATTGACAAGTTGGCTCGAGAGTACCTAAGGGGATCCAAGAGATATCAGGTGTGTGAAATCACGTTCGTTATTGTAGGAAGAAAAAAAAAGGTGGGGAGGGGGGGGGAAGGTGGGATCATCAATTCATATCTTTATATGAATATTCAAGCGCATTCCCACTCTTCATCAATTGATGGGGTAGTTTTTTATCAACTCTAGAATAAACTTCTACCATGTCCCTAAGGAAATAACCCAATGGAAATAATGGACTGATCTACTGTATGTACGAAACCCTAGCAATAATGGACTGGTCCATTGCATGTAATTAACGCTCGCAATAATGGAATGGTCCACTGCATGTACTAAGCCCTCACAATAATAGACTGGTCCACTGCATGGACTAAACCCTCACAATGATGGACTGGTCTCCTGCATGTAACAAACCCTCACAATAATGGACTGCATGTACCAAAGCCTCACAATGATGGACTGGTCTACTGCATGTACCAAACACTCACAATAATGGACTGGTCTACTGCATGTACCAAACCCTCACAATAATGGACTGGTCTACCGCTTGTATTTATCGCTCGCAGAAATGGACTCGTCTACTGCTGAAAAGAATAAATTTTAAATGATTGGTAAATTGAAATATGACGTTAGTTGTTAAGTGACCTAATCAATTTATTGTGCACTTCTATTTATCACATATGTCTGTCACAACATTGTTAATATTCCCTCCTAAAAGTGCAAATGTGCCATTGGATGATTCTGTCCTTATGTTCCAGTGTTTGTTGAATCACACACACAAAAGCTGATGCTTTTCATGGCCATCCCATCAAGCCGAGGCAAACAGTCTGTATTTGCCCAAGACTTGTTATAAAGCTAAGCCATGCGGTGACGTAAGCAAAGAAATGATTTGTCTTAATAGGACATCAGACAAATCTAATGAGAAAGAAATGATAAGATGTCTGAATATTCTGAAAGATCGAATGCAGATATCACTACAATCCCTACAATCAATCCATACTATCCTTGAAATCCATACAATCCATACACTCTGTACATTATTAGTTTAGTGTGCCGCCAACAATAAATTATTTGTTTAGTGTGCCGCCATCAATACATTATTAGTTTAGTGTGCCGCTAACAATACATTATTTGTTTAGTGTGCCGCTAACAATACATTATTTGTTTAGTGTGCCGCCATCAATACATTATTAGTTTAGTGTGCCGCTAACAATACATTATTTGTTTAATGTGACGCTAACAATAAATTATTTGTTTAGTGTGCCGCCATCAATACATTATTAGTTTAGTGTGCCGCTAACAATACATTATTTGTTTAGTGTGCCGCCATCAATACATTATTAGTTTAGTGTGCCGCCATCAATACATTATTTGTTTAGTGTGACGCTAACAATAAATTATTTGTTTAGTGTACCGCTAACAATACATTATTTGTTTAGTGTGCCGCCATCAATACATTATTAGTTTAGTGTGCCGCTAACAATACATTATTTGTTTAGTGTGCCGCCATCAATACATTATTTGTTTAGTGTGACGCCAACAATACATTATTTGTTTAGTGTGACGCTAACAATACATTATTTGTTTAGTGTGACGCTAACAATACATTATTTGTTTAGTGTGCCGCTAACAATACATTATTTGTTTAGTGTGCCGCTAACAATACATTATTTGTTTAGTGTGACCCCAACAATACATTATTTGTTTAGTGTGACGCCAACAATACATTATTTGTTTAGTGTGACGCCAACAATACATTATTTGTTAAGTGCGCCGCCATCAATACATTATTTGTTTAGTGTGACGCCAACAATACATTATTTGTTAAGTGCGCCGCCATCAATGCATTAATAGTTTAGTGTGCCGCCATCAGTTCAGTGTTTCTTAATTAGTGAGCCGCCTTTTAAAAACTGTTGAAAGACTCTGGTTTCGAGGCTAGAATAAAATATTTCTATATAAATAAATTTCCCTGATATACTGAAGCCCTGTCACGGAATACAATGTATGGGGTGGTCGGGGGAGAGGGGGAGTGGGGGGTCAATTTACCTCAAGAAAAAACTCTTAACCGAACATCTTTATGTAATCACTAATTTATATATATATATATATATATATATATATATATGTTATTTTTTTATGTGGACTGTTGAACGATTTTGTTATATTTTAAATTGTATTTTTAGTTGTTATTTATTTTGTGTTTGTTTGTTACTAATTATTATTTTAAATTTTATTCAGGCTTTTAGGCAATATCAATTTCATGTTTTTAAAAATATAAAATATTTATTAGAACGAATTTAAATTAAAGTAAAGGTAGAAATGGGGTCAGCAGGATTGATTTGAGAACCATTTATATCAACCCGTAGTTTGTGTGTGGCTGTGTGTGTGTGTGAGGATGTTTGCGTCTGTAGCTGTGCGAGTGTGTGTGTAACAATTTTCCTTTCATTCGATTCAAGACGTGCTTAATAATATGAGTTAAGTACCACAAAAGCTTGATGCATTGCTACAAAACATTTATGGCCACAATCTTTTTCTGTCGTGACGCAATCATTATTATAAAACTAAGATAAGTGACGCAGAGATGACCCATACATGACCCAGACGTGACCCAGACGTGACATAGACTTGTCTCTAAAATGTGTCACATTGACTCATGGTGACACAGACTTAAATGTATCACAATCACATTGACTGAAGGCGACACAGTTGACGTCAAACAAACACACACGAAGAAGAGAATATGTTTTCTTCAATCAGTTTTGGTTGTAACAATCGTTTTTAATAGGATAAGTCTAGATAAAAATGAGACTTTGTCAGTGTTTAGGTCTCAACTTATGTTCTAGGGTGTGAATATTGTGTCTGTGTCACCGAGTTCTCAGACTCGGTGCCTGGTCACTGAGGTCTCAGACTCGGTGCCTGTTACATTAAACAGAAAACACACAGCTTGTTTGACACATAACACAGACGGTGGCCACTCTTCGATGCACGCGGGGTGTCTGCCGCACGACAACAGAGATTCTACTCGTATTAAGTATGTCAACATATGGTGACTTTCGGACGATTTATAGTTGTCGGTATGTTTCTGTATTGTCCTAAAGATATCTCTAAATCAGACCTGCACCACTCAAAATGTAAGGCGGGCCGTAATACTTTAGGAAAAACGTGAGCGGGCCACAAGAAAATAAGACAGGACCTGTGGGGGCCAAAAGAAAATAGGATAGGGGGGAAGCTATTAAGAAAATAATAAAAATAAAGATTATTTCGTTACTTCGCGGGCCACATGTTGTGCAGGCCTACTCTAAATGATTATTGCACCGATGAAATCGTTCTAAGAGGCACCACTGTCAGATGCTGTTATGTCTGATTATTCTAACGAGTACTCTATAGGATACTTGCACCGATGAGATCGTTCGTAGAGGCCCCACTGTCAGGTGATGAGTATCGTTTGAAGCTTGAGATAACAGGTGTGAACTTCTTGAACAGAAGAGTGTTGCTTGACTTGGCGCAAGTCATGTTGACATTTGTTCAAGGTACACACTTATTGATTTCTTTCCAACAGCTTTTGTCCTGCAGTTATACGCTTAAATTGGACGCATTTCTAGTTTGTTTACGCCATATCAATTTTTCGTAAGAATTAATTAAAGATATAATTGTTTCGTCAAAGTTCAAATACTACGAGTTGATTTTTTCCTTTTTAAATCCTCTGTTAAAAAAAACAGAAACATACCTATGTGATTTTGTTAACAAACGGCCAACAGTAAATAAGTTAACAGAAAGAAATAATAGTAAAAGTAGAGGAAATCATATGCTACTTATTTATGTCATCATTCGCTATTTGTTGACTCCCCCCTCAAAGCTAAAAAAAGGGCCCACCCCGTTTGTTCACCCCTGGTTTGACGGCCTCTTTAAGATACACCTTGTCTGTCTACCAGCAGAAATATCCACACTATCAAAGGGCAAAGCCCGATCCAAAAAAAAAATATATGTTAAATAAGACTATGGGAGTAATATGAGATATGCCTTTTAGTATTTGAATAAAAAATATGTGCATTTCTCATGATGAAAACCCTGCTCTCAATGTCAAAATATTCATGATTAATTTTTTTTTTAATGCCGGGTCGAGTTATGACCCACGTACTAACTAGAATATCTACATAATCTTCAAGCGGTTTTAAATTTCCAACATTCCATTTTTTAAAAAGATTCTCTTACTGGAGAAATGTCCAGACGTTATAACAAGATTAAAACTGATATTTTCTAATAAGATTATAAGACTGGATTTTTTCCCCCGCAGTCCAACTTTATCAGCCAAAATTCTCAACTAGACAAGTCTTCGTTTCACGTAGAGAGTCTTCACAAAGAAGCACAGAACATACTACCAAAATGAAACCAAACCAACAACACGGTGCTCGACTTTAGTGTTAGAGAAAACAAGAGTTGGTCTAATCGCTCATGTGACCAAGATGAAGGATTCAAGTTAGCCAGCGTGTGTGTTTATGTTTGGTGGGTAGGTGTATTGGTGGGTAGGTGTTTGGTGGGTAGGTGTATTGGTGGGTAGGTGTTTGGTGGGTAGGTGTTTGGTGGGTAGGTGTTTGGTGGGTAGGTGTTTGGTGGGTAGGTGTTTGGTGGATTGTGATTTTTATGTGAATGTGTTTCTCAGTGTACTCCCAGGTATTTCTTTTTTTTTCTGGTTTCAAATTAGAGCTGAGAAAGTCTTGACAAAATACGACTCTATTCTCTTGGTTTTCTTCGCCGCTTCTTTTCAGGAAAGTTTGGCCGAAACGTCTGACATCGGTCGATCGGAAATCTATTACGTACGTCACACAACAATTAGGTTAAATCTGTGCTAGCCTCTGCTTACGTCACACAACAATTAGGTTAAATCTGTGCTAGCCTCTGCTTACGTCACACAACAATTAGGTTAAATCTGTGCTGGCCTCTACTTACGTCACAAAAAAATTAGGTTAAATTGTGCTAGCCGCTGATTACGTCACACAACAGTTAGGTTGAATCTGTGCTAACCTCATATTACGTCACACAACAATTAGGTTGAATATGTGCTAACCTCTTATTACGTCACACTACAATTAGGTTAAATCTTGTCCCACTTCCTCGTGTCCCCAGGTACACTGGCATCATGGAGCACTTCCCCTTAGCGTCCATCAAGCCTCTCTTCATGGCGTCCCATTGGTTGTGTTACTTCAATTCTGCTGTCAACCCGACCATCTATAACTTCATGAGTTGTGAGTATAGCATGGGTGAAGTGTGGGGGAGGGGGAACTGCAGTGTGGGTGAGGGGGGACTGCAGTGTGGGTGAGGGGGGACTGCAGTGTGGGTGAGGGGGACTGCAGGGGGGGTGGGGGGGGACT
>CAXITT010000692.1:44573-77642 GCA_964033795.1 Lymnaea stagnalis | reverse complement strand
AAGGGGATGTTAGTCTAAGGTGATATTAGTCTAAGGTGATGCTAGTCTAAGGTGATATTAGTCTTCGGTGATGTTAGTCTAAGGTGATGTTAGTCTAAGTAGATGTTAGTCTAAGGAGATGTTAGTCTAAGGTGATGTTAGTCTAAGGTGATGTTAGTCTAAGGTGATATTAGTCTAAGGAGATGTTAGTCTAAGGTGATATTAGTCTAAGGAGATGTTAGTCTTCGGTGATGTTAGTCTAAGGTGATATTAGTCTAAGGAGATGTTAGTCTAAGGGGATGTTAGTCTAAGGTGATATTAGTCTAAGGAGATGTTAGTCTAAGGGGATGTTAGTCTAAGGTGATATTAGTCTAAGGTGATGCTAGTCTAAGGTGATATTAGTCTTCGGTGATGTTAGTCTAAGGTGATGTTAGTCTAAGTAGATGTTAGTCTAAGGAGATGTTAGTCTAAGGTGATGTTAGTCAAAGGAGATGTTAGTCTAAGGTGATATTAGTCTAAAGAGATGTTAGTCTAAGGAGATGTTAGTCTTCGGTGATGTTAGTCTAAGGAGATGTTAGTCTAAGGAGATGTTAGTATTAGGTGATGTTAGTCTAAGGTGATATTAGTCTAAGGAGATGTTAGTCTTCGGTGATGTTAGTCTAAGGTGATATTAGTCTAAGGAGATGTTAGTCTTCGGTGATGTTATTCTAAGGTGATATTAGTCTAAGGAGATGTTAGTCTAAGGTGATGTTAGTCTAAGGTGATATTAGTCTAAGGAGATGTTAGTCTAAGGTGATATTAGTCTAAGGAGATGTTAGTCTTCGGTGATGTTAGTCTAAGGTGATATTAGTCTAAGGAGATGTTAGTCTAAGGGGATGTTAGTCTAAGGTGATATTAGTCTAAGGAGATGTTAGTCTAAGGGGATGTTAGTCTAAGGTGATATTAGTCTAAGGTGATGCTAGTCTAAGGTGATATTAGTCTTCGGTGATGTTAGTCTAAGGTGATGTTAGTCTAAGTAGATGTTAGTCTAAGGAGATGTTAGTCTAAGGTGATCTTAGTCTAAGGTGATGTTAGTCTAAGGTGATATTAGTCTAAGGAGATGTTAGTCTAAGGTGATGTTATTCTAAGGTTATATTAGTCTAAGGAGATGTTAGTCTAAGGAGATGTTAGTCTAAGGAGATGTTAGTCTAAGGTGATGTTAGTTTAAGGAGATGTTAGTCTAAGGAGATGTTAGTCTAAGGAGATGTTAGTCTAAGGAGATATTAGTCTAAGGTGATATTAGTCTAAGGAGATGTTAGTCTAAGGAGATGTTAGTCTAAGGAGATATTAGTCTAAGGTGATGTTAGTCTAAGGAGATGTTAGTCTAAGGAGATGTTAGTCTAAGGAGATATTAGTCTAAGGTGATGTTAGACTAATGTGATGTTAGTCTAAGGGGATGTTAGTCTAAGGTAATGTTAGTCTAAGTTGATGTTAGACTAAGGTGATGCTAGTCTAAGGTGATGTTAGTCTAAGGTGATGTTGGTCGAAGGTGATGATAGTCTAAGGCCTGAGGTGATGTTAGTCTAAGTTGATGTTAGTCTAAGGTGATATTAATCTATGGGTATTTAGTATCAGATGTTAGTCGAAGATGATGTTAGTCTAAGGTGATGTTTGTCTAAGGTTTAGTTAGTCTATGGGATGTCAGTCTATGGCGATGTTAGTCAGGACTTGCCCCCTAAAGGTTAAATATCCCAACTGAAGGTTAGACTTGTAACTTTAGTGTATCGCCTTGTGACATCGTAAGGCTTTTAGTGACGGCGTCAGGCTTTTAGTGACGTCATAATGCTTTTAGTGACGTCGTTGGTGCCGTTTTAAAAATCAAGAGACAATGATTGTTATGAAATCATTTATTATGCGTCGAATTTTTCTAAGGATGGGAGGTGATCCGTGGTTTAAGAAAATGTAAGGTGATGTGAGGTGAACGTTGGTTTTGGAAAGGGTATTGGAATGTGAGGTGAACCGTGGTTTAGGAAAGTGGCTGGAAATGTGAGGTGAACTGTGGTTTAGGAAAGTGTGTGGTGATGTGAGGTGATCTGTGGTTTAGGAAAGTGTGTGGGAATGTGAGGTGATCCGTGGTTTAGGAAAGTGGCTGGAAATGTGAGGTGAACTGTGGTTCAGGAAAGTGTGTGGTGATGTGAGGTGATCTGTGGTTTAGGAAAGTGTGTGGGAATGTGAGGTGATCCGTGGTTTAGGAAAGTGGCTGGTTATGTGAGGTGATCCGTGGTTTAGAAAAGTGTGTGGTGATGCGAGGTGATCCGTGGTTTAGGAAAGTGGCTGGGAATGTGAGGTGAACCTTGGTTTTGGAAAGTGTGTGGGAATGTGAGGTGATCCGTGGTTTAGGAAAGTGTGTGGTGATGCGAGGTGAACCTTGGTTTTGGAAAGTGTGTGGGAATGTGAGGTGAACCGTGGTTTAGGAAAGTGGGTGGGAATGTGAGGTGAACCGTGGTTTGGGAAAGNTTATGTGAGGTGATCCGTGGTTTAGAAAAGTGTGTGGTGATGCGAGGTGATCCGTGGTTTAGGAAAGTGGCTGGGAATGTGAGGTGAACCTTGGTTTTGGAAAGTGTGTGGGAATGTGAGGTGAGCCGTGGTTTAGGAAAGTGTTTGGTGATGCGAGGTGAACCTTGGTTTTGGAAAGTGTGTGGGAATGTGAGGTGAACCGTGGTTTAGGAAAGTGGCTGGGAATGTGAGGTGAACCTTGGTTTTGGAAAGTGTGTGGTGATGTGAGGTGATCCGTGGTTTAGGAAAGTGTGTGGTGATGCGAGTTGATCCGTGGTTTAGGAAAGTGGCTGGGAATGTGAGGTTAACCTTGGTTTTGGAAAGTGTGTTGGAATGTGAGGTGAACCGTGGTTTAGGAAAGTGTGTGGGAATGTGAGGTGAACCTTGGTTTTGGAAAGTGTGTGGGAATGTGAGGTGAACCGTGGTTTAGGAAAGTTGCTTGGAAAGTGAGGTGAACCTTGGTTTTGGAAAGTGTGTGGAAATGTTAGGTGAACCGTGGTTTAGGAAAGTGGCTGGGAATGTGAGGTGAGCCTTGGTTTTGGAAAGTGTGTGGGAATGTGAGGTGATCCGTGGTTTAGGAAAGTGTGTGGTGATGCGAGGTGAACCTTGGTTTTGGAAAGTGTGTGGGAATGATAGGTGATCCGTGGTTTAGGAAAATTTTTAGGTTCCAGAGCTTTCCTTTAGTAATAATTCTAGTGGTCGATCAATGAGAAAGCTCCAGTCTGCGCGTGATAAGCCTCTCTGTGCGTGATAAGCCACTCTCTGCGCGTGATAAGCCACTCTCTTCGTGGGAAGCCACTCTGTGCGTGGCAAGCCACTCTGTTCGTTATAAGCCACTCTGTGCGTGGGAAGACACCATGTGCGTGGCAGCCACTCTGCGCGTTGCAAGCCGTTACAAACTAATGGTCAAGAAAGGTGTATTTATAACGTCATTGAAATCGTCAATTCCCCCAAGTACTCCATCAGATTAGTACATTTGTGGGTGGATAGAGTCAGTATGTTTCATATTTCTACGTCCAGATAAAATAGGTCACTACTAAAACTGACTCGGCTGGGGTGCCGGCGAGGTCATTTTTTAACTATTTGGACCTATAATAATGAACTTTATTTAAATTTACTTTTGGATTAGAAAACTAAGTTTTTTATTATCCTGTTGACTAAAAAAAAAAAAAAAAAAAAAAAAAAAAAAATAAAAAAGAAAAAAAAAAATTGGGGTGCCGGCGAGGTCATTTTTTAACTATTTGGACCTATAATAATGAACTTTATTTAAATTTACTTTTGGATTAGAAAACTAAGTTTTTTATTATCCTGTTGAATAAAAAAAAAAAAAAAAGCTATCATGAATATTGAAATAGTGAATAAACAATATATTGTTTTTATCTTGCTTTGATAATATCTATATATCAAAATAAAATTAAAATTGAGTAAAATTTTTTATAAAATCATTAGAAAACTTAACAGTAAACTTGATAGTAAACTTAATAGTAAACTTGATAGTAAACTAAATAGTAAACTTGATAGTAAACTTGACAGTTAACTTGACAGTAAACTTGACAGTAAACTTGACACTAAACTTGATAGTAAACTTAATAGTAAACTTGATAGTAAACTTGAATTTAAACTTGACAGTAAACTTGACAGTAAACTTGACACTAAACTTGATAGTAAACTTAATAGTAAACTTGATAGTAAACTTGATAGTAAACTTGACAGTAAACTTGACAGTAAACTTGACAGTAAACTTGACACTAAACTTGACACTAAACTTAATAGTAAACTTGATAGTAAACTTGACAGTAAACTTGACAGTAAACTTGACAGTAAACTTGACAGTAAACTTGACAGTAAACTTGACAGTAAACTTGACACTAAACTTGACACTAAACTTGATAGTAAACTTGATAGTAAACTTGACAGTAAACTTGACAGTAAACTTGACAGTAAACTTGACACTAAACTTGACAGTAAACTTAATAGTAAACTTGATAGTAAACTTGACAGTAAACTTGACAGTAAACTTGACACTAAACTTGACAGTAAACTTAATAGTAAACTTGATAGTAAACTTGATAGTAAACTTGACAGTAAACTTGACAGTAAACTTGACAGTAAACTTGACAGTAAACTTGACAGTAAACTTGACAGTAAACTTGACAGTAAACTTGACAGTAATGTATAGTTTAGTTTATTTCCGTTAGGCTTCTTCTTTTCAATTTAAAAAAAAAAAAACATCTTGAACTGTGCGACGAAAAATATCCAAAATTTTTGACCGTTCCATAGCATAATTGTTGACAGTTCTACACCATAATGGTTGACAGCTCCCCACCATAATTGTTGACAGTACCACGCCCTAATTATTGACAGTTCCATGCCCTAATTATTGACAGTTCCACGCCCTAATTGTTGACAGTTCCACGCTCTAATTATTGACAGTTCCACGCCCTAATTGTTGACAGTTCCCCACCATAATTGTTGACAGTTCCACACCCTAAATATTGACAGTTCCACGCCGTAATTGTTGACAGTTTCACACTTATAATGTTGAGCTGTCACCACTTACCTGCTGATTTTAGACCACGTCACTTAGATAATTTTTGTTTATTCCGTGTTTTATAATATATTTGTACATAATCAATGTCCCAAAACTTTTTAACTGATTTCTAAACGGTGATATTGACTAACTTGCTTGTGATATTAGTTTGGGAAAAAATGATGTGGAGGGAGTAAAAGTTCATTATCTTTCCGAATAACTGTAGTTTTTACTTAAAATTGTTTATTGACATTTGAACACACATTTGAGCTCATCTTTAAATAACCTTTCAACCCATTTTTAAATGTCCGTTGAACTCGTCTTTAAACGACATTTGAACCCATCTTTAAATGACCTTTGAACTTATCGTTAAATGAACTGTGTAAATAAAACCTCTGATTTTCTCATAGATATTTAAATGGAGTGAAATTTTTTTATTCTTAAAGTAATAATATAATCAATTTTTATGGCGAGATCGCTGATATCGCTATCGCACCATAGCCGACATGACATGACAAGATCTGCGACAGAGTTGTCAGCTCAATAAAAATAATATTTACAAAGAGATACCTTGACTCTTCCAATTTTCAATGGAAAGTTTATGGAAATATTAAAATCTTTTCTTTTTTTTTAAATTAACCACGAAACTAAGACGAACTTAAGAAAATAGTTATATATCCTTGACCAGTGGCGTAGCTAGGTTTGGTGTCACCCCCCCCCAGTGGCGTAGCTAGGGTTGGTGTCACCCCCCCATAAATCTTCTCGCCTTCCACGACGGGTTTCTACTTGTTGAATCCAGTCCAAAGTTCAACAATAACAAAAATAAAAACAAAGTAATTGAAGGTCAAGGGGTACATTTATTTAAGATCAGTGACGCGTACTCAGTATCGCCCGACCACATCGTATTTTGGTATCGATGGAAGGCTTTATGTCTCACAATTTCGATAACTCTAGGCTTCTTCCTGTCACTTACGAAAGTTACCGTCCACTCCAATCGGCGCTGAATCATGGTCACAACGGTGTGGTTGTTTTTCTGATCTGACCTAATTATAGGGTCACCTCATTCCTGACGCGTGCACCTTGAACGTTTAATCAATCAGTCATTTGGATTGGTTACATGTATGTGGAGCATGTACGTGTTTTAGTGAGATGTAAGGGGGGTGATGAATACTCTTTTAGTGAGATTGAAGGGGGTGATGAATACTCTTTTAGTGAGATTGAGGGGGTGATGGATATTGTTTTAGTGAGATGTAGGTGGTAATGGATACTCTTTTAGTGTGATGTAAGGGGGTGATGGATACTCTTTTAGTGTGATGTAAGGGGTGATGGATACTCTTTTAGTGAGATGTAAGGGGTGATGGATACTCTTTTAGTGAGATGTAAGGGGGTGATGGATACTCTTTTAGTGAGATTGAGGGGGTGATGGATACTCTTTTAGTGAGATTGAGGGGGTGATGGATACTCTTTTAGTGAGATTGAGGGGGTGATGGATACTCTTTTAGTGAGATTGAGGGGGTGATGGATACTCTTTTAGTGAGATTGAGGGGGTGATGGATACTCTTTTAGTGAGATTGAGGGGGTGATGGATACTCTTTTAGTGAGATTCCGAGAGTTTGTGTAGTCCGTATTGATACACTAAGTATTCTACATTTAGCTCCCAAGGCTTTCAACGCATTACGTGTCCTAATCCGAGACTGTGGTCGAGGGTTTAGTCTCATCCGTCACTTACAACTCAGAGAGAATGGTTACCACCACATCGCATCTTTTTTTTTTTTTTTTCTTCCCAAATTGTAGAGTGGGTATTGAGAACGTCATCGCAAAAGTAAAGTCCTAATATATTACTTCAAAATTAGTTTATCACATAAATAGGAAGTCATTGTGATATAACGTGTGCATTTTCATTGTGACTTATGAGAATGGAAGAACTATTTGACGGGAGGAAAATCGTCAGGTTTAGGGGAAAATGTGGATTACCGAAACAATCGAATGCCAAACAGGCAAATTTCCTCGCTTGAATTGTAGGGCGGGGAGAGCAAGGGGATTGGGGATCTCATTAATGTGCTGCAAGTCCAGGTCAAAGTAAGTCACGCTATCTGCCACTGGTTTCATTTCACGTCACCTTGTTTGGTGGGACTGTGTTTAACAGCCGTGTCTAAATTAGATTGGAAGTTTCATGACCGCTCTGGGAAAAAAGAGGGGAATGGGGTGGGGGTGGGGGGGCCAAAGAATTTTTAAAAAATGTATTGCAAGGATCTAGCATTTGAAGCGTAACTACTTGTTTCAATTTATTTCTGGGTCCATCACTGTCAGTGCAGCGTATGTAAGGTTTAGCTAAATAAGTGCTTTATACCACTGCTTGGAGATTCTATCCCTTTACTGATCGTTTGGGTTATCTATAAGCGTTCCCTGGAGCTGGCTGGTGCAAGATCTCTGTTGGGGAGCAATCACGTATTTGCTGAGTTTTCAGTTCCGAGCTTGCATTTCGAGCATAGTCTTCGGCAAACAAAGGGTCTCGAATAACCTTTTCTTTAACTTTTGTAATGGCTTGCGGCTTGTAGTCTCATCCGTGTGTGCCCTGTGTTTGACAGGAATGCCATCATTTTCAAAACAAGCATCAGTCAGCATTGCTTAGAATATCTTGCTAAAAAGAGTTGGGCTAGAAAACAGCATTTTTTTGCGCCATTAGTGACAGTAAAAGCCACAGACTCGTCTCCAGAATCCATCATACCATCATGGAGTTGACCTACTATTGTCATAAATTACTCTTGCAGCCAAACTTCCTCATTATCTTCAACGGGTCATCTCCACTGACTGAGTCATATTAAGAAATGGCGTCAGCGGGCCGTCGAGCTTATGCTCTTTATGCCCTCCCCAGAACAACCCCCTCCATAAGCCCGGTATCTAAGCCCAGGGCAGCCCCCCCCCCCCACTCGAATCCGCTCGATCGGGTTCCGTTGGGGGCCGCCCCAACCCAAAGACACCCTTATGCTCTTTATCCCCCCCCCAGACCACCCCCCCCCATAAGCCCAGTATCTAAGCCCAGGGCAGCCCCCCCCCCCACTCGAATCCGCTCGATCGGGTTCCGTTGGGGGCCGCCCCAACCCAAAGACACCCGGTCGGTCCGACACTGTGTTTGAAAACGGTGCACACGATCGACTTTCTCAGGAGCCGGGTGGTAAATTTACGTCCTAACATCTTCCCCCACCCATCCTGGGGAAGCGTTGGACGCCCTATAAGAGGGTTTCTACAGTGGGTTGCCCCGACGCAACTAACTTGCGAAGTAACTGGGACGAAACGGTTGCCTTGGAGCAGCTTCTCAGGGCTGCATAGTAAGATTCATCGGCTAGAGGTTACCACCTTCGCCTCTAGCCTCATATCAATCAACGGCAACTTGACACTTAGACTGAGTCAAATGTTTTGGTCAGATCAACAAAGGTGATGAACAGGGCGTTATGTTGCTCCTGACATTGTCCCTGGAGATGGCGAGCTGCCAATATCATATCAGCTGTGCCCTTTTCTGAACGGAATCCACATTGGCTTTCCTGAAGTAGTCCATGATGATCAATGGGTATTTGTAAACGATTACGTAGAACTCTAGCCAAGATAGTCCCAGCCATCTACATAAATTCTGTCAATTTTGTAGTGTGTCACGTCAAACAGCCCCGTCAAAAGGACCCCCCCCCCTCCGTCAGGGGGCCTTTTTGTCGGGGCTGGTTTCACGGGACCCTTAAGTCGGGCCGAAATGACGGGGCTAATTTTTCGGGGGGTTCTCGTCGGGGCCGTTTCGTCCTGGGCCGAATTAATGATGGACTATTTTGTCAGTAATAACATGTAATACCACCTTCTCCTTGGCAGACAAACGTCATGGCTGTTGCTTGATTGTAGCATCGGCGCAAGGTAATTATTGATTTTAAATGATGGTCAAAGACAGCACAGACAGACATCTACTCTTTACTTCACATTTAATAGGTTATTTTAAAAATTAGCAGCGTGTAACATGTAGGGTGTTACGGCATGGTGCATCGTGTAACATGCAGTGTTTTACGTCAGGGTGCATCGTGTAATATGTAGGGTGTCATTGGTAGTGTGCATCGTGTAACATGTAGGGTGTCATTGGTAGTGTGCATCATGTAACATGTATGGTGTCATGGCAGGGTGCGTCGTGTAATATGTAGGGTGTCATGGCAGGGTGCATCGTGTAACATGTAGGGTGTCATGGCAGGGTGCAGCGTGTAACATGTAGGGTGTCATGGCAGGGTGCAGCGTGTAGCATGTAGGGTGTCATGGCAGGGTGCAGCGTGTAACATGTAAGGTGTCATGGCAGGGTGCAGCGTGTAACGTGTAGGGTGTCATGGCAAGGTGGATCGTGTAACATGTGGAGCGAGAGAACCCTCAGGTTGTGTGGCGAGCTCCTGACCTGACAATCATGCATGCTTCAGGTCTAAGGTCAAGATACACAACGACCTCCATCTTCTCATGTATTGATACGCTATAATAAATCTAGCATCCAAAAACAGTATTTAATGGACGGAACATTCCATAATAATGTGATGTGGTTGACCCGTTCCATCAAATAACTTGGCCTTTCTCACTTTTATTTCACTGTTTAGCTTAAACAGAGAAGTGTGACTATTTTTTTTCGGCTAGGATACAGAAAGGTAAACATCTTGTGTAGCTAATATACTAATATAAACACTGAGATTTGATTTGAGGGTCTTCCTTTTGGGGGTTAGGGGTCAAAGTCCTAGCTGTGTCAAAAATATCTCATAATGCGAATGACAATTTGAAATTTCTGATTCGCATTCTTAACCTTTCTTTCCTATTTTATTTCAGTTACCACTTCAGCTCACATACCTACACACAGTGCCCACACCACTCCCACACACTGTGCCCACACCACCCCACAAACTCCCACACAAAGCACCCCACCCCCTGACAGTGCACACACCACCCCACACACTCCCTTACTCATCGCCTCTCGAGCTTTGGGGAAAGGATTTAAATTAGTCGCCCTCTCATTTTTTTACGTATGGCGTCTTTACTTGGCCAGCCGCAGTATCCGGTCTCCCGCAATTCCAAGCAAGGATATTTCCACGTCTGCCATGACCCCTGCGTACCTCGGGCACAATGGCTCCCCCCCCCCCTTTCCTCATTTCTCTTAACCTCGCCGCCATTACAATCCCGTTTAACAATCATTATCTTTCGACCTCAGATGGCATAATTTTAATGTTGACCTTTCTAACAACTCTCATGAAAGACGTTTAGTCATGCGATTCTGCTTGGCATGAACACCAAAACCTCTTGCTGCACCCGGACGACCACAGCGAAGACTTTCGGTCATCTTCCTAAGTCCTGGCAATCAGTCCCTCGCTGCTCACAATTTGATGACCCCATTACCTCGCTTTGAGCCGCACGCGCCCAGCCTAATGGCACATACTTATTGGAAAATACGGCGTCCACTGGCAGACGTGAATAAGCGGTGTTTACAACGGTTGTGGGGGAGAGAACCCTCAGGAAATCGGTAACTGGACGCCACCCCGGATAACCGGTCTTATAGTAGGGCCAGTAACTCCCCCAGCTGCTCTTAGCCCGTTTATTTCCCTTTTCTATCAGATGTAACAAAAATTTGCATCGGCTCTTAGCCTGCCACTTTGAGCTAGCTTTTCGGTAAACAAGTATTTGTTCGTCTCTCGCAGTATGAAAAATAGAATAAGTATTGACATCTTCAAGAAAAATGATGATATTCTTGAGTACGTGTTAGAATCACTGAAGATGAGGAGTAAGAAATCTCATTTATTAAAAGCGTGGCAGAAAACGATAGTGAAACAAAAAATTATAAAAGCATATACATTTTAAACAAAAATTACTTCATTGAAAAGGTCCTACGTTTGTAGTACAAAGACCCCTTGGGAGTTTGTGAAAATGTGTTCGATGGTCTGTCGGCTCTATGTCTTTAATGATTTTAGTATGGGGTTTTTAAAAAGTTTATTTTTCCAAGAAGGCGTGTGTGGCCCTTGATCTGTCTGGCAAATATTAAGAACCCCTGCTTTAAAGATTCTACGACTCTGTCACAATGAGAACCCTTTCTTTAATGCCTTATAAGTCCGTTACCAACCTCTCTCTCCCCCCACACTTTTTATTTTGTTCGCATCCTGCATTTCTTTCACTTTCCTTCTGTTCATCTGTCTCTCTATGGCTCTCTTTTACTCTTTTACTCCCTATCTCTTTTTTTTTTTGTTTTTTTTTGCTTTGACGATTTTTAAAAATATAGCGTTAGCCAAATTAAAACATTTATAATGACAGTGTCCAGTCAGAAAAACTGCCCCCCCCCTCCCCCACCCGCTACCCCTAAGCAGTTTTTTAATTTAAACCAACCAAATTTCGAACCGTCAATTTGAGTTCAGTCCCTTGAAAGGTATGGAAATCTCTTGTGTTGGTGGGAATCATTTGTCACCCACTTTTAACTTAGTCCAAAATTAATATTCTTTAAAAAAGGCACTTTTAGTGTCACTCAGTGGGACGGGTTGGCACCTGAGCTTAGGACGAGGGTGAACACTGTAACGAGATAACGCTGAGACCCGTCAGGGGCTGGAGCTGTCATCGGCCAGACTCCATGCAAATAGGCAGTGTCTAGATGAAGAGATGGACTTTACAGTTGGGCTAATAGGCAGTCTCGAGATGAAGAGATGGGCTTTACAGTTGGGCTAATAGGCAGTCTCGATATGAATAGATGGACTTTACAGTTGGGCTAATAGGCAGTCTCAAGATGAATAGATGGACTTTACAGTTGGGCTAATAGGCAGTCTCGAGATGAAGAGATGGACTTTACAGTTGGGCTAATAGGCAGTCTCGAGATGAAGAGATGGACTTTGCAGTTGGGCTAATAGGCAGTCTCGAGATGAAGAGATGGACTTTGCAGTTGGGCAAATAAGCAACTCGAGATCAGGGTACAGTTAGGCAGTAGCGAGAGTCCTAGGGCGAATGGATGAACTTCAGATAGGGTAGGGTGGAACATAAAAGATCTTTAGACTTCGTCTATCTGTTGCCAACAGGGCATCTTAAAATGATGTCACCATCAGTGCATTGTAACATAATAGGTAATTAACCGTGTATCTAAAATGATAGGTCGTCAACATTGTATCTTAACACGATAGGTCACCAAGATGGTATCTTAACACGATAGGTCACCAAAAGGGTATGTTAACATGATAGGTCACCAACAGGGTGTCTCAACATGATAGGTCGTCAACAGAGTATCTTAACACGATAGGTCATCGACAGGATAACGTAACACTAGAGGCCGACCGAATTTCGGCTTCGGCTTCAGTTTCGGCGCCGAAAGTGGCCATTTGATCACTTTCGGCCTAATTTCGGTTTAATTTCAGGTTTGGCCAAAAGTGATTGGTAATAATTACGTGACCAGCATGGTAAGACTAATGTGTTGGTACTAGGCTAATTATTAATACAGGGATATCTTGCCAGCCAGTTATGTATGAAAACACAAAGCATTAGTAGGACGATAACCTCGAAACATTGTGGTGATATTTATATTGCTTTAAAAACTGATATTAAGGTGAGAATTGGCTTTATTAGAGGCACAATAATTAGTATAGGTATTTGTTCTAGATTTTAATTTTATTATAAAAGAAAAGGGCGCCCAAGGGTCTAGTTTGCAAGAATCCCCCCCCCCCTCCTTCCACGTCCAAATTTTCTCAGAAATGTAAATTACTTTTAAATTAAAATAGTAAAAGCCAAAGTATTCGTTAAAAGTTTATTTATTAATATTCACGACGATCTCATTTTAAAAAAAAAGAAATGTAAATATTGATACTTTCCCCATCATTTTTTATGTATGTAGAATGTATGCGTGGAAAAAATTTAAAAAATACTTAAATGTTTCAGTTTCGGCTTCAGTTTCGGCCGAAACCAAAAATTAAATTTCGGTTTAATTTCGGCTTCGGCCGAAACTGAAAGGTTAACTTTCGGTTTATTTTGGTTTCGGCTGAAAGTCATTTTTAAATTTCGGCCTAGTTTCGGTTTCGGTCGAAATCGGAAAATCACTTTCGGTCGGTCTCTACTTAACACGATAGGTCACCAACATGGTATCTGAACACGATAGGTCACCAACATGGTACACACGATAGGTCACCAACATGGTATCTTAACACGATAGGTCACCAACATGGTATCTTAACACGATAGGTCACCAACATGGTATCTTAACACGATAGGTCACCAACATGGTATCTTAACACGATAGGTCACCAACATGGTATCTTAACACGATAGGTCACCAACATGGTATCTTAACACGATAGGTCACCAGCATGGTATCTTAACACGATAGGTCACGATAATTGTATGAAATAGTTCTTTCTTATGAATATATGCTTAAGAATCTGCAGAGGATCAGAATCTTTGTTTCGGATACGTAATTTTTCTCTCAACAACATTTCGTTAACAAAATCTCCATTGTCACTAAACAAAGGATAACTTCCGGCTACAACAAGATGGCGGTATAGTAATACACAATAGGAAGGAATCTCAGTGTGTAGGCGCTTCAGTAAAGCAAGGGGGATAGTTAAAGATGATTATTGGAAATTGGCTTCGACGCAAGAAAATTCGAACTTTTAATTAATTTTTATTGTTTTGCGGTTCCATTCAGGATCAGAATTTATGCTGTTATCAACGTATTTCTCCTTTAAATTACAACTACAATATAGATCTACTGTTGGGCTGAATAGGAAGAAGCCATCTTGTTCGGAAACAGCCGGAAGTCTCTGTACTCAGCTCTCACTTGTGGTTCCAAGATGCTGTAACATGCACAGCGACTACAACCCAGACAACGATTCTAGGTTGAGGGTAGCCGAAGGGCATAGAACTTTCGGAAAAAAGGGGTTGCCCCCCCTATAGCATGTAAAGACTGAATCCGACAAATTGTGCGGAAGAACCACTACTTGGTCAACGGACAAAAGGCGGAGACAGCACAGTGGTGTGAATCGCTGAGAACATGACCAGACACGTATAACGCCATGGTCATTCACTGCATGGGTGACTGGGTGGCCGAATGGTCTAAACTGAGCAAACCTCAATTTCAGCCAAAGGCCGGTCAAGCAAAAACATCACCCCGGGTGGATGAGACTCGTTAACCTTGGTCGGCAACTCATCTAAGAGAAGGAAACTCTGAATTCAAACCCGGAGTTGGAGTCCCGTAAGGCGCATACAATGTCCATTCCTGCATCATCTAAGAGAAGGAAACTCTGAATTCAAACCCGGAGTTGGAGTCCCGTAAGGCGCATACAATGTCCATTCCTGCAACCGTACCCATCCCTGGTCGTCTTGACGTAGAGTCTTGCCACTGGATATGGTGGGCTCGGACGAGAGAGTGAGGTTGACGCTGCGCAACTCTTCCTCACTTTAAACATAAGTCACCCGCGCAAGTCATCAGTCACCAGACGACTCGGTGGTCATCGTCGATCCTCGACGGACGAACGAACATCTTAACACGATAGGTCCCCAAGGTAAACTAGATCATAAGTATGTTACCGAAACCATTGCGTGCAAAGTGATTCTGTAAAAGTGATGACAGATAGCAGTGCATATATCTAACACTAAGATAAGATCATAAGTATACCAAGGTAGGACACAAGCCATAAGGCTATCTAACAGTAAGACATGGTATGTTAAGCTAGGATGTACAGCAGTTAGGTAACATAACACTGATCCGTGATAACATCGATAGAGTTACTGGGTTGCTGGTGCAGTGTTGAACATGCGATTTTAAAGAGTAGTTCATGTAATCGGTGAATGCAATATCTTACATTATACGTCTAACTAATGTAAGCAGTTTGGTATGTCTCATTTTGTGTTATAGCGTAGAACTGTTCGGTTTAGTAGGTCTCATTTTGTGTTATATCGTAGAACTGTTCGGTTTAGTAGGTCTCATTTTGTGTTATATCGTAGAACTGTTCGGTTTGGTAGGTCTCATTTTGTGTTATAGCGTAGAACTGTTCGGTTTGGTAGGTCTCATTTTGTGTTCTAGCGTAGAACTGTTCGGTTTGGTAGGTCTCATTTTGTTTTATATCGTAGAACTGTTCGGTTTAGTAGGTCTCATTTTGTTTTATATCGTAGAACTGTTCGATTTAGTAGGTCTCATTTTTGTGTTATAGCGTAGAACTGTTCAGTTTGGTAGGTCTCATTTTGTTTTATAGCGTAGAACTGTTCGGTTTGGTAGGTCTCATTTTGTTTTATAGCGTTGAACTGTCTTGTTTGGTAGGTCTCATTTTGTTTTATATCGTAGAACTGTTCGGTTTAGTAGGTCTCATTTTTGTGTTATAGCGTAGAACTGTTCGGTTTGGTAGGTCTCATTTTGTTTTATAGCGTAGAACTGTTCGGTTTGGTAGGTCTCATTTTGTTTTATAGCGTAGAACTGTTCGGTTTGGTAGGTCTCATTTTTGTGTTATATCGTAGAACTGTTCGTTATATCGTAGAACTGTTCGGTTTAGTAGGTCTCATTTTGTGTTATAGCGTAGAACTGTTCGGTTTGGTAGGTCTCATTTTGTGTTCTAGCGTAGAACTGTTCGGTTTGGTAGGTCTCATTTTGTTTTATATCGTAGAACTGTTCGGTTTAGTAGGTCTCATTTTTGTGTTATAGCGTAGAACTGTTCGGTTTGGTAGGTCTCATTTTGTTTTATAGCGTAGAACTGTTCGGTTTGGTAGGTCTCATTTTTGTGTTATATCGTAGAACTGTTCGTTATATCGTAGAACTGTTCGGTTTAGTAGGTCTCATTTTTGTGTTATAGCGTAGAACTGTTCAGTTTGGTAGGTCTCATTTTGTTTTATAGCGTAGAACTGTTCGGTTTGGTAGGTCTCATTTTGTTTTATATCGTAGAACTGTTCGGTTTAGTAGGTCTCATTTTTGTGTTATAGCGTAGAACTGTTCGGTTTGGTAGGTCTCATTTTGTTTTATAGCGTAGAACTGTTCGGTTTGGTAGGTCTCATTTTGTTTTATAGCGTAGAACTGTATGGTTTGGTAGGTCTCATTTTTGTGTTATATCGTAGAACTGTTCGTTATATCGTAGAACTGTTCGGTTTAGTAGGTCTCATTTTGTGTTATATCGTAGAACTGTTCGGTTTGGTAGGTCTCATTTTTGTGTTATAGCGTAGAACTGTTCGGTTTGGTAGGTCTCATTTTATTTTATAGCGTAGAACTGTTCGGTTTGGTAGGTCTCATTTTGTTTTATAGCGTAGAACTGTTCGGTTTGGTAGGTCTCATTTTTGTGTTATAGCGTAGAACTGTTCGGTTTGGTAGGTCTCATTTTTGTGTTATAGCGTAGAGCTGTTCGGTTTGGTAGGTCTCATTTTTGTGTTATAGCGTAGAACTGTTCGGTTTGGTAGGTCTGATTTTGTTTTATATCGTTGAACAATTTCATGTATTGGAAGCTCAAAATGCGATGAGATTTTTTTTTGTGTTTAAATTGACTTTAAAAAAAAATAATTAAAAACTAAAAGGAATCAAACAAATTCATGTCAAATATTAATTTGAATCATATCTGTGAATGTTGGTAATCTCTCAGTGAAACTCCACTACTCTAAAGTTCTCCTGAAATATTAATGCGCCAGTGTTAACCGGGTCACCAGTGGAGGAGACTGGCGGTGATGACTGAGGCTTCTATGTGTTGTCCGTCAGTGACTGCTCTCTACTTCCACAAGTCTCTTGAGTGACGGCCCCCCACCCCCCCCCCCACAGCCCCGAGGTAGGGGCCCCAGCACACAGCTGTGGGCTACTTCTAAGTTGATGTTGACGTGTTAGAGGCCAGGGATTGCCCGAGCCACCACAGTGACACTCGGAGCACACAACTGTCGGTGACTTAATGACTGTTAAGTGACACCTTGTCACATGCATACTGTCAGCAAGAAATTTGAGGCAAGGTGCGTGAATGTGCAACAATGAATTGCCATATTTTGCAACGATGTTGATGGTATCTTGCAGCACAGCGTTGATTCGGATGATATCGAATGGCATGGTGGGAATTTCAACATTATTTATGGAAATCTGCTTCTAACCCTGCTGTTAATACCCGTGGTACTGGTATCCAAAGTATACAAATAGACATCCAGTACTTTAGAAAATATGGATTGTGGATGAGGTCGACCTGCACGTGCGTCTGTGGAAGCTTGAACTGAACATCTCCATTAGTCGGAGGCTGTAGCACTTGTTTGAAAAATAAAACTTTGGAAAAAAGGACACGTGTCTTAGTTTGTGCGACAATGACGCTAACTTTCTTGTTATCTGGATTCTTCCAAGTTAGAGTTACCTTCTTCATTTAGCTTGTCAGCGCGGTCCTCAACTCTTTATTCAATGTGGGCTGATCTGTGCATCTCTAATGGGTTAAAAGGTTGGGGATCGCTGGTTTATAAATCGTGTGTTCTCAAGTGATCGGTTTACTTGTGTGAAGTGCATGGCGCTGTGGGGGTGTTCTAGTGTATCCGTTTGGGAAAGGAAAGGGGGGTGGGGGGAATTTTATTTACACTGGAATAAACACATTAAATCAGCCGGGGGCGAGACAGGGGAACTACCAATAGAATTACCGAGGTAAATCTGGTGCAGTTGTCTCAGAGCAAACCTCACACACTATCTCTCCTTCTTTCACACACGCTCACTCTCACACACACGCTCACTCACACACACACTCACTCACTCACATAACTCGAAATGTGGGAGTAGAAAAGGTCTGAGTCGCCAGTTTTCTCAAGATAGTGCCAAACTGTCAACTCCTGTGCCCCCCGCCATTACCTGTCGCATTCTGCACATCTACTCTGACAGTTCCACTAGCAGCGCCATCCCCACTCCACTATCAGCACCGCCCCTACTCCACTATCAGCACTGCCCCCACTCGACTATCAGCACTGCCCCCACTCCAATATCAGCACTGCCCCCACTCCACTATCAGCACTGCCCCCACTCCACTATCAGCACTGCCCCTACTCCACTATCAGCACTGCCCCTACTCCACTATNCATTAAATCAGCCGGGGGCGAGACAGGGGAACTACCAATAGAATTACCGAGGTAAATCTGGTGCAGTTGTCTCAGAGCAAACCTCACACACTATCTCTCCTTCTTTCACACACGCTCACTCTCACACACACGCTCACTCACACACACACTCACTCACTCACATAACTCGAAATGTGGGAGTAGAAAAGGTCTGAGTCGCCAGTTTTCTCAAGATAGTGCCAAACTGTCAACTCCTGTGCCCCCCGCCATTACCTGTCGCATTCTGCACATCTACTCTGACAGTTCCACTAGCAGCGCCATCCCCACTCCACTATCAGCACCGCCCCTACTCCACTATCAGCACTGCCCCCACTCGACTATCAGCACTGCCCCCACTCCAATATCAGCACTGCCCCCACTCCACTATCAGCACCGCCCCCACTCCACTATCAGCACCGCCCCACTCCACTATCAGCAGCGCCCCACTCCACTATCAGCACCGCCCCACTCCACTATCAGCAGCGTTCCCACTCCACTATCAGCAGCGCCCCCCACTCCTCCAATCGCACCGCCCACACTCCACTATCAGCACCGTTCCCACTCCACTATCAGCACTGCCCCCACTCCACAATCAGCACCGCCCCTACTCCACTATCAGCACTGCCCCTACTCCACTATCAGCACTGCCCCTACTCCACTATAAGCACTGCCCCTACTCCACTATCAGCATTGCCCCTACTCCACTATCAGCACTGCCCCTACTCCACTATCAGCACTGCCCCTACTCCACTATCAGCACCATCAGAACCTACAGAAGTACAATTCAGCTGGTGATCATTGGATTTTTTAAAAACTGTATTGATTGGTTTCAACACTGAGACGGAGATTCGTTATGTTCTTTTTTTCATTTTTAAAAATTTTTAACATGTTTTTTTAATTTTTTAAACATGTTTTTTTAAAAATGTTTTTCCATGGTTTTGACTATTTAGTTTTTAAACGTGTAATTTTTTTACCTTTAAATTGTGAGTCGTCTATTTTCACAACAATTTTTTTTCGTATTGATTTGTCCCTAGTGCCGGATCTAGAAATACCAAGGCCTCCGCCATCTTGTTGAAGATGGGTCTCCATCCTTCTGTTTCCGATATGATAAAAGGTTGCCCAATGCCTTACATATTTTATTTTTTTATATATCAATGTAGAATTTTTTTAGTTTAGCCAGCGCATGTTTTTGAGTGGGTTTAAAAATGTCCAGTCTATGGTTTTGTAAGGGGGGAAAAATATAAAATTGACATCACTAATTGTTCTAAGATTCCAACTTGCTCCAAGTTTAAATAATTTTATAAGTGTACTATTAATAAGTCGCGTGCATGTCGGCGGGCAGGTTTTGAATTTCCGATTCTAAAAATACCGAGACATGGGCGTAGATTTTGCTTGATCTAAAATAGCTGGTCATTTCTCCCGGCCACGTCCCCAAACTTGGTATTTAAAAAATCATAAAAGGATTACGCTTTCATAAGGGAAACCAACAAATAAATTTGTGTTTGATATCCGATTACTGGCCCATTTTTTTTTAATGGCTAAATCGGGTGGTGTACTACAGTAGTACTATTATAAGCGGAACAAAGAAATCACTCATGCGGAATAAGTGTTCTGAATTTCCTATTCTAAAACTACGACAGCTAGTGGATAAGATGTCGTACTATTAGTTCCGTTTATATATAATGATTTCTATGTTCATGCCACTCGTTTATCATTGCCACTGAAAGGTGTTCAATGACCACCATAAATCACCCCACATTTCCCGACACCATTTGTCACCAGACGGTCAGCGTTTTAGCAGCTCAGAAATATCTCAGGAGCATGTCCGGATTCTTAAGGCACTGAGACTTGTATTTAAAAGAAACTTTTAAAATAGATTCAATACAAATTCTATCGAAGAAACTTGATTTCGCGTACCCACAAGTTGCACAAACAATAAGTTATACCAGTTTGAATCTAACGAATACTTCGCTTTGTTTTCTACACATTGTGTCTCCTCATAATCATTTTTATTGGCATTTTATTTAAATTTCCTTTGAATGGAGACATAAAGACCTATTGGCCCCAATTTTACTCGCCCTGGGTCATGAAATAATTGTTTACAAGACTTGATAGAACGGCCAACCATTATGACCAACCCATCTCCCCATTGTCATTGTTCTTGGGGCTGAATCATTGAAGCACGAGACTTTGATAGTCGTTTAGAGTGGACGTTGTATTAGGAATACTTCGATAACAGACCGTGGTACGATATTTTGGTCTTCCTTCTCCAATGAATGCGTTAAGGGTGCCACTTTGCGGGAATTGTTTAACTCGCCTTGTCAGGTGGGAGCTTCTAAAAGGTGGGGCTTTTAGAAGGTGGAGGCTTTTAGAAGGTGGGGGCTTTTAGAAGGTGGAGGCTTTTAGAAGGTGGGGGCTTTTAGAAGGTGGGGGCTTTTAGAAGGTGGGGGCTTCTAGAAATGATCAGGGTTGTGAGTTTCTTGAGAGGTTCAAGAGAGGGCGAGGGTTTGGGGTGAAGCTGGGTTTACAAGGTAAATCGTCTTTTGGTCTGAGGTTCAAGATAGTGTTTAATGGAAGGTTCCAGATAGTTTTTGATAGAAGGTTCAAGATAGCGTTTGATAGAAGGTTCAAGATAGTGTTTGATAGAAGGTTCAAGATAGTGTTTGATAGAAGGTTCAAGATAGTGTTAATTAGAAGGTTCAAGAAAGTGTGTGATAGAAGGTTCCAGATAATGTTTGATAGAAGGTTCAAGATAGTGTTTGATACAAGGTTCAAGATAGTGTTTGATAGAAGGTTCAAGATAGTGTTTGATGGAAGGTTCAAGATAGTGTTTGATAGAAGGTTCTAGATAGTGTTTGATAGAAGGTTAAAGATAGTGTTTGATAGAAGGTTCAAGATAGTGTTTTGATAGAAGGTTCAAGATAGTGTTTGATAGAAGGTTCAAGATAGTGTTTGATAGAAGGCTCCAGATAGTGTTTGATAGAAGGTTCAAGATAGTGTTTGATAGAAGGTTCAAGATAGTGTTTGATAGAAGGTTCAAGATAGTGTTTGATAGAAGGTTCAAGATAGTGTTAATTAGAAGGTTCAAGATAGTGTTTGATAGAAGGTTCAAGATAGTGTTTGATAGAAGGTTCAAGATAGTGTTTGATGGAAGGTTCAATATAGTGTTTGATAGAAGGTTCAAGATAGTGTTTGATGGAAGGTTCAAGATGGTGTTTGATAGAAGGCTCCATATAGTGTTTGATAGAAGGTTCGAGATAGTCTTTGAGAGAAGGTTCGAGATAGTGTTTGATAGAAGGTTCAAGATAGTGTTTGATAGAAGGTTCAAGATAGTTTTTGATAGAAGGTTCAAGATAGTTTTTGATAGAAGGTTCAAGATAGTGTTTGATAGAAGGTTCAAGATAGTGTTTGATAGAAGGTTCAAGATAGTGTTTGATAGAAGGTTCAAGATAGTGTTTGATGGAAGGTTCAAGATAGTGTTTGATGGAAGGTTCAAGGTAGTGTTTGATAGAGGGTTCGAGATAGTGTTTGATAGAAGGTTCAAGATAGTGTTTGATAGAAGGGTCAAGATAGTGTTTGATGGAAGGTTCAATATAGTGTTTGATGGAAGGTTCAAGATAGTGTTTGATGGAAGGTTCAAGATAGTGTTTGATAGAAGGTTCGAGATACTGTTTGATAGAAGGTTCAAGATAGTGTTTGATAGAAGGTTCAAGATAGTGTTTGATGGAAGGTTCAAGATAGTGTTTGATGGAAGGTTCAAGATAGTGTTTATGATGTGTCACGGGGTTGTCCAGTCAAATGATGTGTCACGGGGTTGTCCAGTCAAATGATGTGTCACGGGGTTGTCCAGTCAAATGATGTGTCACGGGGTTGTCCAGTCAAATGATGTGTCACGGGGTTGTCCAGTCAAATGATGTGTCACGGGGTTGTGTTACGACTTTACTTTACTAACTTGAGACCTTCATCAAATGGCTCGGCCTTCTTGCGTTGTCTAGGGTGTATGGATTGAGACCTTCATCAAATGGCTCGGCCTTCTTGCGTTGTCTAGGGTGTATGGATTGAGACCTTCATCAAATGGCTCGGCCTTCTTGCGTTGTCTAGGGTGTATGGATTGAGACCTTCATCAAATGGCTCGGCCTTCTTGCGTTGTCTAGGGTGTATGAATCTCTCTCTCGCATAAAACACAAGGTCCAGTGTAACAATATAATAATGTATTGGATACTTTATAAAACAGGATACTGCTATTCAATATACTATGGCGCGTGGGACACACATCAGTCTAACTACCAACTATCCACTCTCCTATCGCTACTACCTACCAACTAGCACACAGCCCGTTAATATCCCTACAAATCACTCGCCTACACTAACGTTCCACACCACGGACTAACTTCACGCTCTGACCTCACGACCAACAACTCACAAAACACTCTCACGATTCACGACTCCCCCTACCCAACATTCACAACAATCTAGTTCACAACAGGTTGTCCACTACATATGACTGATTTTAATCTGCCAGCTACAGATCCGCCTATGACAGGGCTTATGTATAATATACCACAGTTATGGTAGGGTGACGTCCAGCTCAAGGACTGTTACAGTTTTTGCAGTTTGATGTCCAACTCATGGAATGTTACAGTTTTGGCAGTTTGACGTCCAACTCATCGAATGTTACAGTTTTGGCAGTTTGACGTCCAACTCATGGAATGTTACAGTTTCGGCAGTTTATTTCAGCGTCTTAAACACAAATATTTATTTAGTGTTTGGATGTGTTGCTTTTTTTACGGCGATCTCTGGGGCATGGGAGTCTGCATGCATCAACTCTCCAAGCACAATGGCGGACAATCTCTTAAGTTGTGTTTTCTTTATAAATATTTTGAGGAGCTTTCATCATTAAGATCGCTTTAATTCTCTTTCTGCCCTTTTTTTTACAGCCTTGAAATTTCTGTGTTTTTGTTTCAGCTAATCTCATATTCTCGAGTACTTGAACCCAGCAAACGAAAGATGACTTTTCTGTAGGCAGAACTCATTGACCGCTGTCATTCCATGAGTTTGGGATATTAGAAAATGAGAAATTTTAAATATGAGATAAGTTATGTTACTAGTAAATTTAAAGTTCTAGCATTAGCTATCAGAACGTTCCTCCTCATATGTTGAATCTTTGCTTGAAGTCTCACTCACCTAGAGAACCTATGAATCTCAACTCTCACTGACCTAGAGAACCCATGAATCTAAACTTTCGCTCACCCAAAGAAACGATGAACCTCAATTCTCACTCACCTAGAGAAACCATGAATCTCAACTCTCTCTCACCTAGAGAACCCATGAATTTCAACTCTCACTCACCTAGAGAACCCATGAACCTCAACTCTCACTCAACTAGTGAACCTATGAACCTCAACTCTCACTCCACTAGTGAACCTATGAATCTCAACTCTCACTCACCTAGATAACCCATGAATCTCAACTCTCACTCACCCAAAGAACCCATGAACCTCAATTCTCACTCACCCAGAGAACCCATGAATCTCAACTCTCACTCACCTAGAGAACCCATGAACCTCAACTCTCACTCACCTAGAGAACCCATGAATCTGATCACTCCAATGTTTTGATATAATACGTATGTTCTAAAAGAAATCATTGATAACGTCATTGATAACGTCATTGATAACGTCATTGATAACGTCATTGATAACGTCATTGATAACATAAAAGTAAGAAAGAATAAGTTGCTTTTTAATAAATTTACATCTAGAAATAATATTTGCTTCAAGTGTTCAATTTTTAGGACTATATATATATATATTCATGATTTTGCCTAACGCTAAATTAAAATACGTCAAATAATTAAATTCATTTACGACAATATACTTGAAATAAAAACAGCGGAAGGCAGGGGGAGGGCTATATAGTTGTTCTTTATACATCTTCTAGAAGGCAAGAATATACCAAGAAACTCTGTCACCATTTATTTCGTTCTTGTAAAAAAAAAAAAAACCAATAAGAAAATATTTTCTTTTTCAGTTTTAAGCGACATTAGCACAAGTGGTTGCATTTTTTTCCCCCAGGCATGCGCTTAAGCATAAAATGTGTGATTATGCGTTAGCGTCGGGGTGGGGTTGGGGGGTCAGTTTTGGCACCAATAAGGAATGACAAGAGCTGTAGAGGGGAAATGTTCGGGCGCATGGCGGAAGTGATAAAAATATATTGAGAAGATGATGGCCGGCTGAAAGAGCGTGGAGACAGGATGACGGACAGACAGGGTGACATAGAGAGTGGCGTGACAAATGGGACTGAAGGCATGCTGATGTGCATTTATATGAATAGCTTTGCAGGATAATGAAATTAGGGTAGGAGAATTGATGGGTGCAATGACAGATCGATGGATTCATGCTTGGATGGAGAGACACGTAAGGCAATATATGGATGAATGGATGTATATACGAATTAGGCAACATATCGATAAATGGACGGATAGACGAATAAGGCGACAGATGATCTGGCGACACACTGTTCTGGAGGAAACCGGCTTCTGGTGGCTATATGATGTCTGGTGGCTACATGCTGTCTGGTGGCAACCTGCTGTCTGGTGGCACCCTGCTATCTGTTTGCACCCTGCTGTCTGGTGGTAACCAGCTGTCTGGCGGCAACCGGCTGTCTCTTGGCAACCTGCTGTCTGGTGGCACACTTTTCTGGTGGCACCCGTTGTCTTCTAGCAGGCTGCTGTCTGGTGGCACACTGTTCTGGTGGCACCCGTTGTCTTCTAGCAGGCTGCTGTCTGGTGGCACACTGTTCTGGTGGCACCCTGTTTTTTGGTGGCCCATTCTTCTGATGACAACCTACTGTCTGATGGCACCCTGTTGTCTAGGGCACCCTGCTGTATGGTGGCACTCTGTTGTCTGGTGGCAAACAGATGTGGTGTATTTAACTGTATTTATGTTATGAAAGCGACTCGAGAGAAATTTGCAATTTCTAACAGGCTGTCATCTCCATGTGAGGGTGTCACCCGGTGCCGCTCGGCTCCCCCCCCCCCCGTTACCCTCCCACCCTTTAGTGACGCCACAGCGTCAGACATTCATACTCTCAATCTGTAATTGTTTTTATGCAATGTTTCTTGTTTGCATTTTCTCTTTTCTGAAAAAACTTTCTAAGAATAAATGTTATCTTATTAAAATATTATTTTTGTTTTTAAGAGTTTATTATTCACCTTAACATCTTTGTGTTACATTTATATTTATTTTTATGTTAGATATATATATATATATATATATATATATATATATATATATATATATATATATATATATATATATATATATTTATATTTATATATATTTTTTTTTAATATCTTTCAATTATGGTCTTATGGTCTTAAAATTCTTGATAAAGTTGATTTCAGATAACTAAACATACCTACAAGAGGTGTACTTGAACAAAACATGCAAACAAAAGGTGTAATTGGAAAACAGCAGACCACCATACATATATAAAGGAGATATTCTTGTGTTTCGCTGTGGTAGCCCATCGATATGTGGTAGCCCATCGATATGTGGTAGCCCATCGATATGTGGTAGTCTCATGTTAAGCAAACACTCGTTCTAAACAAACACTAAGTGCATGCGTGTCTATGAGAACCATTTCTTCTTCAGTGCTCTTTTCTATGTTGGAAACATTGATACTGACAATGGCACTGACAATGACACTGACTCTGGCAATGACAATGATACTGACAATGACACTGACAATGACACTGACAATAACACTGACAACAACACTGACAATGACAATGACAATGACACTGACAATGACACTAACAATGACACTGACAATGACACTGACAATGACACTGGCAATGACACTGACAATGACACTGACAATGACACTGACAATGACACTGACAATGACACTGACAATGACACTGACAATGACACTGACAATGACACTGACAATGACACTGACAATGACACTGACAATGACACTGACACTGACAATGACACTGACAATGACACTGACAATGACACTGACAATGACATTGACACTTTTATCTCTTTTAAAAATAGCAATGCTTTAACCTTGATACTTAAATTTATCATCTTTTAATGTTCCTGCCTTTAAAAAAAAATGCTGTCAAATTGATATGAGTTGTAATATTGATTATCCACTAGACTATATGGTTGTTCCCAAGTCAATGAATAAAGTTCTTTTGTTCTTTTATTGCTCGGTTACATGTTCGCTATTTCATTTCAAACTTACCAAAGGAGTTACTTTTCATGTATGATTATTTTCTTGGTCTTGTTTGTTGTGGCGTATGACTTTATCGGAGCTCCATTTCTAACATAACAGCTGGCTGATAATTCGATTTCTGGCACTTCATTTTTGTCTTTTTTTTTTTTTATTTTACTTTTTTTTTTCCTTTTTTTTTTAGTTGGCTTTTTTTTTAGTTTTTTTGTTTTTTTTTTTTTTTTTTTTTATTTGAACCTTTTTTTATTTTTTTTTTTTTTTTTTTTTTTTTTTTTTTGTTTGTTTTTTTTTTTTTTTTTTTTTCTTCTTTTTTTTTTTTTTTTTTTTTTTATTTTTCTTTTTTTTTTCCTTTTTTTTTGAGTTGGCATGTTATCTAGTTTGTTTGTTTGTTTGTTGTTTTTTTTTAAATTGAACCTTTATTGATATTTTTCATTGAACAACTAGGTTTGTGAATTCAGCTTTGACTCCACGTTTTGAGAATGAAACCATCATATTTTGAAAATCACGTTGTATCAGGGCTACACATTTACGTAGAAGTAGAACTTTCTTGAAGATAACAACTTGTTGTTTTTTTTGCAGGCCATGCAGGTTGATATGTCCTATAACATCTACATGTTTTCTATCCATTTCTTCCATTCCCTGCAGCTCTGCGACTCCGAAATTTTAACAAGCACCGGCTGCGCAACGAGCTCCATCGCACTTCCGGTCCCAGCATTAACGACAACTCCTGCACTCTGCAAACCCAGAGCACGGGTTTGGGTGCTCTGGCCTCCTCCTGCAGTAGCCTGACGCCGCCCTATCAGAGCTCGAGCTCCAACCTGGCTGCGCCCACCTTCAACGCCACCTGTGGAAATGGCTCCGGGCCAGGATTGGGCGCCGGTCTGGGGAACGATGTCATAGACTCATCCCTTCAAAGGCGTCGCTCTCCGAGCCATAAGCGGAAGATCAGATTCCAATTATTGCAGAAGCCTCAAAAGGATGATTCCAACTACAGTTGAACGTGGCTGAAACCTCCCGCAAAGTAGGCCACCCGGCAGGTCTTAATGTCCCAATGTGTCATCGGTGTTTGATTTTGTTATCGGTACTAACACCAGTCCATTTCTACGTGTCCGTTTCCTCTATGCCACATGTGTTAAGTTAAAACCACGTTTGTTTTACCATAGCCACTTCATGCGCACTGTAAACTAATCCTATAAATATGTTTGTTCGTAAGGACTCACAGCTGGTATCAGCTCATTTTTGTTGAAGGTGCCGTCAGCACTACGTTCCCTCGTTTACACCCCTTTGTTTAATCATATTTTGCTTGTCACTCTGTTTGCTACTTCCATTTTCCTTTAACACTAACATCTTAATGAAATATTCCCGTATAGGGTTTGTCACTGAATGGCGGAAATCTATTAATAGAACATCCGGGTGTACAGTCTGGCCAAGCTCATTAAGACATTACTATGACATCCTGGTATTCCGTTTGGCCAATCATCTCTCAACAGCTGTCGGGTACTTCTACGTGAATGTGAGCCAGCAAAGTGGAAACGTGTTTACAACTTTATTTTAAGAAATTTTTTTAAAAAATTGTTTACTGCTATAGATATGCGGAAATTGTTAGAGGCTATGTCTTACGGAAATGTTGTCTATAAATAGCAACATTACGTAAAGCGATTGATGTTTTCCGGTTTTAGAAATGACGAGCCCTATATTAAGTGCCTACATTTTCACAGTGTTAACATATCTTTAAAATTATGCAATACATGATTATCACAGACTACCCATCCGTAACATTAATTTTATTGCCACAATTTTGCATTCTTAAAACATATTTCTGTGAATAGAGTAAATTTTAGAATGTATTTTAACAACACTATTTCAACTATCGAGTTGCTCAAAGCAAGCAAGCAAAGCTTTAAAAAACGTAATCTTATTGTTAATTTCTTTTTCTTTACAAGAATACAAGACTTAATTTTTGGTAATATGTTATTAAATTGTCACCAAACGGAAGCAGTAAACCTAAATATAGCTCTCTAGCATCTAGGGAGCTTTTTACAACAAAAAGTCTCCAGAATTTCAAATTTCACGTTACCAAATAATGATTAAGCCAAGTTCACTAATCAATGCACAAATTAAAGACACTTATTATGGTGTACCCAAACTTGCACGTCACTGGTTTTCACGGCTTTGCACTTGCTTGCACATTAGAGCACCTTTTTTTCTATCCTCAATAAATGTCGCACTGATTTTTATTATGTAGTCATAGATTTATTTAAAACCATTAAGTGTATATTAGCTTGTAACAATGAAACTACTTAATATTAGTTGAGAGCCGTGTGATGTTTGGTTACAAAATTAGAGTTGGGTATGAAGGGGGTGGGGGGGGGGGCACTGAAGTGACAAAATATCATTGCTACAACCCAAGCCTTTCACAGAATTCGGACTTTTGTAACGTTAGACCTCTTCTTGTTTATGTCAGCTTTCAGTGTTATTTAAGCGTTATTTCAGTGTTGTTTCAGTCTTGTTTCAGTGTTATTTCAGTATTATTTCAGTGTTATTTCAGGATTATTTCAGTGTTGTTTCAATGTTGCACTGACCTGACTTGCTTTTGGAATGAAATGGTTGCATTAATGTTGTGACTATGGCATGCTTGTTGAATATTTTATCATGGTGTTGCTTTTTTTGGGGATAGTAGGGCTAATCTGTTACTAAGACATTTGACCAGCGAGTCACAAGGGATACATGTGTCCATCATCTAAGACAAGCATTTGGTCATTAAAATTTAGCATACTTATAAGTGTCATCTAGGGTAGATTTGTGGGACATCCAGGATGTGTATGTTACATTCGGACAAATTACAATACATGTGTCTACTAAGTTACATTTCATTAGTTTGCAACACGTAATGTATGTACACAAATGAGCTAATTAGTTGTTTCGTTATTTGAAGACACATATTGTATATATCTTATATAACTTTGAAAACAATTTCATGGAAGTTGAAATGAATATAAAGAATATGAAGGTCTAATTTATATGAGTAATTAGCTTGAGATATTTTACCCATCTATATAACCCCTTTAAAAATATACTATGTATTTATGACTGAGATGTAAATGGGTCTACTATCTAGTCACAAGTGTTAGTTCTAAGAAGATGTGCAAAGACAATCTATTTCTTTGATCTAAGGCATTCTGGCGACATTTAGTCAGTCTGACGACATTAAGACATTCTGACAACATTAAGACATTCTGACGACATTAAGGCATTCCGACGACATTGCGGCATTCTGAAGAGATTAATGCATTCTGGCGACACTAAGACATTCTGACGAAATAGCAGCCCACGTTTATACTAAATATGTGTAACATCAAGAAAACTATCATAGCAGATTCACATTTAATATCCCACATACAATATTAACATAAACAACACCCCTACAACGTCAAGATGAATGGCGCCCTTGGTCACGGATAATCTTCATCTTGACCATGATAGTCGTTTGCGTACAACTCATTATGGCAATCATTCATTGACACATTGTCATTGCAGTCATTTCGAAAACCCTTATCGTGCCAATAATGGCAGTCATTTCGTTACACATTATAAATTCGTTTGTTTTAATTTTTTTTTGTCTCGGCCTTTTATGCCCGGATGTAAGCACACCCGGATGTAAGCACATAGTGCAAAAAGTTTATGTGGACAGCGTTTATGTCTTCTAATGTATTATACACCACTGCCTTACATCCACTGACAGCAGAAGGAGTTGGTGCATAAGGATAGACGTAGGCTGAAACTCTTCAGCCATTTAAAATCTTGACAAATTATGATGTCATTTCCGGTTAATGAAAGAGTTAGAGATCTTGTTAGGCATTATTTTCCACAATGAATGCACATATTAACTTTGATTGACCCATTTTGCAATCTATACACTCTTGTGGAAAAGGGGGGGGGGAGTTTTCTTCCTCGGCAGCCGTTTCGTCCCAGCAACAAGCACATTAGTGTTTGTGGTAATCCCCAATCCCTCTTAATTCGTGAGCGACTGCAGACAGGTGGGAGGGGCTGAAGAGTATTGGCTAAAGTATTTAATTTATCCAATCAAACCCCAAAGAATTCCCAAGCTACGTCTGTGTCTAAGCGAGAGGCAAATCAGGAAAGTCACCCTCTAGTGCAGGGGTACTCAAACGTTTCGTTTCCGAGGGTCATAAATTGGTTTTGGACATCTCCAGAGGGTCGGACCCACAACTCGACACAATCCCATGCTGACGCTACCTCGGCTTAAGTCGCCATAACTTCCAAAGAGCAGCAAATATCCCATAGCTTCCAAAGAGCAGCAAGGATCCCATAGCTTTCAAAGAGCAGCAAGGACCCCATAGCTTCCAAAGAGCAGCAAAGACCCCATAGCTTCCAAAGAGCATCATGAACACCATAGCTTCCAAAGACAATCATGGACACCATAGCGTCCAAAGAGCAACATGGACGCAACAGCGTCCAAAGAGCACCATGGACGTCATAGCGTCCAAAGAGCACCATGGTCGTCATAGCGTTCAAAGAGCACCGTGATTCATTTCATCCTGAATTCGACGTACAGTTTACAATAAAATTTTGGAGTCACTTGTTTGAAGAAAATTATCTCGTGCTAGAGAATGTTTCTAGTAAATAACAGTGACATTAAATTTTTATTAGCAGCGAAATTGAGCACTGTTTTAATTCTTAGATTTTTTTTTTCATTAATAAAGATATTATTGTTAATATTATTATTATGTATTTGCTTAGTAGTTGAAAATTGTTCAGGTAAGAAAGGAAACTGACTTATTATACAACTCAAAATTATCGTCCGTATGATTTTCATATTTTGGGGTAAACCTTAAACAAACTCTCCAGCCTTCATTGATTTATCAGTTTTGAGAACTCACTCACGAATTAATCAAAACTCTTCCTTTGTTCTGTGCCATCTTACATCATTGTGTCAAAGTTAGTCAGCATATTCTGCAAACATCTCATCTCAGAAACCTTCAGACTTGTGCAGACGATACTGTAACGAGAAGTGAAATTTGCTACTTTTGACATGTATAATTTTCACCTCAAATAATTCACTGTTCAAGTATTTAACGCAGAGCTGACTGGTGTATGATGCGCTGTTATCAGCCTGTCATTTTCTTTAACGGGTTTCCTTTTGGGCAGTACGACATCCAGACACTCAACTTTACGGTAAAGGGTATTCTTCATTAGATAACGAATTGATGTATTTACTTAATTTCTTCCAACCACCTATTTTATCATTCGGTCGTATGACCTTTGCCAAATTTAGTGTTTCAATTTCCTGTATTAATGTTTAATATAAGTTAGAAAACCGATCTAACTCATAATTTTGGGGTCGGTATATGCAAAGATGTTATTTTGGCAACGTCTTTGACACAACAATCTTAATTTATATCAGGTCATCTTCGACAAGCAACGGTTAATCTTTACAATCTGCTTTGTTCCTCCAACGTAGCCAATCAAAGTTGTTTGTGTTAGTTGCCTCCCCCCCCCCCTTTTCAACCACGCTTCCCCTACTGTTGATATGACGTCATTGTTTGATGTGTTTCACTCTCTTCTTCTCTTCCCAGCCCCTGTCTACACATGCCCTACGCCATCACCTACAAGGTAAGGGGTCTGATGGATTTTTTTTTTTTTAATTTTTTATCAGGTATTTTATTTTTAGCCACGCATTAAACTTAAAAACAAAAGTTTTTTCTGTCAACGCAAGCACTTTGCTTGTAACTGGGTAACTCAATAGGCCTACATTATTTACTTATTTGGTTTATATATTATGCATGCAAGAAATAATTTAACTGTGGTCTAAATATAAAACGTTTGTTTAACAGAGCTGTTATGTGACAAGCGCTAGTAAAAAAAAAATTGCTAACATTGCAGTCACATATTTATATACTTTAGTAGATGCATGTTTCTAAAGTTTTCATAAAATTTAGATTGTTACCATAAGACAAACACATCTACTTGATCTACTTGTATAGTGGATAAGATCTTTCACGCTGCTTACATTTCAACACAGCACTGAGGATTAGATTTGTTTTAAAATTTTAAATGGCTAAAAACTTAGCTTTGCTTTAGAATTTGAACAATTCATCAATATTTGATTTCATCTTTTTTCCACAACTGTATAAAAATGTCTCTACACTTCTATGTTAATAAATTGTTAAGCCATTTACGCTTTTTTTAGGGGGTACATCAGTTGAGGTTCGTCTTTTAAATAATAATTCAAAGCTTGCTAGAAAGAAAATCGCCTTTTTGTCCGAATTTTTAATATATATATATTTTTTTATTCACTTTTTGGGGCTTTAAATATCAATGAAAAATGAGTGAAGAAAAAGAATTATCAACTCAAATTTTTTGCATACTCCCGGGAATATATCCGTGCATTATTTAGGGATTGGGTGTCTCTAAGCTAGGGCGCCAACGGGGGAACTGACTCATTAGCAGCATCTCTGCGAGATGAATTGATCACGTGGTCAGTGTTGTTGTGCCGAAAGCCCCAGGCTTCTCTGACGGTGGAACGTTCGAGCCAATTTTCAAATCAGAAGTCCTTCAAGAATCAATAGTTTTGACACCTTCAAACCGACTGTTTCATTTCCATTTGAGTCGACACTTTGAAGTTCAAGGATTCAAAACACTGATAGCTCGATAATATAATCCTAACCAAGGAGTTCTCAAACCTTTTTTTTTTTAGTTCCGTGACCCTTTTTAGCATT
>CAXITT010000692.1:39573-42073 GCA_964033795.1 Lymnaea stagnalis | reverse complement strand
TTCTTTCTTTCTTTTTGGCTCGTGGCTTATTTAAAAAGTGTATACATCTCCGCAGCTCGTGCCTTGTTGTCCCTATAATAGGATAAAGCTCCTCCTTTTATAGAGGTAAAATAATTTTATCAACGATTTCGTGCAACCACCCCCCCCCCCCCCCCAAAACAAAAGATATAAATTTGCCCCCTGGGGGGCCATACAGTTCTCGTTTAGAAACGAGTTATAAGTAAGTCTATGGGAAAAGAAAAAAAAATTAAAAACAAGACAATTAAACTAAATTTAATAAAGGTAATTTAAATGTATTTAAAATCTTTTGACTGCATTCATCAGAATATTTCAACAATTTTTTCAAATGTGTTTTTTAAAAGGATTTTGGGATAATTTGCTCATAGAGTATACTAGCTTTATACTTGTTACGTATATCTTAGTTGCGGTCACAAATAACTTGATGCTTGTTACAAATATCTTAGTTGAGGTCGAAGACAGCTTCATGCTTGTTACAAATATCTTAGTTGAGGTCAAAGACAGCTTTATGCTTGTTACAAATATCTTAGTTGAGGTCAAAAACAGCTTTATGTTTGTTACAAGTAGCTTACAAATAGCCATTTACAAAACCACAAATAAATATAATATATACTCAAATAAGTTATTCTTATAATATATCATCAAACCCTTCAATCTCACTGTTTGTGTCCTTTCCCATGATTCCTCACCACGTTCATTGAAAGGCATCACGTGATCCTGACCATCCAGTTGTTTTGTGTCATTCCAGCACCAGACGTGCACGACTGAGCCTCACCCCAAATGTCTACCTGAGGAACGGCGACCTTCACCGCGGCCTGGTGACCCCGGAAATGAACATATACTACTCGGGGCGAGGGGCTGCTCTTCACCCTAAGATGCGCGCCATCATGTCGATACTTTAACACCCAAGATAAACTCTATTTTTAGAAAAAACGTTGTTTTGTTGTCGGTTTTTTTGTTTTTTATTTTTACAAAAGCGTGTTTTATTTCGTGAATTCATCATAGTACAAGCTACGAGAACAACAAACTGGTGCACCCCTTAATGACGTCATCAGTATTTGCCATTGACGTAGGACCTGAATGGGACGCCTCTCTGCCTACTCCACGCGCACTGCACACTGCGCACGGACAGAACAACATATACAACCAGAATGTTCTTCTCCTGTTAGTTGCTGACAACAAACTCCAACTGCTGTTTCGAACACACCCCGAGTACACAATGCATGGCTCTAAAAACAACCACTGCACAACGTGTACATTTCCGTGTTGTACAGAGCCTGGCCCACACGCACCGGGGGTTATTTCGGGTTTGATCTGACTCTGAAGAGATAAACAGTTCTAACACAGATATTTAGCTTTAAGTGTATCTAAAAGTTCCAATACAATAATGATATTATGGTTTCAGTGGGTACTATGGATTCAGTTTTGTGAAGTTTTTTTTTTTCGTTTAACTCCACGACAGAATCCCTGATATAATTCATCTATTGTTTCGTGTTCCGTATTTTATGACGGTTAAAAATTGCGTATTAATTTTTATTTTTAATTAAGATCAGCTCTTGTGTGATATTTGTTCCTATCGGAGTGTGATTAACAATGCTGTTTTTTTTTTAATTTTATTTATTTATGATTCTGCAACACAAAACATCATGAAATATTTGAGATGTGGTGTTGTCAATTTTTGGAAAGATGTTGAGAAAACTAACTAATGTATTTTTTATTTTATTTTACTTATTGAAGTGATTGTCATAAAGATGAAAATGTTTATAAATATAGTTAGGTATCACTGTGATTGGCTGTTCTGATCAAAAGTTTCTGTGATTCGGTGTATTACTGCGCCTGTAACGTTGACTGAGTTTTTACATTACTAACAGATGATGCTATTTGGAAAAAATGGAATATTTTCAACTGCCTACCCTTCCCGTGTTTTTCCAGGCACCACGCAGCGGCGATGACATGCCTTGAGTGTTGATATGTTCGGTTGTCAAAAATGATTATTTTCCCCATTAACATAAAAATATCCTCCTGAAAAAGTGGGTTCCCATCCCATCTCCTCTCCCCCCCCCCCCCCCCCCCACCCCAAAAACCCAAAAACTGACACGCAATAGAGCCGAAACAATTTAGGATTGCACTGCAGGTGAGTCTCCCTCCGTACATCCCACCTTTTTTTTTTAGCACAGACATACGTGTTGTAACTACGCCACGACGAAGTATCGCTCATCTGTCCTTGACGTAACATCTGAGAAACAAGACCAAGTCTTGGCGGCTGAAGAGCTCTTTGTCGTTGTCACGCGTTACCGGAAGTGCATGCGCTGTGTTTGGTTTTTTTTAAATTTTTAATGGGCTATGACATACGCTTGACGCGCTGTGCAAAATAATGGCAAACCAAACATGTTGACTTTCGTTTGAGCTGAGTCTAAGAAATAATTTCTTTCTTTGTTGTTTTTTTTTTTTTGTGTGTGGGGTGGGGGGGGGGGGGGTTTTT
>CAXITT010000692.1:0-39323 GCA_964033795.1 Lymnaea stagnalis | reverse complement strand
TTTCTTTTGCCACCACTCTTTATTAGACTTGATGTTTGGCTGATGACAAGAAAGTGCTTTCTACATTCAGAAAAGCTCCTAGATATTTTGAGTCTTTCTTTTGCCACCACTCTTTATTAGACTTGATGTTTGGCTGATGACAAGAAAGTGCTTTCTACATTCAGAAAAGCTCCTAGATATTTTGAGTCTTTCTTTTGCCACCACTCTTTATTAGACTTGATGTTTGGCTGATGACAAGAAAGTGCTTGCTACATTCAGAAAAGCTCCTAGATATTTTGAGTCTTTCTTTTGCCACCACTCTTTATTAGACTTGATGTTTGGCTGATGACAAGAAAGTGCTTTCTACATTCAGAAAAGCTCCTAGATATTTTGAGTCTTTCTTTTGTAACTTTTTATACAGTAAATACCGGCACATACGGTATTGCGTTTGGCTGGGTTTCGTCTTAGAAAGCTTACTGTAACCTACCACAGAAACGTAACAAATACGTGTGTGAGTCGGTGACCGAGAAGAGAGATCTAAAGATAAAAACAAAAATGAAAATGAAATCTATTTAATGATGTCAATAACAGCTTAGCTCTCTCAAGCAGCAACTTCAGCTAATGGGAGTTTTGGTCGGAGGACAGGATTGCCGTAGGGTTTTGTCATTTTCAGAAGTACACGAAAGATTCTCATTGCAAAAACTTTTTTAAACAATACTTTAAAAATAATAAAAACTTAAATAACCCACAATTTTTTTTTTTTACGCTTTCAACTACAAAATGAAATGTGAATCTCAGATGGCAAACAACTCAAGACGCCATTTTGCGTAGGTCAACTTTGTTGGCGTTTCTTATAAACAACACTAGAGTCTCGTCTAAAAGTCAAATGATGAAATATCCAACGAAAAGTTGGCTGGACGATCAAATAAATGTTTTTAGTGCAGGGTTGAATATTAAAACGGGCGTCATTGTCCTGTTGCAGAAGCGAGCTGACCGTAATGAAGTAAAGATATGTGTAACAGCTTGACCCAGCGTTACTGTGGGCACTATGACACTAAAACTCCTGATACTAATTACACGACAGTTTGACTTCCCTTGACCCTTCTATGTCAGGCTGACCAAATCTTCATTTGAACAAAAAACGGGACGCTTTCAAGGACTGTTTTTTGTTGTTGTTTTTTTTTTTCGGGTATGGGGGGGAGGGGGATACCCTCCAGCTAAAGAGGGGTCCGATGGCCTCCGCCGGAAACTGTTTCTTGAAATATGCCCATTTTAACAATGAACTCTAACCTAGAAATCTACTTGGAGCAATCAGCATTTTCCTATATTTCACAGATGTGATGTGCTATTTTATGTCATGAATCACCTGGAAAGAGACAATATACTCAATCACTGTCAGCATGGCTTTCGAGTCAAAAGATCATGCGAGACCCAACTCCTTGAATTTGCTGAAGAATTGACGACCAACTTGGAGACTGATGTGCTTGTGATGGACTTTTCAAAAGCGTTTGACCCTGTCAACCATAGCTTGTTATTACACAAACTGCAGAGATATGGGATCCAAGGCATTACCAAAACATGGATCTCTAGCTTCCTCAGCGACCGATACCAGGCAGTAGTGGTAGATCGGAAAACCTCCTCCTTTGTCGGTGTTAAGTCAGGGGTCCCCCAGGGCTAGGCCCTTGTTTGTTCCTAGCATATATCAATGATCTGCCCGAGAAGCTGACCTCTCAAATAAGACTTTTTGCAGACGACGCGGCGGTATATAGGACAATCGTCAACAGCTCTGATCAGAGCCAGCTTCAACAAGACCTCAATCGGTTATCTGAGTGGGAGATGAGCTGGGACATGGAATTTCATCCCGTCAAGTGCCAGACTCTGTCAGTCTTCAGAAGCAGATCCCCTCTAAACCACTCTTACGAACTGCATGCCCATATTCTTGAGCCAGTTTCCTCCGTAAAGTACCTGGGTGTTACCATTCAAAGAGAGGTCCGCTGGGACGAGCACATTAACAGTGTGTGCAACCGGGCAAACAAGACCCTGGGGTTCCTAAGGCGCAATCTGAAGATCGGCAACTCAAGGGTGAAAGAAAAAGCCTATAAATCCTTTGTCAAGCATATTTTAGAGTACGCTTGTACAGTCTGGGACCCATTTACCCAGAAAAGCATCGACAGGTTGGAGGCGGTCCAGCGACGGGCAGCACGCTTTGTCATGAACCGCTACAGAAACACCTCAAGTGTTGGCAGCATGCTGGAAACACTGGGTTGGTCGACATTGGAAGAACGACGACGACTATCCAGGCTCACCATGTTTTACAAGATAACAAATGGGCTGGTCCACTGCTCCGGAATCAAACAGAAACTCGTTCATCTTCCCCCTAGACAGTGACGAGGCCACGACAAACAGTTCCGGCTGGTAAAAACAAGAACAAAGTACAGGAGCGCCTCATTCCTGCCGAAGACAATAGGGGACTGGAACAAGCTTCCAAAAGCAACAGTTGAGGCGCCTACACTGGACACATTTGTGTCTATTGCCTCCTGTATTGCAACTCCCAGTTCATAACACCACTGCTGAGTCGCCCTTGCAACCAGTGAAGTATCCCCTTAAAACCCATGCACGGTAACATCGCAAACCCCTCTGAAACATAGGAGCCAGAACGATCAATTCATTGATCGTGGGCCCTCAAAATCAAGAAGAAGAAGAAGATGTCTGAACGTCCACCATGACCAATACTTAAAACATTATTGCGAATTGTGCACTGGACTTCACTTTCATAGCGTCCCTTTTTTATATAGTTCCACTTTTTGGAATACTCCTCCATAAACTTACATTGTCGCTTGGGCATAATTGTTGTCTACATGAGAAGATAATATAAGATTAAAGAATAAAGTTCAACACCCAAAACAAACACCTGTCACTCTGACATGAACAGGCCGGCAGGGATCTATTAAATACTATTACAATTTAGATCAATTTTTGTTTAGGCTGAGCCACTTCTCTGCAGCGACCACTCACCCAATCAATCAACGTCAAAGGTTACCTTCGACCCACAACATGATTCGACACAAACCGGAAGTGAGAAAGTGCCACACACGCCATTTTAGCATGGTTCCTCCAACTGCCCACATCTAGTAAACGCGCCCCAATTACATTTGTCGTATTTTTAGAAATAACAAAGTTATTGATTCACTTTCCCTCAAGGCAACACAAAAGTCGGTTTAACCCATTTTAACTGTGCTCCTTACAACCAAACATGAAAATAAACGTACGGTTAATAACAATTTGTGGAAGTATATTTGTTTTCGAATTAAAAAAAAAAAATTAGAATACTGTCAAGTCTTATTTCGTTTTTTGTTTTTTTTTTATAAACCTTTGCGTTTCTTATCCTTCGTTGCATTCATAAGCATAGCATGTGATCGAAATTGTCTAAGGCGTTCCAACCATTTAGTTAATAAAACCGTCATATTTAAAATTTATTTTTGCATGTGTCGCTTGAGGAAAGAAGTAGCCGACTTGCCCTAAAAAGATGTATTCGATTTCGTATTTTTGTAAGAACAATAACCGCCCACCTGTGCACCAACAAAAACAAGAGAGGAAATATTTGCTCTACCATTTTTATTTTTTTTTAATGATGAGCTCCCTTTGTTTCCCTTCTGTTTTCCTTACATTAAAAAAATTGTATTCCGAAAGGGACGGAACTGCTGCTGTCTCCGCATGCAAACGCGATGAGGGGAGATCACCCGAAAAATATGTTCCAGGGAGAATGTATGGTTTCTAGGCATGCAGGGGCTGAAATTGAAAAGATTAACGTTGAGACACAGATTAGAGATATGCTTTGACCTGACCAGACTCATTTCCCAGTAGGATCAAAAAACGAGGCTGGTTAAATCCTTGTTTGATCCCAAACATTTCAATTAAAACTTTGCTATCTTTATTACCGAGCACTACTGTTTGTGACAATGACAGAAAGGTAAATTAGCATTACAGTGTGTGACAGTGACAGAAGGGGTAAAATTAGCATTACTGTGTGTGACAGTGACAGAAGGGTAAAATTAGCATTAATGTGTGTGACAGAAGGGTAAAATTAGCATTAATGTGTGTGACAGTAATGTAAATTGGCATCATTGTACAGTAAGTGACATTAGGGTAAATTATCATTATTGTATGTGACAGTAAGGAAAATTAGTATTACTGTGTGACAGTGGGATAAATTAGCATTAACAGTTGTGACAGACAGAAGAGTTAATTGGACAATCCTATTTACTATGATGAAACATCAGCTGGGGCTGATATTTGTCCATGGGATATCTAAGATTACAAGGAGGAGTTCGCATCAGCTGACCGCCTTGCCCCTAGGGACAGACTTGGAATAGTCCTAGTTTTATTTTTGATTTAAAAAATTGAAAGATTGCTTATTTAGTTTAGAAGTGCGCTTTTTAAAAAAAAATGGCCGCTGTGGTTCTGCAACTAAAATAATGCAATCATTTAACTTTAAACAAAAAAATTGTATATGAGAAATATAAATATTGAATACCCTGTTCGCATGCACCTAAGTAAGACACTCATCTGGATTCAAAATACCATTTACTGTTAGAGTTCTCAAAAGTCACTATTTGTTACAGTTTGAGAACATCTGTGTTCACGAAATAGGCTAATGCTGTAAAATATCTATTTTCTGATTCACGATAAACCTGATAATTTTATGTTAGGGCATCAAATTAAATATCTGTACGGTATAAATTATTTTTACATGAGAATATTATGGGCCTCTTGTTTCCTTTCTCACATAGAAAAATGTGGGGAAGGGAGACAATCTGATTGACAAAATTGTCTTTCTTGAGTTACACATCCATTTCTTAACACTTTGATGCATTCCTAAAAAAAAAGTAAAAATTAAGACATATACCAAGTTGACAGTTGGTCTAATGTGTTGAAAAGAAAATGTATTGCATTTTAGAATAAACTGGTGCAATTTAATTTGAGCTTTGTATTCAAATTAAAACATTACAGATGTGAGTGAAAGATCTCCTGCGTCTTGACTGTGAAATATCTCCTGTGTTCTCTGGAGTCTATTTAAAAAACAGAAACAAAGTTAAGAAATATTAATAACTACAAAGAACAAGTGAACATATAAACATAATCTTATGATTGATATTTATACATGTTTTAAAGTCCTAATCAATATAAATATATTACCAGTCCTCACCAAATGTGTATAAGGTAAAACAAATTTTAATTTCTAGTCTGTGTCTTCATAGCTGTTTTAACATAGATGATCTTGTACATTACATTGCTGTAATCTATTTTTAAGTTTTTAAATTGCACATTAGTGAATGAAAAATGTTTGCTCTTAATATTACAATGTTTGATTGTAATTAATTAAAATGTTTGAATGTAATTAATTAAAATGTTTGAATGTAATTAATTAAAACGTTTGAATGTAATTAATTAAAATGTTTGAATGTAATTAAAAATATAAATGTGCATTTGAAAAATGGAAGATAAAATCTATTTTGTTCTACCACATGCGATTTTGAAGTTCATTAATTGCTTTTAATCTTGATAGAAATACCGCTATAACTATGAAAGGGGAAAAAACCTCATCTTAAGAGCGCTGTCATGTGACACAATACACATTCCTGTTAGCAATTTTGAGAGGATTATCTGAGATTTGATGGAAAGATTAAATTTTCTGGTATTTCACAACCCTCTCATGTTGTTGGCTAGTGACGATCCAAAGGGGAAGAAAATGAAGTCCCCTTTTTTGTTTTAGGATGAACTGTTTGTAGGCATTGAGCCCCGCTCATAAGACAGATACAAATCTAACTTATATTTTAAAGAGACACCTGCACTACCGACCTTGTGTAGGATGCAGGGAGTATCAATGGAAAGCTACTTACTTTAGTTACCAATCCACTATTTTTTTTATTTAAATGACAGAGGAAATTTATTTGAATAACAATATTCATAGACATATAAGATGACTGTAGCAATCAATAGACATATAAGATGACTGTAGAAATCCATACAGCCATTTAAGATGATTATATCAATCCATAGAGACATATAAGATGACTATAGCAACCCATGCAGACATATAAGATGATAATATCAATCCATTAAGACATATAAAATGACTATAAAAATTCATTAAGTGTTATAAGACGCCTTGTTTGTGTGTGTCCTCCCGTCCACTAAAATACAGTATGTGGCCCTACATCAATCTATTAAGACATATAAGATGACTATAGCAATCCATTAAGATGTGTAAGATGACAATAGCAATCCATAGAGACATAAGATGATTATAGCAATCCAGACATATAAGGTGACTATAGCAACCCATAGACATATAAGATAACTTTAGCAACCCCCAAACATATAAGATGACTATAGCAATCCATAGACATAAGATGACTATGGTAATCCATAGACATATAAGATAACTTTCGCAATCCATAAAGACATATAAAATGAATATAGCAATCCATAGACACATCCAGCCAAGCCACACAACAAACAATTTGTTCAAACTAAACAAGGAACAACAGAATCATGTGTTGTGATCCAAGATTTATTTCAGAATCTCTTTTAATGCAAACAGATATATTTCCTCATTGGCTCTCTTCAGTTTGTTTGCCTTCTGCCTCAGACTTTCCAGTTCTTTAGTGCTAAGGACTGGATTATGGGGCATCTGAAGACAAAAGGAAAACTGTCAGTTAAACCTTTGTTCCAATATTGGAAATAGCTTTAATCAGGTCGAGATTTAAGTTATTCCAGTTTTGTTTAAGAAATAACTGTCAATAAAAGACATAATTGTCAATAAAAGACATAACCGTCAATAAAAGACATAACCGTCAATAAAAGACATAACCGTCCATAAAAGACATTTTTAATCCCACAAACCAACTGGTTAAAAGCTAATACTAAATGATCCACCCCAATTTGATGGATATTTCAGAGAGGATCCATGATTAACCAGCTGGGTAATATGACAGCCCGCCACTTGATCCAATATAACTACAATTTATAAAAAAACAAACCTCTGTGCCCTCACTGGATGTACAACTGTCAATGTCGTCCAAAGCAGACAAAGGAGGCAGCTAGAGAAAAAAAAAATTTTTTTTTGTTTGAAACTTGATCTATCTACAGTTTAATTCCTCATTGGAAATAAAACAAAAGTCTTAACTTAATGCCCACTAATTTTGTTGTGCTGCATGTTGCGATGAACACCATCTGAGGATATAACTCTCATGTCTTTGAGAGCTTTTCATACAGCCAAGTGCTCAAACATGTATACTATTACTATGTAATGTAGGACAATATGTCCAGGATCTAGCCCTTTTATCAACACTGGAACAAGTCCTGTGTTAAGATATGGTACAGATACTATTCTTCTGCCTTTGAAAAGGCTACTCAGCACTTCAGATTATGGAAAGATTGCAAAAATCTAAAAAACATAATATTTGCCGTATATAAAAATATGGCTCATTGTCTAAAGTGAGAGCGGCATGAGATTATATTTCTGCTTACTAAAGAAATGAGCAATAGTCAAGTATTGTTGAGACATAAGTCCATTTTATCTTATCCATAGAAGTAAATTATTTTTTTCCAAGCTGCAGTCACGAATTATCTATTCTGGTTATCTCACTCCCAATAATGATGTCGACTCTGGATTGGTGAACACTTGCTAAAATGTTCCTAAAATAATCAATATATGTAACGATCCTTCTGACTGGGCTCAATTCATTCACAACGATCATAATAAACAAATTACCTTCTCTTTAACTCTTATTTCAATAAAGATATCCTCCATATTGTCTTCCCCATCAGTACCATGCAGGTGTCGTTTGAGGTTTCCAACCAACATTCTAGGCTTATGATCAGGATAGACCAGTGCATTGGGAGTTGGTAACACCATCAGATTGCTGACTCTTTCTATCAAAGGTTGAAACAAAGACAACATATTTTAGATTTAAGATCAGGTTAAATCAGTGCATTCGAGCAGCTGAGACATCCTCCGCCCCCATCAACTCGATTGACTGGCCAAGTGGGGGGCAATATCAACGAAGGAGCACCTGGTCTGCTGGTGGTGCTGACCCTACAAAACCAGCAGTCGAATTTCCTAATATCTCTTTCTATCAAAGGTTGAAACAAAGACAATATATTTTAGGTTTATGATCAAGATAAACCAGTGCATTAGGATTGGGTAACACCATCAGATTGCCGACTCTTTCTATCAAAGGTTGAATCTATATTATTTTCTATAAAGGCCTCTTGTCAACATGACAATGAATTGAATTACTTTGAATCATTCTCTGTAGTCCTTACATTTAAAAAGTATGTCAGCTATGCATTTATTAACAGCTTTAAGCTATACGTAGCATCAGTTTTTTCAACATGCTAACTGTCAAAGCATATAGGAATATAGGAATACCATTTAATGTAATGGTGAGTGGAGTCACTGCTGACATCATGCCCCAAACTTTGACGGTCTTGTCATCTGAGCCAGTAACAAGCTTCGATTGGTCTCGAGTGAGACACATACACCTCACAGGAGCTCTGAAATACAAACATGAAATCATTTCCGTCATGGGGGCCATCCAAAAAGAAGCCATGCACAAAAAATGTTTAAATCAAATTTTGTAACCCACCCCCGCCATTGCACATATACTTCAACTCCACCCAGCAAAAAAAGAAGATAATTATGACATCACAGTAAAAAAGTTTGTTACAGGTTTTCACTGCTGGTTCTCTATGTATGGACCCCGGTCACCCGGAGGTGCTGCATTATCCTTGAGCAGGACCATAATAGGGGTAAGGGGGTAACCGCCAACATCCGGATGCCTAATTGGTCTTAAGATAGAACCTTAATTGTGAATGAAATTATAAAAATTTGCGTACTTCACAAAGGTGCCAAAAATGGTATTTTTACTGGTCTGCCCAGGTGGCACTTTTTACTATATTTTTAGGGACGCCATAAACAGGGTTTGCCCCGAATGCCACTTTTCCTCAGCACGGCCCTGCCCAGGGTTGCCGCGAATTCCTCAAAAGCACACTGGAAATTATTACACGCGTCAACAGTCACTAGCTAGAGTACCAATCAATAATTGTTTGCAGTTGCTAGATGACGCTTGGTGGTGTACATATTTGTTTTAATTATTTTAACTCAAACCTCCACTAAATTATTTTTTAAATGTATTATCTAATTATGCGTGTGCTAGTTAGAATTTAACACAAGGCGCCTGGTGCAAAACCTAAATTTGGCAACGGCGCAGGGAAGTCAGATATTTGCGGGACTAAATATTACAAGTTCTGACCAGGCATACTACTAGAGCGATATGTAGCCTATTCACTTGTGAAAACACAAGGCTATTTTATGACTATAATTCCTACAAAATATTGAGTGTTATTTTTACAGCGTTAATAGATATAAATATGCTATTTATGGACTGTGAGAACGTCTGGAAAATTTTTTGCAGAATTTGTGAATAAATAATTTACTTTATATTTCTACTAAGACACACACCCCCCCCCCACATATCTCCAAAATGGACAATTACCCCCCCCCCCACACCCCCCGTGTGTATGTATTACATCAGACTGGAATTACTTATACCATTATTTTGTTGTTCGCAGAGTGTTATGTTTCTATTCAAAACAATAAATTTAAAACATAATATGTACAGAATACAAATTCCAAGTTCTCAAGCAGTTTCACCAAGCTCGTCTTGGCAACACACAGTACTTTCTCACAGCCCATAGAACCAGTCACCAAGCTCGTCTTGGCAACACACAGTACTTTCTCACAGCCCATAGAACCAGTCACCAAGCTCGTCTTGGCAACTCACAGTACTTTCTCACAGCCCACAGAACCAGCCATGCATGACAATAGCCTCGGTTCTTCTTCTATTTATTGAGGGCCCACGATCAATTTATTGATCATTTTGGCTCCTATGCATGTAGAGGGGATTTGCAATGTTTCTGTGCCTGGTGTTGATGAGGATGTTTGACTGGTTGCCAGGGCGACTCAGTGAGGGAATCATGCACTGGGAGTTGGAAGGCCTGAGGCTATAGACACAAATGTGTAAAATGTTGTCTATTTGTAGTCTAAAAGTACTTCAACAGCAAAATGAAGTTTAATGGATTAAAATGCTGTCAATTACACACACTATATCCACAAAACTTACGCATGCGCTGCATAAAATGTGAATCCAGCATTTACTTCTCTTGTGTCAATATGTACTGATCGCTCTGCTCGCTTGGTTAAAAAAAAAGAAAGATATATAAGATAGTAATAGCAACATTAAAAATACAGATTAAGGCTAAGCTTTAAATAATAAGCAGTGGCATGATAAAAATATAATTGGCATTCCTTTGATTTAATCTGAGGTCGTCCCCCCCCCACAACACCAAAAAAAAAAAAAAATTATAATAAGTTAATTATGTATTATTTTGAGTTGACAAATATTAAGAGCATAAAATCATTTACAAATGTTCCTCAGTCAGGCGTTAACCAAAAATTGTTTATTTTTAAATTTATTTACTCAAAGCTCAAACTTAATAAAGTTTAATATCTTATAAAAGAAATAAATAGTCATTTTCAAATAAATTATTAGGCAAAACATCTTAAATGATAAAATGACCTACTTGATAATGTAGGTCAATGGCATACACATTGCCATTGATGTCTCCGGCGTACAGGGCCAGCTCTGAGTGATCCATGGTGACTGACATTACAGGGGCACCCAGTTCAAACATTTTCAACTGTTCTTTAGACAACAGGTTCCATAACTAAAAAAAGGACATAACGAAAACAGAGGGTAAACACCTTACCATCCCAAGCAGCTATTAAAAAAAAAAATCTAATGTCCTAAATAAATATAAAAACACACCATCATTCCAAATTAAAATATGTACAATATGGCATGCTACCATCAATGCTTATAAGTCAAGGTGTTGACTTTTGTTACTTATAAAGAAGAAATCAAGACTTTCAACCTTTTATTAGACTTTTATGATAAAACAAGGTTTACCCTGACAGTAAAATCCATTGCTGATGAAACAACTCTGTGAGTCAAACTTATGTGAAAATCTGTTATCTCCCCTGCATGTCCAATGAAAGTATTTACAGGACTGTGCTCTTTGACTTGCATTGGGTCATGGTATAAGACACTGAAATTGGTAAGAAAAAAATTAAAGCAGTTAATAAAATCAATTTTAATAACAATAAACTATTTCAGTGTCGTTTTTTTTCTAATTGGCAATCAACTTTTTATGAACAATATGTAAAAATTTCTTTTGCTATCTATAACATATTTACCTGCTCAAAAAAAATATGTCAGCTTTAATTTCACTTGAGAAAACTAATTTCCTTATTTTGCACTTACTCTTGGAGTTCCCAAACTGTTACTGCTCCATCTCTGTAACCAGCTACAAGATATTCCCCAGTTGGTGTAAATTTTAGGCGCTTCACTTCTACACTGCTGTATGATAATACACTATAAAGCTCTCCCGTGCTGACCTTATAGAAGAAATACCAGGGATTAATGGAATAAATGCCAATAAGAAAGACACACAGTTTATAGTTTACTTTGAGAACATTTATTTATAACTTTAAATTTAAAGTTATATCATTGTGATTTATTGGGACTTGCCTTAAAATTATAAACACCCAACTTTAATCACAATATTTGCCAACATATCCTGGCTAATATCACTTAGACACATCTGGAGCATAATCAAAACTTTCAAACATCATTTATCACACAGAATCAAGACAATGACATCATTTGAAACTTGGCAGATAATGAAACATGTCAAAAAGCCAATGGAAATTTTACATAGTAAAAAGTGATAAAATGTTAATACATGTGTTAATTTAATTTGATATTAAATAATCCTAAATAAAGAGAAAATTATTGCACTAACACTGCTTCATTTTAAAAATTGTAAATTTTCATTTTGATATGCCTATGGTTCTGTTAATGATTTGTTCTTTTTTTGTGGATGTGTGTTTGGTTGTGAGAGTATTTGTATAGCTGATGCTACCTGCTTTGTATCTTGTGACGTTTTTGGGTATGGGAAAAAACGCTGTTGTATTTGGTTCAGTAGTAGTAATGGAGTTGCAGAGAGATAACCCGATGAAAGAAGCCATGCCGTTTATTCAATAAAGAGACATTTGTCATATGAATCATTGGTTTGTTAAATAATTAAATAATCCCTATACAACGAAGGTATTGAACTGCCAATGCAGTTCGTAACAGCTTCTCTAGTGTTTAAAATTTTGAACAAAAATTTGCCTTACTTTACAGAGAAGAGTATTGTTAGCAGAAAAAAAAACAAGTAAAAGGCAACACTTATTAAGGTTATTCTGCGGTCTCCCCATTCCAGATTATAATGCTAATGTGAAACCTGAAAGATCTGTGGAAATAGAGGCATACAAACCTGCCCTATGTGAATCTAAATAAAGGCAAACAAATCTGCCCTATGTGAATCTAAATAGAGGCATACAAACCTGCCCTATGTGAATCTAAATAAAGGCATACCAACCCGCCATATGTGAATCTAAATAGAGGCATAAAAAACTGCCATATATGAATCTAAATAGAGGTATACAAACCTGCCATATGTGAATCTTGTCCTCAATCCCTGCTGCTAAGAATGTTCCATCTGGTGTAACAGCCAAACATGACACTTTGCCACCACATATTAACTTTCTGTGCTTTTGACTCTGCAAAAGATCAGACTATTAGGTATACGTTATAATTTTTAAAAATAAATTCAAATGAGTCAATTGATTACGTAAATAATATTAATTGATTGTAAGTCCATTAAAAGTGAGTTCAGTGATAATTTTTTAACCTGTCTAAGCATATTCCAGACATGAATAACAGGTTTAGTCAGTGATGCTGCCAAAAAATTTTCTCCACCAAGTATACACAAAGAGTTAGGGGCAGCTGAGCCATTTCGAAATGTTTGCAAGAGATTTCCAGTACGTGCATCCCAGGCACTAACATTTCCATTTTGATCCTCACCTCCTAATGTAGCAACAAAGATTACCTATAAATAAAGAAATAAACATAGAATTATTTTATTTAGTTTAACTGACCAAATGAAAAATAAATACTAAAGTTTGATATGATTTTTGAAATAATCACTTAAGCCCCAGTTCATGGGTGCCACTTATTACATTCCATTTTGTTCTTCAAAGGGGAGCGCCCTGCAAGAAATTCCATAGTTGTAGTAACATTATTTGTTGCCTCACAAAGTGCACATATAAATAAAATGCTGCATCATTTAAAATTTCCATTGGATCAACAATTTGAATTATTGTTTCTTGGTCGTCCTGCCATTTTGAACAAAGTGATCCCACTACCAGCAATACCGCAAAATGAGTCCATCTTATTATATATAATCACTAGCCCTCTGTTACGCACTGACTTGTATTGGGAGAAATTAATCTCCTATTTTAATTTTAATTGGCTCGTTGTAAGCAGTGCCTAACAAAGGACGATACCATAGAATCAACAATATTAAAGATACGACCCAAAACATGTATTGGGAGAAATTAATCTCCTATTTTAATTTTAATTGGCTCGTTGTAAGCAGTGCCTAACAAAGGACGATACCATAGAATCAACAATATTAAAGATACGACCCAAAACAGTTTCTAGTTACAATTTAATTAAGATTTATTATGTCTTAAGATAATTACAAAAGAAAAGAAAAATATAATTACAATCTTCAACTTACAGTATGGTAGATCTTGTACCGGTACACAGTTAACACAGTTAGAATAATGTGCCAATAAATAATGCGAAATAAACACATATAAGCTCACAAATACACAAAGAATAAAACACGCCTCGTAATGTTAAGAAAATCTATCTGAATCTCCGTCCTCTTGTCCGTGCCTGTCAATCCCTTATATAGGTGGGTCTACCGACGCCTAAGCCCTGCCTTCGATAAGCTACACGGCATTTCTAGAAAAATCCCATTTATTCTACAAAATACTATTTGGAACAGATTAATTATTTTGAGTGGTTGGCGGTGTAAACAAGAATACTTCAAAGGCCTAAGCCACACCCCTTAGTGAACACAGCGTCTCATGCGGGGTCAATCACAGGGCACGCACGAGAAATATTATGTAAACAAGCTCTCTATAACACCCTCACTCTCATTTTACTTAGCCCAAATCCGTCAATGTAAGCTTATTTGCATATGAAAAAAGGGGAGGGGTGCTCAAATTAGAGCTGACCAATCATGGACAACGTATTTGCAGCCATCATTATAAGATGACTATCAATAAATGACCCCACGCTATCATTCCGATTTATCCTATTTCTGCAACGTCACAATTTTTTTTTTTAAGTGGACACATGATCACACATCGGCACAAATTCGTGGACCACCCCCCCCCCCCTTAGCTTCACTCCATAACAATGATGATGTGTGTGTCTGCTGCCTTAGCCGGTAATCCACTTTTATTTAACCCCACCCCCCCCCCCCCATAAATTCTGAGCGCTTTGAGAGGAAAAAAGAAGGGGGGGGGGGTGGGGGGGGGCGCTCGTGCGTAATGCAAAAATCCAGTATTTCATTCTTTTTTGTGAACATGCCTACAGTTTGGAAATGTTCATTTAACATTCTAACTTACAGGTGATTAAAAATCTGGCCGAGGGTTAAATAAAAATACAAAACAAATAAAATGGGGCTATGTAACTTTGGTTGGGGGATGTTTAAGGACGCCATAACTTTAGAAATCAAATAAAAAGATAAAAGCGCTGAAAAGACGTTGTGGCATTCTCAACTAGTTTTAGCATCCTCAACTAGTTTTAGCCTTCAGTATTATTAGTTATTAGTATTATTATTATTAGTTAACTATAACTGGCAGTATTTAACTAATAAAGAATACATGTAAGTTTACATGAGAAAATACAAAATGCGTTTAGTAATAATATACGCACCTGAACTGCACTTTTACCTTTTATCTTACAAACCCAACAATAATATTTTTAATATTTTTTTTTTATAAACGCAACCTGGTTACCACGCAACCTCTCACTTCGACTTCTGATACTGGGTCCGAATAGCTGCAGCCTTAATTAAATAAATAATTGGTATAAATGAATAACAGGCCTGATAAGCCTAATAGTACTAATACAAAATACAAAGACTACGAAATGTTAGCTAATTTTCTTATCAAACAATAAATGTCTTACTTCCTCACACGCTTTAATATTTCCAGACTTGCTCACGGAGGCTGCCATTTTAAAGGATAGGTGAACTCTGTTTTGTTATTCTTTTAAAGGCCAGCACTACGTACACCAACACGATGTACGGTGTACGTAGTGCCAGCCTTAAATTTAAAATAAAAAAAAAAAAAAAAAAAAAAAATTGTACCTAACAAAACCATTGGCTTTGGCCTGCGTACACTCAGCAAAACCAAGGTCTTTTCCAGCATTTAACTCTTTGGCCTAACCAGTAGGCTCTACAAGTAAAATTAATGTAAAACTCTTGTCTATAAACTAGTATTTTATCAAATTCATTCAATGCCCGCAATATTAAACAAGAGTAGTAGTAGTTTTATTGTGCGCAAGACTTAAGTCCTATGGGAACGACGCTCTTGTAGCTGTACTAATTTTTTTTGCTAAGAATTATTATATTTTTATTTCTGGGATTGGGAGCGGGGGTAGACATTTGGGCAAATTCCCACACTTTTGTGGCAAGCTTCTTGTAAATAGCAAAACAATTCTTATTATTTTACTGGTCGTATTAGGCCGCTTCGTAAGTAAAACTCATTTTATATCCTTATCTGTGGCCAACCCCACAGGGAGGCAATTTTGAGATTATAGGACACCATTTAATAGTCTCTGGAAAAGTAACAAATAATAAGGGAGTTGAAGATGCGGCCCATGCTGGATATAATTTTTCCCCCTTTAAATGGAGGGGTGCCATTTTTAATCTGAGAGCTTTTCGCTACAAATGACAATTGGGGGATAAAATATTTGCCCACATTGGGGGTAGTGGCACTTACCTGATCCAAAGATCTGGAATATAGGAAATGTATTTGTTTCAAACTTGTGGGAGGGGTGTAAAGTTAAAACATTATTTCTTTTTTTAAGTTAACCAATTTTGTCTCCTTATGTTGCAATACAAATATATTTTTCATTTATTGTATTTTTGTATCGTACAATTGTGAATCTTAAGGCCTAAAAAACAGCTCGCTTGAAATTATATTTAAAAAATCTTTCACGTTAAAACACTTAATAATAGACACAAATTGTATATTTATATTGCAAAAAAAAAAATAATAACAAAAGACTATAGCTACAAATGAACATAATATTTCAATTCTATGAAATTAAAAAAACAAAAAAAAAACTCCTAAAAACAAAGTGTTCGTATAATAATTTAAATGCATTATTGTTAATATTTATGTAATGGTGCGTGATTTATCACTTATGTGAATGTTCCCCTGGAATAAACAGAAAAAAAACGAGTGGGAGGGGGGCAGAAAATTTGATGTGTTGTCATAATGTGTCAAGTTTCAGCTCGATATGTTGACGGGAAGTGGCTCAATTAGCTTTCCGAACATTTTGCCAAAAAAACATACGAACAGGCGAAGTTAATATAAATGATTTAATTAAGATTATATAAAAAAGAAACAACTCCAGCAGTATATGGGTAATAATAACCAAATATAATATCGTCTTGCGTTTACTCTACCACAAGACCACACAGGATCATTTCTTAAAGACATGATATATAGAAAAACCAGGCCTACGGCGGTATTTTTGTTATTTTTGGCCATTCACAAAAATGCCTGAACTTGGACATTTTTTATTCATCTGTAATTCATATTTTATGTCTAATAAGAATTATTTAGTACACTTAGTTGCAAAATTGAATTACTATTTTTTTTAAATAAAAAAGCTTGTTTTTTTTTTTAGACCAGACACTTCTAACTTATAAATTTGTAAATGTACAGTTTATTTTTACGGAATAGTTAACCCCAAGGCCCAAGACTGTGACCCATGTTTCGTCTTGTCTTGGCGAGTATTTACCATCAGAGTCACGTAAGCCACTTGACAGGAAAGTCAATATTCTCAACGTTTCACTGTTCAGGTTACCACTTCACCGGCGTCTTTAAAAAAAATATGGATAACTTTAAATCATTTCCCCATTTCGCAACTGATGTCATACACGAAGGGCAAGAACCAGAACAATGGAAATCTATGGCAGTCATTCCCCCCATCACCACATCGACAACTTTTAAGCAATTCGCACCAGCTGAGCACGCAGTAAGTTGTGTTTTTTTTTGTTGCATTTGCATTAGACTCAAGCTATTCGGATGGCATTTGTGATAGTTTATTTTAGTTAAACTGAAGAATTAAGTTTACAAACATACAATAGAATAGTTCATTCAATTATCTTTCATTTTTTTTTATACCTCATTTTGTCTTACAAACCCAACCCAAGCATAAAATTATTAAAAGTTTTTTAATCCCAACCTCTCACTTCTGGTACAGGGGTACGAATAGCCCAAAAAGCATAAATTGATCATGGGCCCTTAATATGTAGAAGAAGAAGAAGAAAGATGATCAAGATAAACAAAAACCAATATGGCAGCAATATGTTAACATGAGACATGTGCTTGAAATTTCTATATGTACATGATGTACGTTTATAAATGAGATGTACATGCTCATGTTTTCGGAGTTGTTTTTAATACAACAGCGTTACTGTGATTTGTTTGATTAAGCCAAGCCATCGGCATGCTATAAAAATTTACATACATTTTTGCTAACAGCACAAGGCATATGTGGGGTTCCACTTTTCCGGATTCGCGAGTTTTTATTTTCTCTCGCTCCAGTTTCACCAATTCAGTTTATTCAAATACGGATTCTGGGTTTTAAAAAAATAAATCAGCCTGTAAGAATGCGTGAAAGCCTATTAAGCGATAAGCGGCTTCGCTATAAATAGAACAGGTACTGCGACCTCTCTCTCTTTTGTTTGAAAGCCTCTCGCTTCTTGCTGTGTCAAGTTAATTGCGCAGACAACGATATTGTCATATCATTTGAATTACTACAGTTTTCTTTTTTTAGGCACGTATTTGTTGTGTATAATTTTCAAAAGCCGGGGATTGGTCATGGGCATCGAATAACCGAGTTTGGTTTTTTTAAATTCAACATATAAGAACGCGCGAAAGCCTATTCAGTGAGAGCGGGTTTGCAATAAATAGAACAGATACTGCAACCTCTGGCTTTCATTTGTAATCATTGCACAAGAAATTATTTCTGTGTGAATTTTATGAGTTTCGTTAAGTTTCAGGGTTTGAAATATTTGTAAAGGAAGTTTCAGGTTTCAAGAAAATTTTAGAAAGGGATTTCAGGGTTCACAGCTTTCATTGAGTGGCACCACTGGTGTCATCCCATTTCAAAGGAGGTGAACACATGGACACATCAGATGTGTTGCTCAAATGTCATGCACTGGTAAACCAGTGAGAGTAAGGAATGAAAGCAAAGTCATTTCTGAACTGTATTGCTGTATGGATTCTATTAAATACACTCTTACTAATGGTCCTCAATGTCTCTCCATTTCTATTCTCATGTTTTGTTGTAGTTTAAAATATTAATTTTATACTAATAATTATTTTACTTTGACAATATGCACCACAGAATTATGTAAGAGGCACGTTTCAGTTTTGATACAACATCTCTTTGTACAATGCGCCTTTGTTTCTACACGAAGAATGAGAAAGCTGCATTATGATCTGTGAACTCCTACGTTTTTTCAATTTCAAATAATTTTGTTTTTGCTGTTTTGTATTGTTTGCTGAAGAAGGAGTTGAGCCGAAATATCCCTTTATTTGTTCGGTCCTTTTATTCAAGCCTATTCTATTTATTTTTCTAGCCTGGTAGACTTTTGGTATAATAGCTTTATAATAATAGCTTTATAATAAAGTAAATAGCATATAAATAAAATATACCTTTAATTTCAATAAGTCTTGAAATAAAACTACCCCTTCTTATTTAATATTTGGGCTGGGCTAAAATTTAGCCTGACAAGTTAGCCTGCTTAATCAAATAAGTGTTTCATGAGTAGTAAAAAGCAATAACAAAAATTATTTAAAATTTTTTTTTTTTAAATGTTAAATGGTCATACACTTGGCCATGGAAAGAATGTATAATGTAATATTAGGTCTGTTTAGCATTGCCTCACTAAAATTAAAAGTTTTAAGTAATGCATTAAATTGAATTTGGTTATTACTTATTGTAGCTATAGCTAAACATCTGAATTGTTTAACTTTCCGAATTTCATGCTACAACATACATTTTTCTTAAAATAAAGTATTCCCGTATTTTTTTAATTGTATGTAATGAAAATGTATGCTTTATCTTTGGTGGTAACCCAGTGCCTTTGCCTCAGGGATTTCAGTATGTCATTTATAAGATATGTCCAACTGTAGTTTATTTACAGCCGATGATTCAGCAATATTTCTAGATAAATGACTTGCTAAAATTGACTGAATAGTTGCAACCTATGAGTCACTTACAGGGATGCTTTGTTAGTATTTGAATTTTTTTATATTATTGTATAATCTTTATATTATTCATAATTTTTAAAAGAAAACTTTAAAGTTTACTCCATTGTATTATTTTTAATTTTTTTTTAAAAAAGTAAGCAGCCTTTAAAGTTTCAGCAGCCTCGTATGATTATCTAAGTTAGTAGGCCAATGTTCAAGGTTAAGGCACCCTGGCCCAGTAATAGTTCATTTTTGGTTTGTAGAATATTACTAAAACTGTTCTTGGTAAATAAAATAATGAATATGCAGGGTATTTAAAATATGATTTTCACATTTATCAGATTAATTGACAGGTGAAAATACAGACATTTCAAGAGGAATCAATTTTTTAAATAATATACATCTAAAATTTGTATGCCCAGAATTGAGAAAAAATTTCATCCACCTGTGCCTATAATGTAGATGCAATAGCTAGAAAGTTGTAGCTAAAAAGTTCTCCCAGACACTGATAAATAAAGTAAAAGATTTTACCATGTAATTTCATCAGTAAAATGTAAAAACAATATTTTTATTTGGAGGTTATAAAGGCACCTGTAACTTTTGTTAAAAATCTGTGTCCCTCTCATTTTAAAAATCAAAAACATTCAAATATATATTCTTTGAAACTGTGAGGTTTTATTTCTTGCATTCTAATACTCATATAGTAGATTCCAGTTTTTATAGAGCCCAAAAAACTTTTTCTCTAACAACATGTTTGTCCTGCATAAAGATTAAATTCCATTATTTTTCTTTTCTGTGACTGAATTCATTCCAACTCCTTAACAGGGTTTTGAATATTCTCGCAGTGGTAATCCCACACGTAACTGCCTTGAAAAATGTCTGGCTGCATCAGAAGGAGCCAAGCATGGTATGGAGAAGGAAATAAATCTAGATTAGTGTATGAGATATATATTAATTTCCCAAAAGATGGAAATTTAAATTGAATTAAATGAAGTTGAATAGATCAATCAAATGCTTTTGGGTTTTTGTTTTGTTTTTAGGGTTAAAGAATAATATGCTTAAAAATAAATAATTTTAAAAAGTTAAATGAAGACATCAATGCCTATGTAAATAAATTCAGAAAAACTAATAATAATTTTAAAAAATAGTCTATGAATGTTAAAGTACTCAGTAAATAATAACATCACATGAAATGCCCTGAAACTAACATGGGGAATGATATGTACAGTAAGTAGATAGCTAACATTTTAAATGGGCAATGATATGTACAGTAGATAGCTAAAATTTTAAATGGGCAATGGTATGCACTGTAGATAGCTAACAAAAGAATATAGTCCAATCAATTAGAAACGTTTTCATAAATGTTTTTTTTCCTATTAATTACAAAGCCCAATAGAAATTTTTTATTGCAACAAATTTTATACAATATTCCCACATAGCTGTTATTTCAATAAATCTCTTATTCATCTTTCTCCTGTTAGGTCTATGTTTCTCATCTGGACTAGCAGCTACAATGACTGTGACCCATCTGCTACAGAGTGGTGATCATATAATAAGCATGGATGATGTCTATGGAGGTTAGTAACTTGTTAAAGTTAAAGAGTGTTTTGGGAAAATAACCTAGAAGATATTGTATGTGACTGACATCATGGTGTGTTCCTGACTAATGCTCTCATATTATGAATAATGTATGGTAACTTTTGTTAACTATCTAATGATATATTTTAACTACTTTATTGAAAATTGTTGTCAGGAAATAAAAAATATATTAAAACAGTTCAAAAAATATCTATTAAAATTCTTATTTCCCACAGGAACTAACCGCTACTTCAGTAAATGTGCCAAGAAGATGGGGCTGGAGATTTCTTTTGTGGATTGCACCATAGTGAAGAATGTACTGGAAGCCTTAAAGCCTAACACGCGGGTATGTCATGTGTTTGTAGCCTTAACAATGTCAGCATGTAGATATGGGATTCATTACAGGTATTCAAGTGTTTTACTGAGTGGGGACATATTTTGGAAATGGAAACTGTTGCTTCAGTGTGGTTCAGAAATACACAGACTGTAAACATGGAAATGTTGCCAGAGTGATTGATGATACATATGATTTTGAAAGTTAAAATATTATTTAATACAACGAAAAAATGGGTGGGGACAATTGAAACTTTATCAATTTATTTCCTATGTGTAACTGACTCTACTTTTTGTGATGGAGAGATTCAAGCAATATCAAGCAACAATTTTTTATACAATATTGCCTATATTTGTATTGTAATCAATAGCCAAATTTATCTAACTATATAACTATCAACATTATAGAATTTTTAATAATTTTTATTAACAGAATTAATTTGTTTAATTTAGCAGTGGTTTCCCTTTATTTGAAACATGGGCAGCTTTTCTTACTATTTTATAAAATGTCTCTTTTAGAATATAATTTTTTCAAATTTGGCAAATTGACCAAATTGATTTAGTTTTTTAAAACTTATCTTATCAGCAAGATAATCCAATTTAGTTTATAATAATTTGTAGCTTAAGGATAAAAAGTGTAAAAATAAGATGAAGCCCTACTAAAAATCATTAGTAGAGTTTTTTTTTAAAATATGTCAATAAATCCCAAAGAAAAGAGAGGGAAGAAGTTATTAAATGAGTGCCTAGAAAGGGCCAAAGCAGGAAAATTAAGCACATTTTTGGAAGTTATGCAATTGTTTTGTGATTAGAAATGTAGAAATGAAAACAGGAAGAAATGGATAATCTGGTCCAATGTATCTGGATTGTTCCATGAGGTGCTATAATGACCAAGTAAACAGTGGCTTCACATGGAATTATGGCCCATTAGACTTGGTTCCACTTTGAACATTGTTATTCAAATTTAAATAAACTTTCTTCCTTTAGGGAAGACAATCTGATACCATTTGCAATTTACAACATGTTTGACTGTTGTTTTTTCCGGTAGATGGTGTGGATAGAGACTCCAACTAACCCCACCATGAAACTTGTGGACATCACTGCTGTATGCCAGGCTGTCAGGGCAGAGTCGGAGGCGTGGAACATCAAGCCTTTTGTTGTTGTCGACAACACTTTCATGTCAGCTTACTTCCAGGTCTAGTTAAAATGATATTGTTGTTGTTAGAACTTAATGATAGTGTTGCTGTTAGAACTTAAGTATGAAGAAAAGAAGTCGCATAAGAAGACAGAAGAAAATGTATAACTTTTATGTTATAAGAATGCGCAGTAGAGCTAGTGACAGACTACATGCATTCTGGTGGTCCTGAGTTCAAATCCTAGAAAAAACTGAATCAGCAGACTAGTTATTCCCCAGTCTCCATCATAAACAGGTTCATGTTGTATGTTAAATAGGGGGGAAATGACTTGTCAAGTACTGGATCATCATTGTACCATAGAAAAAAATGTTGTGATTTATCAAAAATATGGAGCAGGAGCTGGAAAAACATGGAATGAGAACAAAAGATTCAAGTACAAAGTCTGCATGTATGGTTTACCTTAGGAGGTTACCCCAGAGATTTCAGAGTAATTCATCAAACTCTTTATTTAAGTTGGTGTTTAAAGATTTAAATAACTTTTTTTTTCCCAGCGGCCACTGGCATTAGGTGCTGATATGGTGATGCATTCCTTGTCCAAATATATGAATGGTAAGTAACCCTGTTGGTTCTCATCAATACATTGTTAAATTGTCCTTTCTTTTTTTACCACTATAAGCCAGACATAAATCCCCTTCCAATTCCCAATAACAAGCATAAACAGTTTTTGGTAAGGATTCTACACAGAAGTCAGCCATCCAATTAGTAATATCATACACAATGGCCAGGGAATACTTTGATTTCTCTAGGTCACAGTGATGTCATCATGGGGGCTATTCTTCTGAATAATGACAAACTGGCAGAACAGCTGCGCTTTTTCCAAAATGGTGAGTTTTTTATCTTCACCATTTATACGTAAGGTTAATTTTAATTTAACCAGGTCGATGGGATACAAATTTATTGAAGTTAATTCAATACTTATTTAACAAAGTGACCAGTCCCTGCTGGTCTTGATGCTTGGCTATCTAAGATATAACTTTGCTTCCTGTACTCAGCACTATTATTATTATTAAACAGTTTCCATCTTGTTAACTTTTGAGGAAAAATTAAAGGAGAGTTGAATAAACTCTGACTAGAAATACAGTTACAACAATCAACAAAAGCAGCCGCAGTCATTGGTGACATCTCTCTCATTTAGCTGTTGGAGCTGTGCCTTCACCATTTGATTGCTACCTCTGTAACCGTGGCATGAAAACACTTCCAGTCAGGATGAAAGAACACATGAAGAATGGTCTAGCAGTGGCCAAGTTCTTGGAGAGTCATCCGGCTGTAGAGAGAGTGGTCCATCCAGGTAAACTAGTCGATCAATGATCAGTTTAGTTTTGATGCTGGGTCTTTGTTTGTGATGGTGCGCATGTCTTTGTGAGACTAGGTTGAAAGTGAATTACTTGTGGAGGCAACGTTTCATTCCCTGCAAATTCAAAATTTAAATCTGACTGTAAAAAAGGTGTCCTGGGTGGGGAAAATGCTAATGAATGAAAATTGTGTTTAAAAAAATGTTTATGTTGAGAGACCAGAAAGGCAGCGTACATGTGGATGACAGACAAAACATTCAGAAAGACAAGACGACTAATGATGGGTGTGACATAAAGCAAAAATGCTTGAATATGTCAGGTTACGGTAACTGGTCAACATTTTCACGCAACTTCATATAGCTTATAGAGCAGCAATAGTTGAAGGAATTGTTAAATTTTCGAGGTGAATAAACTTATAACGTGCAACAAACCAATTAGTGTTTAGTGTATTGGTATCCGTCGCTATCAGTTGCACTGGCCCGTGGGATGAAGAAAAAGACAATACCCAAACAGGTAGTGATCTGTCATCAAAGTTAGATGAGCACACAACAGTAAGATCTACGTCTGGTCAGAGAGCAGTGTCAGGACTTTCAATATATTTACTTGATTAAAAACATGTTTATTACGACCTCCACTGGCTTTTTCCATTTAAAGCACGCACCTGATGTTTAAAGCATAGACCTGATGTTTAAAGCTTAGACCTGATTTTTAAAGCATTGACCTGATGTTTAAAGCATAGACCAGATGTTTAAAGCATAGACCTTATGTTTAAAGCATAGACCAGATGTTTAAAGCATAGACCTGATGTTTAAAGTACACACCTGATGTTAAAAACACAGACCTGATGTTTAAAGTATAGACCAGATGTTTAAAGCATAGACCAGATGTTTAAAGCATAGACCTGATGTTTAAAGCACACACCTGATGTTTAAAGCATAGACCAGATGTTTAAAGCATAGACCTGATGTTTAAAACACAGACCTGATGTTTAAAGCATAGACCAGATTTTTAAAGCATAGACCTGATGTTTAAAGCATAGACCAGATGTTTAAAGCATAGACCTGATGTTTAAAGCATAGACCTGATTTTAAAGCATAGACCAGATTTTTAAAGCATAGACCTGATGTTTAAAGCATAGACCAGATTTTTAAAGCATACACCAGATTTTTAAAGCATAGACCTGATGTTTAAAGCATAGACCTGATGTTTAAAGCATAGACCTGATGTTTAAAGCATAGACCTGATGTTTAAAGCATAGACCTGATGTTTAAAGCATAGACCAGATGTTTAAAGCATAGACCAGATTTTTAAAGCATAGACTTGATGTTTAAAGCATAGACCAGATTTTTAAAGCATACACCAGATTTTTAAAGCATAGACCTGATGTTTAAAGCATAGACCTGATGTTTAAAGCATAGACCTGATGTTTAAAGCATAGACCTGATGTTTAAAGCATAGACCTGATGTTTAAAGCATAGACCTGATGTTTAAAGCATAGACCAGATTTTTAAAGCATAGACCTGATGTTTAAAGCATAGACCTGATGTTTAATGATAGACCAGATTTTTAAACCATAGACCAGATTTTTAAAGCATAGACCTGATTTTTAAAGCATAGACCAGATGTTTAAAGCATAGACCTGATGTTTAAAGCATAGACCTGATGTTTAAAGCATAGACCTGATGTTTAAAGCATAGACCTGATGTTTAAAGCATAGACCTGATGTTTAAAGCATAGACATGATCTTTAAAGCATAGACCTCATGTTTAAAGCATAGACCAGATTTTTAAAGCATAGACCTGATGTTTAAAGCATAGACCTGATGTTTAAAGCATAGACCTGATGTTTAAAGCATAGACCAGATTTTTAAAGCATAGACCTGATGTTTAAAGCAAAGACCTGCTGTTTAAAGCATAGATCAGATTTTTAAAGCATAGACCAGATTTTTAAAGCATAGACCAGATTTTTAAAGCATAGACATGATCTTTAAAGCATAGACATGATCTTTAAAGCATAGACCTGATGTTTAAAGCATAGACCTGATGTTTAAAGCACAGACCTGATGTTTAAAGCATAGACCTCATGTTTAAAGCATAGACCTCATGTTTAAAGCATAGACCTGATGTTTAAAGCATAGACCTGATGTTTAAAGCATAGACCAGATTTTTTAAGCATAGACCTGATGTTTAAAGCATAGACCTGATGTTTAAAGCATATACCATATTTTTAAAGCATAGACCTGATGTTTAAAGCATAGACCAGATTTTTAAAGCATAGACCTGATGTTTAAAGCATAGACCTGATGTTTAAGGCATAGACCTGATGTTTAAAGCATAGACCAGATTTTTAAAGCATAGACCATATTTTTAAAGCATAGACCTGATGTTTAAAGCATAGACCTGATGTTTAAAGCATATACCATATTTTTAAAGCATAGACCTGATGTTTAAAACATAGACCAGATTTTTAAAGCATAGACCTGATGTTTAAAGCATAGACCTGATGTTTAAAGCATATACCATATTTTTAAAGCATAGACCTGATGTTTAAAGCATATACCATATTTTTAAAGCATAGACCTGATGTTTAAAGCATAGACCTGATGTTTAAAGCATATACCATATTTTTAAAGCATAGACCTGATGTTTAAAACATAGACCAGATTTTTAAAGCATAGACCTGATTTTTAAAGCATAGACCTGATCTTTAAAGCATAGACCTGATGTTTAAAGCATAGACCAGATTTTTAAAGCATAGACCAGATTTTTTAAGCATAGACCTGATGTTTAAAGCATAGACCTGATGTTTAAAGCATAGACCAGATTTTTAAAGCATAGACCTGATGTTTAAAGCATAGACCTGATGTTTAAAGCATAGACCAGATTTTTAAAGCATAGACCTGATGTTTAAACCATAGACCAGATTTTTAAAGCATAGACCTGATGTTTAAAGCATAGACCAGATTTTTAAAGCATAGACCTGATGTTTAAAGCATAGATCAGATGTTTAAACCATAGACCTCATGTTTAAAGCATAGACCTGATGTTTAAAGCATAGACCTGATGTTTAAAGCATAGACCAGATTTTTAAAGCATAGACCTGATGTTTAAACCATAGACCTCATGTTTAAAGCATAGACCTGATGTTTAAAGCATAGACCTGATGTTTAAAGCATAGACCTGATGTTTAAAGCATAGACCTGATGTTTAAAGCATAGACCTGATGTTTAAAGCATAGACCTGATGTTTAAAGCATAGACCTGATGTTTAAAGCATAGACCTGATGTTTAAAGCATAGACCTGATGTTTAAAGCATAGACCTGATGTTTAAAGCATAGACCTGATGTTTAAAGCATAGACCTGATGTTTAAAGCATAGACCTGATGTTTAAAGCATAGACCTGATGTTTAAAGCATAGACCTGATGTTTAAAGCATAGACCTGATGTTTAAAGCATAGACCTGATGTTTAAAGCATAGACCTGATGTTTAAAGCATAGACCTGATGTTTAAAGCATAGACCTGATGTTTAAAGCATAGACCTGATGTTTAAAGCATAGACCTGATGTTTAAAGCATAGACCTGATGTTTAAAGCATAGACCTGATGTTTAAAGCATAGACCTGATGTTTAAAGCATAGACCTGATGTTTAAAGCATAGACCTGATGTTTAAAGCATAGACCTGATGTTTAAAGCATAGACCTGATGTTTAAAGCATAGACCTGATGTTTAAAGCATAGACCTGATGTTTAAAGCATAGACCTGATGTTTAAAGCATAGACCTGATGTTTAAAGCATAGACCTGATGTTTAAAGCATAGACCTGATGTTTAAAGCATAGACCTGATGTTTAAAGCATAGACCTGATGTTTAAAGCATAGACCTGATGTTTAAAGCATAGACCTGATGTTTAAAGCATAGACCTGATGTTTAAAGCATAGACCTGATGTTTAAAGCATAGACCTGATGTTTAAAGCATAGACCTGATGTTTAAAGCATAGACCTGATGTTTAAAGCATAGACCTGATGTTTAAAGCATAGACCTGATGTTTAAAGCATAGACCTGATGTTTAAAGCATAGACCTGATGTTTAAAGCATAGACCTGATGTTTAAAGCATAGACCTGATGTTTAAAGCATAGACCTGATGTTTAAAGCATAGACCTGATGTTTAAAGCATAGACCAGATGTTTAAACCATAGACCAGATTTTTAAAGCATAGACCTGATTTTTAAAGCATAGACCTGATGTTTAAAGCATAGACCTGATGTTTAAACCATAGACCAGATTTTTAAAGCATAGACCAGATTTTTAAAACATAGACCTGATTTTTAAAGCATAGACCTGATGTTTAAAGCATAGACCAGATTTTTAAAGCATAGACCTGATGTTTAAACCATAGACCTCATGTTTAAAGCATAGACCTGATGTTTAAAGCATAGACCTGATGTTTAAAGCATAGACCAGATTTTTAAAGCATAGACCAGATGTTTAAACCATAGACCTCATGTTTAAAGCATAGACCTGATGTTTAAAGCATAGACCAGATTTTTAAAGCATAGACCTGATGTTTAAAGCATAGACCAGATTTTTAAAGCATAGACCAGATGTTTAAAGCATAGACCTGATGTTTAAAGCATAGACCTGATGTTTAAAGCATAGACCAGATGTTTAAAGCATAGACCAGATTTTTAAAGCATAGACCTGATGTTCAAAGCATAGACCAGATGTTTAAAGCATAGACCTGATGTTTAAAGCATAGACCAGATGTTTAAAGCATAGACCTGATGTTCAAAGCATAGACCAGATGTTTAAAGCATAGACCAGATGTTTAAAGCATAGACCAGATGTTTAAAGCATAGACCTGATGGCTGATTTTGTTTTGCAGAATAGGGAGAAAAATGTGTTTTACTCTTGTGATCTAGGATAATTGGTAACAGACAAAAATAGAAGAAAGTTTCATTATTATTTAGTAACTTATGTGACCTAATTTTCAGATAGCCCCAGCGGAGACTGTATTTATTTTTTTCTACTTAGATTACAGGACTGATACGCTCAAATTATTTTTATTTTATAGTCTGTTTATTTAGATATTTCTTGTCTCTATGACATCCTGCATAGTTTTTCAATATATATTTTATATATATATCGTCGATTCCTGGAAGTATCTAAACTAAATTTTATCTTCTTACAGCACTTCCATCTCATCCCCAATATGAACTTGCTAAGAAACAGATGATTGGCTACTCAGGCATGCTTATATTTTTCATTAAAGGTGGACTGGAAGCATCTAGAACATTCTTAAAATCCTGCAAGGTCAAATAATTTTGTTTTATATTATTTATTTATTTAGGCATTTTTTATATAGCGCTTACCTTAAAGCTCTAAGCGCTTTACAATTATTAAAAACATGTAAACTAAGTAAAATAAAAATGAAAAACCAGAGACACTAGGATAGTAATTACTATGCTATAGAAACAATTAAAATGGCTATAAAACGAGTACACTTTGGCACGTTTTGGCCTATACTACAGGATCAACCCGAGACAGAAAATGAGGCAGGGCAAGGAGGGTGCATCACAGGTCATAGGCGGACCTAGACAGATGGGTTTTAATGGACTTTTTGAAAGTGGACGAGGTTTCACAATGACGGATGTGGCAGGGGAGCTGGTTCTTATGTTTAAAGCACATATTTCTTAGCAGAAAAATTGTTAGAGTTAAAAAGCCTGGTAGAAGTGTTTGTTTATCTGTGGCATCACAAGAAGAGTTCACAAACTAATAGTATGGATCATCACTATGTTTTGTTAATGAACAAATAACTTCTTTTCACATGATGGTTTGTCTTGGCTTTTCACATGATGGTTTGTCTTGGCTTTTCACATGATGGTTTGTCTTGGGTTTTACATTAAAATTTAGTGTAATGTAAACTAAATTTTAATGTAAATTTAAAGGACTTAAAAAAAAGTTTAACAAAAAAAAAATTAACAAAAAAAAATTAACAAATGTAAGAAGACCAGCCATGCCTTTATCATTTCAGTAAAATAATTGTCAATGTTTTCTCTTTTTGAAAAAGATTTTCACACTTGCTGAAAGTCTTGGTGGATTTGAGAGTCTATGTGAATTGCCGTAAGTATCTAACTTGGCCATATTATTTAATGATTTGATAGTCTCTGAATTGCCGTAAGCATCATAGTTGGCCATATTATTTAATGATTTGAGAGTCTATGTGAATTGCCGTAAGTATCCAAGTTGGCCATATAATTTATTTAAATTTGCAAACGAAGCTTTGTTGTTGTTTTTAAAATATTAAAACTGGACTAGAAAATATAACCATACAACCTTTGTTACAGATGTGGTTGTCTTAACAGACATTAGCTTAAGACTTTGTTACAGATGTGATTGTTTTAACAGACTCTATCATGATGCTCACCTGAAAATACATTTTAGTAAAGTTTATAAATATTGTTAAATTATAAATTCATTAACTGGTCTAATATGCACAATGTACAATATAATTTTATTTTAAAGAAACTGGGGGGGGGGGGGGGNGGGGGGGGGGGGGGGGTTTATAGACATATGCAATCGAAATGTTCCTATTAATTATATTGTCGACGGAAATTTCGTAGAATATTTTTTTCAGTTCACATGATCTAATTTACGAAAATTTTAACGTGTGAACTGATAAAAGATTCGACAAATTTTCGTTGTATCAATTTTCCAAAAATAATGGGTGTGTACAATTGATTAGGGACTTAATCTATGTGATAATGTTAAGTTTTATTAACTACAGATAAAATTATGGGACTTAGCATACCTGTTTCAGATGATCGAAACACTAGGGAAAAGAAAATTATGCCTCTATATTCACAAATATTATTGTATAGTGTTTAATTTTCAGTCAAATGATTGACTTGCTTAAGTGAGCCGTCAATGCTCTAGGTCAGTGGTTCCCAAACGTTTAAGTTTGGCGGACCGGTGAAAAAGTTTCGAAATTTTACCAGGGACCGGTGCATGATTTATTTTTATACTTTTATTTCTATTTGAAAATAAATATTTATGTTACGGGAACCGGCAGCGTTAGGCATGCGGACCGGTGAGGGTCCACGTCCACGGACCGCCATTTGGGGACCACTGCTTTAGGTGATCTAAATTGTTAAAGAAAATAAGGTTTACAATAAAATAAAAAAAATATCCTTATAAAAATTAAGCTAATGCAAATTTACTATTTATGTTCTTTTTTAAAATCTTTTCTGCCAGTTGCTTGCAAACACATGCTTCAGTGCCAGAAGAGCAGCGTAAATTGCTGGGTATCTCAGACTCTTTAATCCGCTTATCTGTTGGTTTAGAAGATGTAGAAGATCTTATCCAAGATATAGACCAAGCCCTGAAAGCAGCTGTGAGTAGTTTTGTCATAAAACCTAATCAACTGAGACCTGCAAATCATTACTATGTGTCTAAAATTTGGTGCATCTATTAAGTCTGTTAAAGAACATGATTGACTAACAGTTTTTGAGTTAGAATTATTACATTTTGTTTAATTGTGAAACCATGGAGTTCAGCGAGCAGGCCTGCTGCTCTATTTGAGACGTTAGGTCCAACAAATGTTAAGGAAGATCTAGTTTCTATTAAATTTCAAAATGGCGTTAGTGGAATGAATAGTATTCAACATTAAAAATTTTAACTATGGTCCATCTGAAAATCAGAGTTACTTCCCTTTCTTAGGGAATTTTGATTGAACTCTTAGTATGTTTTCGGTTAAACTGTTTAATATAAATCATTCATTTTGATTTTCCTTTTTGCTCTTTCAGGTAAAGCTGTAAGACTTATGATGACGAGGCTCGTCAACAATCTGTTTGACAATGTTTACACTGTCAGAAGTCATGTCATGTTGGCTCTTAATGTTCTCTCACTCTGACAATAGATTTCCCTAATTCTGTCGATATTTTTTGTTGCTGCTGAAAACCACTTTTTAGAATGCTGTAGTGATTATTTAAGGCATTGGTTCCCACAGTTATTACAATGCTTCTTTGAGAATTATCCTAATACAAATTAAATTGTTTTGGTGACAACTCAAATATCCATGTTTTTTAGTTTAAAAAAAATTTATTTAGTGATGAGATCAATCTTTGACAATCCTGCGCAACTGGTCAACATGTATAAATATTATCAATAAGAAGTACTAAGGGATTTCTATGTTTTACATTATTATTATTATTATTATTAGTTCATCTTTTCATTAGAATAATTTTTTAACATTGTGTACAAAGTTAGGTTATACATTAGTTTATTTTTAAAAAATTTGATTTTTTTTCGTGGCTCATACATACCAACCTGTTAATGTTTTCTTTAAACAAAAATACTATAAATATTCAAAAATACTTATTTTTATTTATAATAATTATGCCAAACATTAAAGCCAAAGATTGTTAATATATTCAGTATGTTTGAGACAAAAATGTAATTTTACTCAGAAAACCACACCCTCTTTTCTAGACTTGAACTAATTATTTAAAAAAAAAAAAAAAATAGCACTAATATGTCTGTATGAAAAAAGGCTTTTTGGAACTTCTAATAAAGGAGTTATTTTTATGATTCTCTGTCCTGGAAACAAACATTTTCAAATAGGCTTTTAGAATCCACTGTAATTTCTGTAAATTTTATTTAACTTCTTTTAAAGCAACCTGGAACTATAACTAAAAAATTTCATTTAAAATAACCCTTTCCACCCACTATCTAATAAAATAAACTATGAATAAGAAATGCTTATTTACATTATCTTTGCACATTCATGAGCTTCAGATTTTGTTAAACCGGTGAATTGCTTCCCTTATTGTACAAAATTTGTGTATATTTACACCTTGCTTATTTTTTTAAAATTATCACCCCATTTAAATGGTATGGGGAATGCGTGGGAGTTCTCATTATTTTTTTATGTACCCTAATTGTTTGTGAGCAGTGGGTTGAATTCTAATTTTTTACTCTGAGCCTCTCCACTCAATTTACAAAACTACCAGTTTCTCAAGAGTTGGTCTCTGGGTATAATTTCTTGTATTTACCTTAGAGTTCCCTCTAGTGAGAAGGGGATCTTCATTTTCGTATGATTTTTAAAAAACTGGTAATCCCTGGGGTACATCCCAAGAGTATAATAGAAATTATCTAACTGTACAAATGTTCATCATTTTAATTTAAGTACCTACTTTTTACGGCAAATGACAGTTTCTAAAACAGCATTGTCTATGTTCACAAATACTTTGTCACATAAGAGGGAACATTTATTAAGAATCTCTTACTATCAAGGCCACATTTTTTTTTTGGAGTAATAATCATCTTGCCATAATCTGTTCTAAAAATCTTTGTACTGGTAGTAGTGGTAGTGGTAAAAAAGAAGTGACTATCTTGTGAAATAAAATAGATCTAAGCCATAATGTTTTTATTTATTGTTATTTATTTTCTCTTCCTCTTAAGTCTTTCACTTGTGCATTGTTGGTGCAGTGGCTTGCTTTAAGTCATGGATTAAATTTATCCTCCGTGAACAAGAAAATGAGAATGGTAATAAATTTAAGTGGAAATTTTTTAAATTCTTACTTACAAAATAAATACTTTGTCCTAAGTTTGTGACGCGAATTACGCTTCATCAAATAAGGGTGTGGCAACATACAGTACACAACACTTAGTGGTGCCACTGTGCACAACACAATCCTAGGTCCGGTGCTTTACCCTATTTACGTTCAGCCCTTGGGTGCAGTGATCAAGCAGTTTGACATGCTCTATCACATGTTCGCGAATGATACCCAACGTTAGCAATCCGTGACCCCATGTCAGTTCCCTCTGCTTCTTAGTATGACACAGAAGACAGTGGAGTCGGTTAAGCACTGGATGAACATAAACAAGCTCAAATTGAACGATGAAAAGACCGAGCTGATCCCCATTGCTACAGCTCAAAAGCTAAAATCTTTAAATAACACACCACCCCTTTCTCTCTCAGGTATACAGATTGAATTTGCTCAAACAGTGCGAAACCTGAGTGTCTACTTAGACAGAACACTGAGTGTCTACTTAGACAGAACACTGAGTGTCTACTTAGACAGAACACTGAGTGTCTACTTAGACAGAACACTGAGTGTCTACTTAGAACACTGAGTGTCTACTTAGAACACTGAGTGTCTACTTAGACAGAACACTGAGTGTCTACTTAGACAGAACACTGAGTGTCTACTTAGACAGAACACTGAGTGTCTACTTAGACAGAACACTGGGTGTCTACTTAGACAGAACACTGGGTGTCTACTTAACTATGGAAAATCACATTAAGGCGATTTTTCTAGAGCTTTGCAGGATAAGTCACATCAGACCTTTCTTAACGTTAGATTTAGATGCATCAAAGAGGCTGATGTCTGCATTCATGCTATCAAGCATGGACTACTGCAATGCTCTCATGGTGGGTCTTCCAGCTACGCTCCTGGATAAAATTTAAAAAGTACAGAACAATGCGTCTCGCATTGTTTTTCGCAAACGCAAATTTGACCATGCTAAAACACTTCTGAAAGAGTTACATTGGCTGCCAGTCCGCGATCGCTTAGAGTACAAAATTGCAACTCTGTGCTACCGCTGCTTGCATGACCTGGCGCCGTCCTATCTCAAAGCGCTCATGACGCCTTATGTACCCACTAGACAACTCCGCTCATCCGATAGTGGCAAACTCTCGATACAACGTGTTTACCTTGAGACTTACAGAAGGCGCACATTCGCATTTGCTGGCCCAACAATTTTGAACACACTTCCTGTCGCTCTCAGTAGTTTCACCACTTTGCTCCATTACAAAAACATATTGAAAACCAAGCCCCACCAAATACAGGGTTTTCTGTCTTTTAAGGTGTGCTAAAATGATAATCGATCAATGAAATATAGTTATGAACATTAGGTACTTAATTTCTACTCCTAAAACTGGGTGCTGGGTGGCCAGTGATCTAAACTGAGCAAATCTCAAGTTGGTGGTCTGGAGTTTAATTCCGAAAACTCCTGTGACGCCACTGGTGCCAAGCTGTATCATCCACATGATGTTCCCGTGGGTTATCCAGCGGCGTGGAGAGGGGCTATTTGCTGTTGAAAACCAGCTTATAATCCGAGAAGAAGAATCCCAAGGCTTGTGGATTTCATCCTGCGAAGTCTTCACCATCGTCACATTGTGATGGAAGGATGCCAGCAAAAAAATAATAAAACTAAATGCACACGAGAACAAAATACTTGTTATGTAAGGCTTTGGCTCTCTGATGCATTTTCTGCCTGGAAGAGTTTCATCCCATCTCTTTTCAAGAAGGACTTTTAAGGAATCTTTCCATCTACATAATACCTGCGACTTTTATCCTAACATATTTTTATTTTAACAGCTAACTGTAGATTGGATTGAATGGAAGTTGATGGGATCATTTAAATTAATCATGTTGCCAATAAAAAACATCTAATGTCTAAAATGGATGAAAACATCAGACGACAAATTAAAGGAACAAATTCTACTTCTGTATTGCTCGGCAGTGTGATTCTTACGGCACATCATATTTATCTTTGATTTGAATTTATATTACTGGTTACTGTGAAATGAAATTCATTTTGAGGATGGACTGTAACATTTTTGTAATAATCTTTTCTGTTGCTGCATTTTTTTTATTTCCATGTGGGAGATATGTTTCCAACCAGTGTGACAGACATACTGGTGTGTAAGACCTAATACAAAGGGAAAAAAACCCACTAAAAAATTGTTTAATCACTTTTTACCTTCAAAGTGTAGGTTTATTCTAGATAATATGGCACTTTATAATATATTTAATCTAATTTTTGTGTACCTCATAAGGTCTGATAGTTCATTTAGTAATTAGTTATAATGTAGCCTAATGCAAGATGATAAAAAAAAAAGGAGGAAGGCCAAAGATATGTACCAACAAGATGTACATAATTCATTTTCATTTGATAAAATGATTTTTATTTTTGTGGCCCATGAAACGTGTCAAGAGTGATGGTAAAATGTATCAATTTCCTGAAAATTCAACTGTCTAAAAACATCTATAAAACTTTTCTGACAAATATTAATATCCACAAAACTGACAAAAGAACAGCTTATTTGAGATGAAAAATATATGTTTAATATAATAATTGTACAAAGTGAATGTCTATGACATAAAACTGGATCTTTCTGACACTCATACTAAGATATTTCATCTATTTACAATGTCTATGTTATTTAAGCAACAAGATTTCAAAAACGAAATCCTTGTACTAAGTTAAAATTGGGTGAGTTAAATATACAGACTATCTGCAACTCTGCTTACATTTGTGGTGTGGCACAGTTGTGAAACAAAATTTAACGCAATGAAATAATATGGTGAAACAATATAGTTGTATTCAACTTGATATACATTGAAATATACTACTGATATTCTATAACAGCTTTATCAAAACTGATGTCCATTTAATTAGTAAAAGTAAATTGATATAATAATTATTGATTAAACAAAAGCTATTAAGCCAACACTGCAGTAGGTTATGAAATAAGCAGTTGAAAAATGTGATTAGAAAGAAATATTTCATATATAAAATTTTTAAAATCCAAACAGAATTATTTTTCCTTTATTTTTGCTGTGGAAATTCAGTCTTTGGAAAGACTGGTAAAACTGATTCCATTTCCTAGGTTGAAACTTTGGGGTAATTTATAACCTCCATAAAACTAATTCACTTTTAGGAACAAATGGTTTGAAGTGTTATTACATTAATTTTAAAAATAATTTATTGTCTTGCTTGATTTTCAAGTGACATCTTTTTATATTATTTACTTTAATAATATCTAATACTAATACAAACATATATTTTAATGAAATAAATATAAAATCATGTTCGTATGACTATAATTACATCATATCATTAAAAAAAACAATTCTCTTAAGTTAAATATTTGTATTTAAAAAATGCTTACCACAGCTTTCTTTTTTTCAAATGACTATTCTATCTACCACTACCACCATCAATATCCTCTTTTACGTCTCTTAAATTCACCACCAGCAGCGTTTCGCGTGCATGTTTCACAACACATTGTTTGAAAGTATGTCCTTGCACAGTAACCAAACTTGAGTACCAGAGGACAATATGCCACCCTAAACTTATCTTCACAAGCTGAAATAACAAATAAGTTTTTTTATTTCAAACATTTTCTAAATAAAGATGTCAAAAGATATTAATATTATTAATGAGAAACAAATTTAAATAAATTTAAATTTAATGGACTCCCAATACTTTTGAAAGTATAAGCAAATATGTAAATAAATCAAGCAGTTTTTAGATTAAAAATGTGTAATCGGTTTAAATCTGCAGAAATATACATTCAGCCATCATCAAATATATATATACTAGTACTAACGAGTCCCAGCATGCTTTGCAATGTCACTCAAAGAAAGAAAGTGTTTGTGTTTTAATTATGTTTTTTTGAAGTACTTTAAATACAGACAATATATTTTGTTTTTCTGTCTGGTGCATACACAATTAAATTAGAATGTTTTTCGACGTGAGAGCAGGACACATACTGCTGTCCATGTGAGAAGCATGGATTTTCAAAATTTAGTCCACACACTTGTAGCGATTCATCCACCCATTCATTATCTCTGTTTGAAACTATATTTATACATCTCATATAATAAAAAAAAGAATTTAGGGGCCCCCCCCCCAACCCAAAATGGAATATTGTAAAATGGATGTACTAAAGCAGTGGTTCTCAACCTTCCTAATGCCACGACCCTTTAATAGAGCTCCTTATGTTGTGGGGACCCCCAGCCACAAATTATTTTAGTTTCTACTTCATAATTGTAAAGCATATGTGTTTTCAGTTGGTCTTAGGTGACCCCTGGAAAAGGGTCGTGCGACCCTCAAAAGGGTCGCAACCTACAGGTTGAGAACCACTGTACTAAAGTATAAACCATGGCAGGAGTGCGCAAAACTCACCAAAGTTTTATCGCAGTTAGATGAATGGTATAGGAACCCAAAGGGATATTATGTTTATATAGCTAATTTAAGAAAAATACGAAATAGGACCCCCGCCCCAAACTGAATATTGTAAAATAGTTGTATTACTTCAGAAACCTACTTATTATGTCACACACAAACTGAAATGTCACTCTTTTTTAATTAAAATTCCATCCACCCATGCATTAGCTCTGTTTGAAATTATATTTATATATCGGTAGCTCTTATAAGAAAACACGAATTTAGGGCCCCTGGCCCAAAATGGAATATTTTAAATAAGGTTGTAATAATTCACAAAAAGTTGAGGGCTTGTGGACAACTGACCAAAGTATTATCCCAATCCAATGAATGGTATAGGAATGCAAATGGGACATAATACACACAGACATTCATAATACACACAGACATTCATAATACACACAGACATTCATAATACACACAGACATTCATAATACACACAGACATTCATAATACACACAGACATTCTTTCAATGTTTTCAGTACTTAAAATTTTTATATCTGGCTTTGATCAACATCTTGGCAATGTAACCTATATATTTTTTTATATACAAAAGAAGTAATGTTTTGCTCCAGCTTGTTCCTGTGTTACCTTTTATTTTTAGTTCATTCCATTTTGAAAAAGCCAGTGGATCAGTACCAAGGTAGTCTGCAAAATGAGCTGTGCACACAAGGGTGGCCTCCCACATGCTATTTTTTAATAAGGATTTATTCAATGATAAGTGTTACCAACTAGCAGACATACTTGAAGATTGCTCTGCATCTTGGTCACATGAGCTGCTACACTTCTGTTGTGACTGTGGCGCCAGGGCTGGGTCACATGGTTCATTGTTGTATGACTGGCATTGGACAGTTCTCTCTTGTGTGCCATCACCACAAGTAACAGAGCACTGGAGAGAGAAAAGACAACATTTGTATGAGAATTATAAGTTTTCAATCTGAAACATTAACTCCAGTTTGTGAATGCATTCAGAGTTTATTTTTCAAATTTCAGGGAAAAGATTTGGCATCATCCGCTCATCCGATAGTGGCAAACTCTCGACACCACGTGTTTGCCTTGAGACTTACGGAAAGCGCACTTTTGCATTTGCTGGTCCAACAATTTGGAACGCCCTTCCTGTCGATCTCAGAAACAACCAGACACTGGAGTCCTTTAAAACCGATCTAAAGACACATCTATTTCGCAAACACCTTCTGGGATGATTGTCTACCATATTTTCCAGTTAATGCATAATGGCTGTGTTGCTCCGGGTTGAAATGGCTAGAAAGACTTTGCCATTGTATGCTTGTAATTAGTTTTTGTAGTGTTGCGTTTGTTTTAAATGTGGTAAATTATAGATTTGTTTTTTGTTGACTTTGTACCGCGCTTCGAGCCTTTGGGGATGAAGCGTGTTTTTGAAATG
>CAXITT010000691.1:379405-396762 GCA_964033795.1 Lymnaea stagnalis | reverse complement strand
CATTACATCTCTAGATCATGAGTAGTAACTGACTTAAATGACTGACTAGGTCAGTACATTACATCTCTAGATTCAGAGTAGTAACTGACTTAAATGACTGACTAGGTAAGTACATTACATCTCTAGATCCAGAGTAGTAACTGACTTAAATGACTGCCTAGGTCAGTACATTACATCTCTAGATTCAGAGTAGTAACTGACTTAAATGACAGACTAGGTCAGTACATTACATCTCTAGATTCAGAGTAGTAACTGACTTAAATGACTGCCTAGGTCAGTACATTACATCTCTAGATCCAGAGTAGTAACTGACTTAAATGACTGACTAGGTCAGTACATTACATCTCTAGATTCAAAGTAGTAACTGACTTAAATGACTGCCTAGGTCAGTACATTACATCTCTAGATTCAGAGTAGTAACTGACTTAAATGACTGCCTAGGCCAGTACATTACATCTCTAGATCCAGAGTAGTAACTGACTTAAATGACTGCCTAGGCCAGTACATTACATCTCTAGATCCAGAGTAGTAACTGACTTAAATGACTGACTAGGTCAGTACATTACATCTCTAGATCCAGAGTAGTAACTGACTTAAATGACTGACTAGGTCAGTACATTACATCTCTAGATTCAGAGTAGTAACTGACTTTAATGACTGACTAGGTCATTACATTACATCTCTAGATCCAGAGTAGTAACTGACTTAAATGACAGACTAGGTCAGTACATTACATCTCTAGATCCAGAGTAGTAACTGACTTAAATGACAGACTAGGTCAGTACATTACATCTCTAGATCATGAGTAGTAACTGACTTAAATGACTGACTAGGTCAGTACATTACATCTCTAGATTCAGAGTAGTAACTGACTTAAATGACTGACTAGGTAAGTACATTACATCTCTAGATCCAGAGCAGTAACTGACTTAAATGACTGACTAGGTCAGTACATTACATCTCTAGATTCAGAGTAGTAACTGACTTACATGACTGACTAGGTCAGTACATTACATCTCTAGATCCAGAGTAGTAACTGACTTAAATGACTGACTAGGTCAGTACATTACATCTCTAGATCCAGAGTAGTAACTGACTTAAATGACTGACTGGGTCAGTACATTACATCTCTAGATTCAGGGTAGTAACTGACCTAAATGACTGACTAGGTCAGTACATTACATTTCTAGATTCAGAGTAGTAACTGACTTAAATGACTGACTAGGTCAGTACATTACATCTCTAGATCCAGAGCATTGCATTAGCGTTTTCAATTACTGAGTAATCTGAAAGAACAAATGGAAATTAGCATTATAACAGTCACTTGTGTTCCTATTTAGTACGAGGAATGGAGACCAGGGACCTGTTGAATGGCTTGAGATTTTATATTCTAATGATGGCACCAGAACACAGAGACTCATTACAGGTAAATTAACACGATGATGTCGTATACTTAAATACATGTGTACATTCAGTGCCACACCCCCCCTCCTCGGCCTACTTTTTTTATTGATTCATTTAATGATGTTGATTTATTCAGTTTTGAATTAACACTTACTGTCTAGTTTTTACCATTACTGCGAATACGCCGTGTACCTAACCTTATTCCTCATAGTTCGTGTACCATATTCCCCATACTCCATGTACCGAACCATATTCCCAAATCTCCTTGTACCTAGCTCTATTCCCCATACTTCCTGTAGCTTTTTCCCATTACTCCGTGTACAGAACCATATTCCCCTTACTCCGTGTACAGAACCATATTCCCAATACTCAATGTACATAACCACTTTCCCATACTCCTTAAACACGTAAATGTTAAAGAAGCCCCTGGACAATTAATGTGTACAACAAAGAGATATAGGTTAATGAAAGTGTTCGCAGTGTTTCTTTCAGACAATATCCCCCAGGGGGGTAGGGACTTCAGGTTTTCGGGGGAAGGGATTGCCAGTGGAAAGAGGCCTGTCTAAGGTGGGCATAGGGAACATATGTCCACGGGTGCCAGACTATCGGGGGCATACATGGGCTACAGTTTTAATGGATGAAAATAATGGGTCTTAGAGTTTATCGGGGGGGGGGGTGTGGAGTAAACGATGAATCTGGTCCCCTGGCACTAAAGACACACGCCAGTGACGTAGAAGGGAGGGGTTTAGATTGAGCGGCGGGATTTTTGGACAACTGCAGAGTTTCTATGGAGAAAAGTGGCAAGGGAAAAAAGTTAACCCACCTAGGGTTGCGCTAAAACTGGGCCCGTGGCTGGGCAGTATATATATCAGCACCAAAATTGGTTGTCAGAGCAAGCAATGCTGTCATTTTTATCGGGAAGTAATGCAGAAATCGAGCATCCTGATAGCTTTTCCTAATTAGAAAATGTTTGATTATATAACAATCAAGAGATGCATTTTGGAGTGCAAATTCAATGTATCTTTCAGACAATGTGTGAAGGGGCATTTCGGACTTTCATATATTTACTATTAGATGTCTCGTGGAGAAATGTTACGAATACAACATAAAAATACACTAACTACGTAACACATTGCTCTGACATCATTGTAATTCAAGGCGTGAGATCTTATTTCTTAGTGCGTTATGTCAGTAGCATGGTCACTTATTTTATATTAATACTTCAGGATGCCGGCTAAGACTTCTTCCATTCTTCCACTTACTTATCCAGTCACTTATCCAGGCACGCAAAGAAGGATACTTAATTCTGGTTAAACTTACAGTACTTTATTATATCACACTTTACACTGATAATATTAATAATAATCCTTGCATGAATGTACTCATTTCACATATATGTATAATATTCCATCACTCAGAAAGACACGTCACTCAGCGACAACTCAGCTTTAACTCTACTACAACTCAACTGCTCTCTCAGCTCTAACTCTCATATCAAATCAACTGCCCCTTTTATTACCAGCAAAGCGTGGAAATGATCGCTTTGACAAAAAACATAATTTACTCTCCAAAAACGTGGAGCTCACATTTGCTTCTCAAAAATACAATACACTGCTACCTCTCTGTTTTCTTGTGAAAACATAGTTTGTTACAGACTACAAATCAGCTTATGATAGCATAGATAGGAAATACCGGTACGATGCTTGTGGTGATCTGACTTATGACTTATTAGAGAGGAGTGTCTCTCGTATGAGATCTCCTCTTGGCACTCTGTCTAGGGATATGTTATTTAAGCCGAACAACCACACGGACATAACACCTATCTATATACATATAGTATAGACTGAAACGAAGTCCTAGTTAAAGGTGAAATTAACTACAAATATTTATTACACAATAATATTTACAACTTCCTACTTGAAACACTCGTGATGCTCAATGTATATATATCAAACGGATTTCATCCAATTAGAAAAGTATATTAACACAAAGCAAGTGTCCCTAACATACAGGCGGTATCATCATTACTATTGCTATATTGCTCAAGTTCTATGCTCGTTCTTGGTAAACTTAGCCTTTATAGATTCTGTGATGGTCTCGGTGGATCACACAGTGTGGGAGTCCTTCTGTTCAAGAAGCAGTGTCCCTGTTCCGGTCTTCGGTGCTGTTCTGAGCGTAGCGAAGTCGGAGTTCCCGGTCGTAGATTCCTTGGGATGTCTGCGAGGGGAAAATGACTCTCCCGCGATAAATCGTGGTGGTGAGAGTCCCTGGATCTCGAAGTCCTAGCTGTCAGGTAGTTTGGTGTAGGATGTGATCATCCCCTAGTTCCAGCTCGAGGTAAGTCGGTCCAGTAGTAGAAACCAGGCTAAAGGCAAAATGATACAAAATTGGATAAGTATCCAGGCGAATATCCATAAGCTGATAAGTCCCGTTCCAACAGCAACGAATTCAGATCGATGTATGGAAGGTGACATAGCTCGTGCATATACATCCAAATGGTGGATGTGATTATAAGTCTTGTCATTGTCGGCGGGAGCATATGTTGCATCGCGACAATGTTAGACCACTCAAACATTTTAATTAATGAAATATGGGACATGGTATCAATAACAATCATTATATCTACAGGTACATAGTATACATATTGTCTTCTCGTTAAAAGAGACATGGGCGGGTTGGAACAACAACCTACCATCCCCATGATGGGATGGCGGCATGTCGAAGCCCACAGCAAAAACAATAATATAATCCATAATATCAATATAAAGTGAATATAGGCATTATTGGAATAGGGTCAAACACGATCGAATATTTGCGACATAGCGAATGAACAATACAAGTGCAATACCAAAATCATGGTTGCGTACTTACTAGTACTCTAGGTAGCAGTTGAAGTTAAGTATCACGCCAGTGAAGTGCTAAGTCTAGTCACTTCAAGCGTCCACAATCAAGTGATCAGATCTTAAAGTCATATACTTGCTAATATCCTAGGATGCAGTTATGTATCATGCTGACGAAGTTCTGAGTGCAGATCCTTCCAGCATTCACCGTCAAGTGATCAGATCATAAAAGGCAGAATCTTGCTTGTCCAGGCTATTTATTCGAGTTCGATGACGATTAGCTGATGGTTCAATTGGGTGATTCACATGAGGGGTCAATTTTCCATCCAATGAAAATCACTTTCACTGTTGCGGGTTTGACCTTCAACCCTCAAGGTTAATCGGACTGAGGTGACCATCCTTTTTCAGGCTTTGGCGTGAGTTCTCTGTCTAGACAATGCATTTCCAGCAAGGGACGATACTCCGCCTTGCTGTCTACAGGGCAAAAATGAGGTGGGGAATGGTATTATTTCCTCAAGGTTGTTCGGTGGGATGGTTGACCGCAAATAGCATGTTCGGGGGGGGGGGTGAGCGAACTGGTGCAGGAATGTGATGTCACAAGGGAACTCACTCGTGCAGAGCGACTTCGGGGCAACTTGAGGGGAGGGAAAGGAGTTATTATACAAGGGTTACCAAGGGCGGCTTTACGATATAAGAAATTTTACAAAGTCCAGCCTCGGATCGTCACAATGCTCTCCTGGAACTTGAGTCCCTAACAAACTTATCCGACTCATATATATGACGATGGATAACTCCAAAAGTATAATCAAAGTACAGATAGAGTACTCGAGAGAGTTCCCAAATAATCAGTAATTAGAAACATACATATGAGCACTGGAGAGGTAATACAGAACAACCATAAGGAACTTTATAAAGCCTGCCGCTGCAGTCCTTGACATACACAGACGATATAGCGCTACTTGGTAAAAACAGCAATACTATAATTAAAGCTTTTAGTTAGTTAAGATTGTAGGTGTCACTTGGCTTTGGAGCCATCGTGTGAGATCTGCAATATAGCTGCATGGGGCCTCGCATATATTATGGGCTTAACGTTTTGCTGTAATTACTTTAAATTATCAACTTTTACTGCTAGGTACGGAAGGACAAAACTGAAGAGTAGCAGGATGGCACAAAAAGTCAAGCGACGCCTCTGTTTGACTAAGTGTGTTATACACATATATTTTGTTTTATTTTATCGAAGAGTGTTGTGTTGTTTTTAGTTTTTAATTAAAGTATTTTTGGGGTAAAAGTACATAAAAAAATAATAAATTTACTGCAAAATATTTTTTAAATTTAAAAAAGAATTTCTTCCAAAAAAGGTATCCATTACATAAAGAGAAATTTTAAAATAGTTTCACATTTTGAACAATAAAGAAAAACCAAAGAAATAATTTATTGTTAAATATTTTCAAGATTTACCAAAGTCAAAAAGAAAAAAAATCTGTAGAAAGGGCTTTACTTTGTATGAGTTCTCAAAATTGGTATTTATTTATAAATCGTATGTAATTGTTAAGAGGACATGAGTTGTTTACAAAAGACATCATATATTTATTAATTTGTGATTTTTTTGTGAAGGAAATCGTATAAAAATAAAATGTAAATTCTTAATATTCAGTTGGTTGAAATGTTAATTTAGATTTTCAAACTACTATAATTTGCTTCACCTCAATTACACCGTGCCTATTCGATATTTTACTTTAAAACAATTTTTTGCTTTTACCGATTCAATAGAATTTATTTTTAACTACTACCAAACAATGGCATTTACAAGATAATCGAAATACTAGATTTTTTTTTTTTAAATACGTAGTTTAAATATTATATTATATAGTCTTTCTACTGGATTATCAACTAAAAATGAATTTTAAAAAAAAAATTAGTTCAAAAAGCTGGGGAAGATTGTTTCTTATTCTCATATTAAACAGAGAAAAGTCTTTGAGGATTTAATACGTAAAAGGCTGAGTATTTTTTAAAAATAAATCATCTTACTCAGTTGTTCCCGAAATTGTGTGACAAAATATGAAAGCACTCGATTTGATAATAATTGATGAAATGTCCACGATTTGTATGCAATCGGCAAATTCCAAATTTTTTGTCTTAAAATATCATGTTTTTTGTGTTTTTTTTCTTAAAGTTGTAATTTTATCTAACTCAATATACATATATGATATCTACTACATTAAAAAGTATGCTAAAAACACACTTTTAAAAAAACATAATGCTTTTATGCATTTTATAATTAACACTTATCTCTACTTTAAAACTCATGCTTTTATGATCAAATATAATTTGAAAACAGATTGCACGTGTTTATTGCTTAGCAAGAACTATATTCCATTAAAGCCCTTTATATCGATTTAAAAGTAGTTAAATACAGTGTTATTTCAACTTGTGCAGCTGAAAATATGAATAAATAAAATACCGATATATGCGAATAAGAAAAGTCAGATTTTGGCTTATGATCAGGGGCGGCTAATTTTCAAAACAATACGATATTTATAATAGAATTCTGTGAGCCTGTAACAAGATTTACCTGAATGATATCGATCATCAATATATATCGAACAAAGCGATATTTTATGGGTTCCATTAATTGTAATCGATGAAAGGCAAAAATTTCTAATACTTTTAAAATGTTATTACAATTTAATTTAAAGTAGTTTTTTTTATAAAAAAATTATTTTTTCTTACACATTTTCCGCCGGGGGGGGGGCTTGACTTGGGGGTACTGCCCCCCTCCCCCCGATCTCATCCGACGAGTTCTCGTATATCGGCATTCAATTTAATCGTTTAAACAAAAATTAGAGTCAAGCAAAACTCAATCTCACGTTCCTCCCTTCAATTTGACTGCAAAATTTCTTTGAAGAATCGTCATGTACTCTTTGCTAACCCTGACACTAAAAGGTATTGTCTAGCCTGACACAAACAAGGTATTGCTGACCCAGACACTAACAGTATAATGTTGACCCTGACACTAACAGGGTGTTGTTGACCCTGACAATAACAGGGTATTGTTGACCCTGACACTAACGTGGTATAGCAGACCGGACACTGTCAGGGTAGTGTTGACCCTGACAATAACGGGGTATTGTTGATCCTTACACTAAAAAGGTATTGCCGACGCTGACACTAACAGGGTTTAGCTGACCCTGACATTAACATGGTATTGCTGACCCTGGCACTAACAAGGTAAAGCTGAACCTAACACAACTAGTGTATTCTCACCCAATCCGCTTATTGGCTTGAGACGGAATAAAATCTATTTGAACGTCTGTGTCATCGCCGGCTTCGAACCTACCCCTATCACGTCGAGACTAAACTATTTTAAATAAGCCGTTCTAGGACTTGACCATATGGTCTCGAAACTAAGCACTTTGGCTTCTTTGGGCGGACCTTGAAACTGAAAGAGTCAAAAGGGGATCTATAAGGCCAGGGATTTGAACCGTTTAAGCGCCGCTACCTCATGATAACATCTAACAAGTTGTGGTGAACAACGAAAAGGATTTTTCCCAGTAATTGTGAAACAGTTTTGAAGAAGTATTAGGAATAAAAACTGGTGTTGACATCGCCAGTGGATGACATCAACCCTAGTAATTGCCACTACTCGATTGTGCTTCATACTCAGTTCTAGAAACAGTCTACTGTTTATTTGCAGCTATAGATATTTGCTAGTTTAATTATTCTAAGCTATAGATATAGTTGAATTTTTTTACTCATTTCTTAGCGAAAGATATACCTGCAAGTTTTGTCTATTTTTAGGTGTAGACATAACTCGCAATGTCGTTCAATCTCAACATTTGATATTGTAGCACAGAGAATCATAAACTTTTTACTCACTGTGACCTTATAGAATCAATTTCTATCCTTGACACCACTAGGCCTACCATTTGTCTTACAAGTTAATACAGTTTCATTACATTGTATCTGCCTGGCACCTACTTTGTTATAATCAGGGGAGTTGCGAAATAGCTCGTGCGCGTGGGGCTAAGGAGAGTGGCCGCTCTTGGCACAAAAATTAGGGCCCTCAAAATATTGAACTAACTATGGACAGTGTACAGCAAACATGCTAGACAGTGTACAGCAAACGTGCTAGACAGTGTGCAGCAAACATGCTAGACGGTGAACAGCAAACGTGCTAGACAGTGCAAAGCGAACATGCTAGAAAGCGTACAGCAAACATGCTAGACAGTGTACAGCCAACATGCTAGACTGTGTACAGCAAACATGCTAGACGGTGTTCAGCAAACATTATAATTTACAGCAAACATGCTAGACTGTGTACAGCAAACATGCTCGTATGTGTACAGCAAACATACTAGACTGTGTACAGCAAACATGCTAGACTGTGTACAGCAAACATGCTAGACGGTGACAGCAAACATGCTAGACGGTGTACAGCAAGCATGCTAGACGGTGTACAGCAAACATGCTAGTCTGTGTACAGCAAACATGCGAGTCTGTGTACAGCAAACATGCTAGATGGTGTACAGCAAACATGCTAGATGGTGTACAGTAGTCGTGCGAGACGATGTAGAGCAAACATGCTAGACGGTGTACCGCAAACATGCTAGACAGTTTTACATTCGAAGTACGAACAACATGTATATATAAATATAAACATTAAAGATGTATGTATGTACATTGTACATAAACAGGCCTTTATCTATAAGCTGAGCAGATTTTATGGATGGCAAGTACGGACAAAAAAGCTCACAGTAACCGGAACCATACCAGGGTTGGGGGAGGGAGGTGTTCTCGTTTTGTTTAGGACAACTCCCCCCCCCCCCTTTTTCCCATTAAACTCGTACGTACAAGAAGCTTTTAGCCCCAACCCCCCCCCCCCCCCCCTAAAAAAAAACGACAACAAAAAAAACAAATCATTTAATAGATATTTGTGACGTCACAAGAAGATTTAAAAAATGTGTCGGGGGGGGGGGGGTTATGGCGACAGGTTGGCCAGTCCAGTGGTCCCCATAATATGCGTCGCTCTAGGTACCATGTTGCCCTTGGTGAAAGCTATGAAAATGGGGCAAAGAGAGCTGTAACAGCGGGAGTCAAAATCTTCTTTAGTTGTGATCTTAATAGTAAATTAAAATTTCAAACAGTAAAAAAAGAATGAAATAAAATTTAAAAAAACGCTTAGCTGAAAAGTAGTATGCGAGAGGGTTGCAGAAGAACTGTGAAAACCTAAATTTGGCATAAGCGCCGAGAATCGAAACACGATAGGAACCACTGAGCTACCACGTTTGAGATGCGGTGGACAAGATATTACTGTAATACTGCTACTACTGAGTACTATTGAAGCGATTTCTAGCTACTTCATTTAGTGAAAGGAAATGGCAACATTATGACAATAATTCCTGATTTTATAATTTATTAGAGTTATAAATTTTGGACTGTCAGAGGAATATGAAACTATTCACTGCGCTTGCCTTCGTCGAGAAATAAAACAAGGCAGACGGAAATACCACAAGCAAGTCGTCACTGCCAAAAGTACAGACAAGCCGAGCGGCGATAAGAAAGTACAGACAAGCCGGACGACGAGAGGAAAGTGCAGACACGCCGGACAACGAGAGGAAAGTACGGACAAGCCGGACGACGAGAGGAAAGTACAGACAAGCCGGATGACGAGAGGAAAGTACAGACAAGCCGGACAACGAGAGGAAAGTACAGACAAGCCGGACGACGAGAGGAAAGTACAGACAAGCCGGACGACGAGAGGAAAGTACAGACAAGCCGGATGACGAGAGGAAAGTACAGACAAGCCGGATGACGAGAGGAAAGTACAGACAAGCCGGACGACGAGAGGAAAGTACAGACAGAAATGGACGTCCGGTACCATACTTTTCGTAGAAAGGTGGGGGGGGGGGGGGGGGGGTGGGGGATTTGCATGTAAGAAAAAAAGTAGGGGGGGTAGTCAAAACCGGTGTTCTTTTTATGTTAACGAGGGTGGCCATGAGAATAAAGATGTTTGGAAAATTCATTAGAAGATGTCGCTTATACTTGTATTTTTCTGAGAATTAACTTTTTTTTGTTGAATTGAAACAATATAAAACATTTAAAATATTAGCGAAATTACCTTAAATAATGTCTATATAAGACCCAATTCCTAAAATAGTTGGTGAACAAATCCATGCAGTCGCAAAGTCAACAGAAGAGACAACTAAATATCAATGATTTTTATAAATACCCACATGCCTAGAGACAACTAAACATAAATGATTTAATATTAACACCAACATGCCTAGAAACAACCAAGTATAAATCATTTAATATAAACACAACCATGCCTAGAAATAGCTAAATATAGATCATTTAATATAAACACAACCATGCCTATAAATAGCTAAATATAGATCATTTAATATAAACACAACCATGCCTAGAAATAGCTAAATATAGATCATTTAATATAAACACCACCATGCCTAGAAAAAACTAAATATAAATCATTTAATATAAACACAACCATACCTAGAAATAGCTATATATAAATGATTTTTTAAAATACAACAGTGCATAGAAACAAGTAAAATAGAAATTATTTCTATAAACACAATCATTCCTAGAAACAACTAAATGTAAATGATTTAATATAAATACAACCGTGCCTATAAAATATATATGACTGAATAAAAATTATACAACAATGCCTACCAACAACTAATTATAAATGATTTAATATAAATAAAACTGTGCCTAGAGACAACTTAATATAAATTATTTGTATAACACATTCATACCTAGAAACAACTAAATATAATTTATTTGTATAAACACAACCAAGCCTATAAACAACTAGATACAAATGATTTAATATAAAAACACAACCATGCCAAGAGACAACTAGATATAAATGATTTGTATAAACACAACCAGGCCAGAGACCACTAAATGTAAGTGATTTTTTTTTAAAACACAACCAGACCTGGAGACACCTTATTTTCCATTAGCTTCTTTTCTGCTACTCTCCAGTAAGTAAAGGGGAGAGTGTTGGAAGAACAAAAAACAATTCCGGCAGGCTCCACAATTCATCCATGCATTTTGAAATATTTAAAAATACTGAGGAAGGGCTAAATAATATTTTTAATAAGGTAAATAAATATTATTTAGAATCTTTCCTCGTGTATACATATTTAAATGGCATGGTTAATTTTTGATGTACGCAATATTTATATGACGTGATTTTTAACTATTACTAACATGCACTTTTTTATTCAAAAGATGCTCCTTACAGTTCTCAATGCCCTGACACAAAACAGTGCAGAAAATGGATTGACAGTTGAAGACTGTGCCAATATTTTCTGGCCGGTCTTGTTCTCACTTCCGCCTGACTGTTCAAAGGAAGAGACTGCGAAAAGAAAGAAACAATTTTTTGACCTCACCAGAGTGTTTGTGCATTACAATGATTACCTCTTTACGGTAAGGGATCTGTCAATCACATTTAATAGTTAAAAGAATTGCAGCTCGTCTGCAAAAAATGATGTACATGGCATTTCATCAAACAACTTAAATGGAATGAGAAAGGGGTTGAGGGCAGTGGTCAGGACACATTAGAGGTTACATTACGAGAATAAAGTGTTGTTTTTCGTAGATGTCTACTCACATTAGAAGTATGAACAAAATTGGCAAACAATGTTATGTCAACTTTTATTTAGACCCAATCAAATAGGAATATGGGATACCAGATAAAAAAGTGAAAGAAAGCCTTTACTTTATACTAGTAAAACTAGACTTTTGGGAGTGCTAAACACTCAAAATAGCCTTCCCCAAATGACGCCATCGAGGTCCAGAGATGAGGACCCAGAAGCAGTAGATATCTCGTAAAGATAACATAGTAATTTTGAATGCAGTTGTGTAAGGCATGTCAGCGCTTTTCGTTGGTAGTCTGAGGTCACTAAAAGTTCATCAATATATTTAAATATGATTTTTACTTAAGGTGCAAGTTGGAGTTGTTACTGGAGATGGGGATCAAACTTTTTTTACGTTAACCTAAGATCGGGTTCAGTTCCGGTTCAGTAACAACAAGGAAAGTAATACCATTTTTTTCTTCAACAAAACGGTTTTCGGTTATAGAAAATCCATTTAAAAACCCCCTTTTTAAAAATAAGACACTCGCTAGAACTACCAAGGAAGCAGACGCATTTGTCCACTTTCCAAACTTTTGTTCTACTGTGGTGCATCGGTGGTTTGATATTTATCTTGCAAAATCATCGTGCAATTGCAGAGCTCTGCCCCCTCTTTTACAACGACCATCTCACATAATCTAGTTCAGAGGTTCTTAAAATATGACCCGCAGATCAGATCCGGCCCATCAGAGGTCTTCAACACGACGCTCCAGGCTGTCATACGGGTACCCGGGTACCTCTGTGTAAATGAAATTTCGTGTTTTATGGATGCGTGTTTTGGTGTGGAGAGTAATCATGTAGCTTTGGCCATATGCTTTGTATTTGTGTATGGCTGGCTGGTGACGTTTTTATTTATCTATTGTACTGCTTGTCTCAGTAACCGGTTAATAACACTTGCAATATGAAACTGGACATTGACAATTGCATTAGCCCAGATCTGGCTTAGACATCCCATTGATATACTAAAAAGTTTGTTAAATTGTAATTGTTCTTTTTTTAAAAGTTACTTTGTTTGTTTTTGAGTATATTATTTGTTTACACTGGATAAAAAATAGTCCCCGCTACAATGTGTTTGTATTCAAATTGGCAGGATCAATGCGCAAAATGAGTTCTACCGGAGGAGGTGGGTAATTGTTTTGCAATGGGGTTTTCTAGTGTATTAATAAATTAAAAGCAATGCTTATGTAAGTGATGATGTGCCATATTCGTGAAAAAAAATTCGGCTCTATAAGTTGTCGATTGTTTCGTTGTTCATACTCAGTAAAGTTGAAGTTCGGGTTCAGTCGTCCGCAGGGTTTGGGTTCGATTCTCAACTCAGCGTGTAACCAAAGAACTCTGTCTCGGAGTTAGGATTAAGGTTAGGGCTAGGATTTAGCTCATCTACAAAAACTCATGTCATCATTGAGCTTACACTTATCTTAGCTCATGTAATCATTGAGCTTACACTTATCTTAGCTCATGTGATCATTGAGCTTACACTTATCTTAGCTCATGTGATCATTGAAGTTACAGTTATCTTCGCTGATGTGATCATAGAGCTAACACTTATCTTAACTCATGTGATCATTGAGCTCACACTTATCTTAAACCGTGTGATAATTGAGCTTACACTTACCTTAGCTCCTGGGGTAATTGAGCTTACACTTACCTTAGCTCCTGTGATCATTGAGCTTACACTTACCTTAGCTCCTGTGATCATTGAGCTTACACTTACCTTAGCTCCTGTGATCATTGAGCTTACACTTACCATATCTCCTGTGATCATGGAGCATACATTTACCTAAGCTCCTGTGATAATTGAGGTTACTCTTATTTTAGCTCCTGTGATCATTCGGTCCTGATACTAATATACGAGTTTGGATACCTTCATCATTCAGTGCATCCAGACAATGCGACCAATATATTAAATGCACTTTTTGATAAGTCATGGAATAATAAAATGGGTTGAGAAAAGTAAGGGGTGGGAGGTAGAGAAATCTAACATTAATAAGTGTCACTGCCATAGATCAATATGACCCTCCTAAGCCCTGCGTCACATCCTCTCTTCGTCCCCATCCTCTCAACGTCGTCACCCCTTCTAGTTCCCATCTCCATTTCATCCCCATCCTCTGCTCGTCCCATCCTCTCCTCGTACCCATCACCTCCTCGTCCCCATCATTTCCTCGTCACCATCCTCTCCTCGTCCCCATCATTTCCTCGTCCCAATCATTTCCTCGACCCCATCCTATCCTCGTCCCTATCCTCTCCTCGTCCCCATCTTCTTCTCGTCTCCATCTTCTCCTCGTCCCCATCCTCTCCTCGTCCCCATCCTCTCCTCGTCCCCATCATTTCCTCGTCCCCATCCCCTCCTTGTCGTCACCCCCTTCTCGCCCCATCCTCTCCTAGTCCCCATCCCCTCCTAGTCCCTCCCCCTCCTCATTCCCATCCTCTACTCACTCCCTTTGATCCGACAATTTTCAATCTACACATTTGTGATGTCTGGGTTTTTTCTCGTAAGTTGGTTACTCTGGTAGTTAAGAGTACTACCCACTTTATAACTTACTCTATGATTTGATAAGATTAAATCCCTCTGTAGCTCACTCTATAAGATGAAACCCCTTTCTAAAACGATATAATTACTTACATTATTTTTTTTTACGTAGCCCTTCCCTGGTCAGATGAAAGCCACCGACCGCTCAGGAAAAAAAGTTTTTAATTTTATATAATACATTTACACATAAAATAGAACTGAGAGACCCACTACAGATTTCCAGACATTTAATATGTTGTTAACAAGTTATTTCAAACATGTTAGGACTTTTACAGGTATCACCTGATATACTTAATCAACTGAGACGATTGAAGAAAAGAGGGGATGAACCTAGCCCGGTATGTACAAATATAAGAATTGATCAAACTGAAGCTTAAACTTGTATGAACACATTTGACTCAAAAATCTTTTTTTTAAAAATCAAAGTGACAACTCTACTCTGTCATCCACATTAATATTGAAAGCTCCTGTTAAAGATTTTCTTAGAAATATTTTTTTAATCGTTTGATTATTATTACACTTGGATTTTCAAAATTTAAGTAAACGCCAGCAGTTACTATTATTATTTTTTTAAATGCTATCTTCATATCCATTGTATTCTATTATTGTTTAAAAATACAACTTAGATAATAATTTCTTTTAACAGTCTAATAAATATGTATGTCAAAATATATTATATACATGCCCTTTACATATGTACTCTCATTATATTCCTTCCCGAAAAATACTGTTATAGAGAGTTTGTTTACATCATATTTTCTCGTGCGTGCCCTCTGATTGACCCCGCATGAGACGCTGTGTTCACAAAGGGGTGTGGCTTAGGCCTTTGAAGTAACTTGTTGACGCCGCCAACGAATAAAAAAAATTAATCTGTTCCAAATAGTATTTGGTAGAATGATTGGGATTTTTCTCGAAATGTCTCGAAGGCAGGGCTTGGGCGTCGGTAGACCCACCTATATAAGGGATTGACAGGCACGGACGAGGGACGGAGATTTCCGATAGATTTTCTTAACATTACGAGGCGTGTTTTATTCTTTGTGTATTTGTGTGCTCCTACTTATATGTGTTTATTTCGCATTATTTATTGGCATCATTATTTCTAATTGTATTAACTTTGTACCGGTACGACATCTGCCATACTGTAAGTTGAAGATTGTTATTTTATTTTATTTTATTTTGTAATTATCTTAAGACTTAATAAATCTTAATTAATTGTAACTAGAAACTGTTTTGGGTCGTATCTTTAATATTGTTGATTATATGGTATCGTCCTTTGTTAGGCACTGTTTACAACGAGCCAATTAAAATTAAAATAGGAGATTAATTTCTCCCAATACAAGTCAGTGCGTAACTTGTTTTGGGTCGTATCTTTAATATTGTTGATTATATGGTATCGTCCTTTGTTAGGCACTGTTTACAACGAGCCAATTAAAATTAAAATAGGAGATTAATTTCTCCCAATACAAGTCAGTGCGTAACAATACAATTAACTCATACTATTGCTTATCATGATACAAAGCATCTAATTTTTTTTGATCAACCAAATTTTATATTTTCTTCTCGCGAATATAGCAATTTAATAAACAACTGGAACCTAGACCTAGAATGGTGAGTATTATGTTTACATACATGCTAGAACCTAGGCCTAGAATAGTTAGTGATATATTTAACTAAATGCTAGAACCTAGACCTATAATTGTAAGTATTATGTGTTCCTTAATGCTAGAACCTAGGCCTAGAATAGTTAGTGATATGTTGAACTAAATGCTAGTACCTAGACCTAGAATGGTAATTATTATGTTTACCTGAATGCTGCAACCTAGACCCAGAATGGTCAGTATTATTGGTTCATGAATGCTAAAACCTAGACCTAGAATGGCAAGTATTATGTGTAGATGAATGCTAGAACCTAGACCCCCAATGTTAAGTAGTATGTGTACATGAATGCTAGATCCTAGGCCTAGAGCGATAAGTATTTGTTTATCTGAATGATGAAACATAGAACTGGAATAGCAATCAAATTATTATGCGTACATGAATGCTAGAACCTACACCAAGAATGGTAAGTTTTATGTGTATCTGAATGATAGAGCCTAGAACTAGAATAGTAAGTATTATGTGTAACTGAATGCTGGAACCTCGAATAGTTAGTATTATTTGTCCTCTAATGCTGTTGAAATATCCATATAATACTAACCTTATAAAATTATTTAATTTCAATTTGGGTCTAAAATGTCCGATGGAAAACACAATCTAACTCAAATCGGACGCAACACTACAGTCTATTTGAAACTGGACATGGATTTTTAAACTGTATGCGTAACACCAAATGCTAAATAGATATTCTTCATGTACACAATGTAGGCCTACAATGAATTTGTTTATTAGTTTAATCATTTGGCGTGTTATGATACACTTGTCCTAAATCCTAGAATACTTTCTATAGAATACATGACGATTCTAATCATAGTTAGAAAAAAAAACATGAAATATAATACACATTAATTAAACATTCTATTGAATGCCTTAAATTCAAACTCTGCCTGTCACAATGTGAAATTTTTTATGATTTAGCGTTTAATTCTGGCACACATCCATACAATCAAATACAACGTTTAATTTTGGCACACATCCATACAATCAAATACAAATCATGGGTGAATCCTCACTTTCTCACACGTGAGCAACGTCAGTGGTTCTAATTCCTTGTCACGTATGTTTCTTCTTCCAGACTGCAATCTCCTTTGCGTCAATGGACCTTAAATCCCCAGAGTTTGAAGGCGGGCTCAAAAGGTTCCCATTTAACTCAAGTACAACAGCCGAGGAACTTGTGCAGTTTTCAACTGGCGAACAATTGTGAGACATTAAGAAGAAGTTCACCTATTTTTATTTTAAAATGTCAAACTCTAGTACCAT
>CAXITT010000691.1:365709-378715 GCA_964033795.1 Lymnaea stagnalis | reverse complement strand
AGAATCAGAAATCCCCCACCCCCCCCCCCCCCCCGGGAAAAATGTCTGAAGAAGCACTGCACAGATCCCCAGATTTTTAGCATTAATTGTAGACTTAATGAGCAGGATATATTCATGACAAGCATATTGTACATACGATTTGCTAGAACAACTATAAACTCTATCTGAGTTCTTGGTGCAAGGTAAGATACTCAAACGTTAAGTCTGGGTGCCCGCTTTTTTGTGTTTTACTTACATATGATAGAAACCAATGCGAGCCTACTCTGTTCAATTTTCAGTTTTCCATTTGGTGTAATCCCTTGTTGTGAAGGAGTCACCCCTGTGAGGGTGTCTATTTATTTTGGCTTACTTCAAATTTAGGACCGTGGTTCTCAACCTGTGGGTCACGACTTCTTTGGGGGTCGCACTACCCTTTCCCAGGGGTCGCCTAAGACCATCGGAAAACACACACAAAAGATGTTCGAAAAAAATAATTGTGTGGCTGGGGGGTCGCCACAACATGAGGAAATGTATTAAAGGGTCGCGGCATAAGAAATTTTGAGAACCACTGGTTTAGGATTACCTCTTTATTTAGGTTTTTTGTTAGTTTTTGCCACACTTAAATGTGTATTACGTCTTAGAGTGAGCTCTTTATTAAGTTCGGAACTGATAGGTTTTAGATCGATATGGTATTGATTTCTTGCTCACAGACCAATGGAAAGGCTCATGGAAAAGCTGAAGTGTCATATCCTGGGAAAGGACTCAAAAACATCTCATTTCTTGTTTGAAAAGGGAGGAAATTTAGGTATGAGCTTACATACACTGATTTTCATACTATACAATTGGGTTATTCCCCATAGGCATCTTGGTTAACATTTTATTTATTCAATAAGTTTAATTGGCACTTTTAGCTTCAAAGTTAGATTAGTATATTTGTCATTTATTTTTTCTATCTTCTTTGTTCATTATTTTTCTATCATCTTTGTCAATTTTTTTTGTTTAATGTATTTCATTTTTTTTTCCAAATTTAATCATGTATTGTAACTAGGGTTGCGAGGCAAAGAAATTATATGAGTTGATTGCTTGCTTTCAATTCTACTAACTATTATTACACTTTGTTTCTACTAACTATTCTTACACTTGTTTCTACTATCTATTCTTACACTTTGTTTCTAGTAACTATTCTTACACTTTGATTCTACGAACTATTCTTACACTTTGTTTCTACTAACTATTCTTACACTTTGTTTCTACTAACTATTCTTACACTTTGTTTCTACTAACTATTCTTACACTTTGTTTCTATTAACTATTCTTACACTTTGTTTCTACTAACTATTCTACTAACTATTCTTACTCTTTGTTATGAGCTATGAGTGTTTATTTGTTTTTTTGTCTTTTTTAATAAATCGTCTCATTCATATTAACTATTCTTACACTTTGTTTCTACTAAATATTCTTACACTTTGTTTCTACTAACTATTCTTACACTTTGTTTCTACTAACTATTCTTACACTTTGTTTCTAGTAACCATTTTTACACTTTGTTTCTATTAAATATTCTTACACTTTGTTTCTACTAACTATTCTTACACTTTGTTTCTACTAACTATTCTTACACTTTGTTTCTACTAACTATTCTTACACTTTGTTTCTACTAAATATTCTTACACTTTGTTTCTACTAACTATTCTTACACTTTGTTTCTACTAACTATTCTTACACTTTGTTTCTACTAACTATTCTTACACTTTGATTCTATTAACTATTCTTACACTTTGTTTCTACTAACTATTCTTACACTTTGATTCTATTAACTATTCTTACACTTTGTTTCTAGTAACCATTTTTACACTTTGTTTCTATTAAATATTCTTACACTTTGTTTCTACTAACTATTCTTACTCTTTGTTATGAGCTATGAGTGTTTATTTGATTTTTTTTTTTTTAATAAATCGTCTCATTCATAACAAAATAAGTAGCAAATTAAAGTATTAAATTCACATTTTGTTTGAACAGACCAATAAAATTGAACTTCCCTGTAACGTTGGGAAAATAAACCATTGGTTTTATTCTGTTACATCATATGTCTGATGGACATGATCCGTGACACGAAAAAACAAAGTTATTGATTTTCTGTGTAGTGTCTACTTTATATGTCTCATTTACTTAAGCTATGACATGACATACACATTTATTAATTGCATGTGTGTGTCTACCTTACAAAGGCATACGATTTGGTAAGTCTGAGAGGTCTGTGCAGAATCCTTTATATAATAGATTTTCCCGCATGACTGCTCCCAATCACAAATTCGTTTCACGAAAACATGCATAGCACAGTGATCTTCAATGGTGCGGTCTTTGAGGCATTCCCAGTCAGCAGCGGAGTAAAACAAGGTTGTGTACTGGCACCAACGCTCTTCTCCATTTTCTTCTCGATGCTTCTTGAATTTGCCTTCAGGGACTGGGAAGATGGAGTGTACATCCATACCAGATCTGATGGTAGGCTGTTCAATATCACCCACTTTCGTGCAAAGATCAAAGTAAAAAATGTGCTAATTTGCGAACTGCTGTTTGCTGACGATGCCGCCCTAACATTTCACACAGAATAAGGTCTTCAGCGGCTAGTTAGTTGCACATCACACGCATGTAAAAAGTTTGGACTGTCAGTTGGTCTATCGAAAACACATGTCCTGATTCAAAAAGTGCCATCCCTCCAATCATACCTATTGAGAGTTATAATCTGTCGGTTGTTGAGCATTTCACACACTTTGGATCAAGTATTTCTAGATCTCTCTCCATTGACAAAGTTGTAAACATCAGGATCACAAAGCTACTATGGCTAAAGTGAGTAGGAGGGTTTGTAATAATCTCACTCTAACTGATAGTACAAAACTAAGCGTCTATAAGGCATGTGTGCGCTCCTAAGTACGCTCCTTTATGGCAATGAAGTGTGGACCGCATATGCTGGTCTTGAGCGGAAGCTCAATAGCTTTCACCAAAGATGTCTTCGTCACATTTACGCATTCCATGGCAGGACAAGACGACCAACACAGTGGTCTTGGAACCTGGTAAAATGTATAGCATATTCTCTGCTATTAGCAGGAGACGCCTTCGCTGGTTAGGCCATGTATGGAGAATGGAGGAAGGCCGTATTCCAAAGATGCTGCAGTGTGAAGAGTTAGAAGAAGGGACAAGACTTGCAAAATTATTGATGCATGTGGGCTTTCTACTCTATATATCTGATCTAATTTATCCACGACCTAACAGACACACATTATTGATTGCATGTGGGCTGTCTACTCTATATGTCTGATCTAATAATCCACGACGTGGCAGACACACATTAATCTTGCATGTGGGTAGTCTACTCTATATTTCTGATCTAATTAATCCACGACCTGACAGACACACATTATTGATTGCATGTGGGTTGTATACTCTATATGTCTGATCTAATTAATCCACGACCTGACAGACACACATTATTTAACGCATGTGTATGGACTTCTGGGATTGGTTTCATTGTCATTGGTATAGCTGTAGAAATAACCAAGTCATGTCCATGTTTCGGACCAATAGAAAACATTTGCAAGTCAAATTATCTCTTTAGTTTTTAACATAATATTTTTGCACTTATTTAGGCTCCTTAGAGGAGAGGGTCCTTGATCCAAAGACAAAGATCATTTCTTTGTATCGCGAGAATTCGAGCGCAACATATGTCATCAAAACCTGGAACGGCTACAATGTGGAAATGTCGGTGAAGGTCATTGGAAATATTCCAAGGCAGAGACCACAGTATGGTGAAGGGAGGGATCTTCTCTTAAAAGAGGAAAAAGAGGAAGATTATTAGCTTTGGAATATATTATCAAATATTGCTGTCATATTATCATATTTAGTTGGTGGGGGGGGGGGGTTATTATTAAAAATATGTATTATATTATTAAATATTAGTGGGATTTAATCTTATTATATCTTAGTGGGGTATTATGAGATTTAGTTTACAAGTATTCAAAATAGATCAGACTTAACACATATTAGTAGCAAATAATCAAATATGGGTGGGATTCAATTATATTTAGTGGAATATTATATACCTTGAGCCATTGCCAAATATTAGTAACATATAATCATACTTTAGTAGGGTATTATATTTAATGGGATTTTATCAGATTTATTCAAATATTATTCACTGCGGGATGTTATTAAGTAATGGAGGGATAATATTAAGCTAGGAAAGATATTATCAGTCAGATTTGATCAAATAATCGCACAAATCAAATATTTTAGGGATATTTTAATAACAGTGAGATATTTTCAAATATTAGGCCAAGTGGGATATAATATTGACATAATATCGTTTTATTTTTTAAAATAAATATTTAGATTTGAATCGTTTTGTTAAAATTGCTTATTTTTGCTATTTTAAACTATTTTTAAAAGGATTTCAAATATTTTGTAGATTTATAATTTCTATAGTAGACTTTAAACTTTTTTAAAAAAAACTTATAAATTTAATTACTTTTTTAAATTGTTCAAATATTTTAAAAGGAAAAGAATAATAAATCATTTGTGGTCATTCAGATTAAATATTTGTTTTTTTTTGTTGAGCAATTGTGTGATTATGATTTTTGAAAAAAACATTACAAATAATTAAACAAAAAATTTTTATTTAATTGATTTTTTTCATAAAATAAATATAAATATATTATGTGATTAAATCCATTTGTGTGGTAGTTGAATTTTGTCAACATGCACAATAATTAATGCATGCACTACTGCTTTTTATAATGTATCACATAAATATGTATATATATTTATAGTAATAAATATTGTTTTAATTATAGATGTCTTCTGGCTCGTTGTTTTTTTACAGTTTAATCACTGTCTTTTGTGTTTATTTTGTGAAATATTTATTGCACACAGTTTTTTTTTACTGTCTATTGCGTTTATTGTGTTATTAAAGTGAAAGTGTGCTACCGGTACAATGGAATTAACTTATTTCATTCAGACCAAAATCTCACATTTAACTTAGACAATCTCAAGTTATTTAAAACAAAAAGAAGCTCCTTTTATTTTTCTACAAGAACACTACTGCGTAAGATTCCAAAAAATTATACCATCAAGTGTGCATCCCATTTTCTATGTGACATTTGTTGCATGCAGAGTTTACCATCAAACTGTTTATATTACTCTTCGCTTATGGGACGAATGTTCGGTGGAAACGATCTACTAAGTGACTGCAAAAATGTTTTTCACAACAAGAACTAAGCTTACAATGGCTGTTCACGTTGTTAATGGTTAATTTTTTTTTTTTAATTGAAGATATTATAATTTTTCTTTTCTGTGTTAAAATGTTAATACCAAGGAACTTTTAACGCTATATTTATTGAATAGATGAGTCTTTACTCAAAGCTTACTTTTACAAACTGTTGGTCAGACATACATAGCCTAATATGATATGAAGGTAGTAGGATTTCTCACATATTGCTAAAGATTCATTAACTAAACTTGTCCATTCACAGACACCTATACATATTACACATGAACAAAACAAGATGGCGGCCATGTGTGTGACACAAAAAATTATCTCCAGCGTTCTAAAATTGGACTTTAAATATGTTCCCATTGTAACCAAATCTAATTACTTGTTTAAATCGAAATTGGAATTCCAAAATTCATCAGCATCTGTATGTGTTGGGGCATGCAGCCAAGTGTTAGTATTTATACGATCATTCATATTGGATTCCACATAACAACAAAGTGCTGAGTCAGTGCTGAGTGAACACAGTGTTTACTTTAATTTTGGGCACATTGAAGTCAGTCAATCGACGAACATTTCCTACGTTAAGGTAAACACGCCGGAATGGTTGGGGCGTTAACCTCCCAGGAAAGCTGGACGTATATTTAAATATTTTAACCCTCGATGTGCTAGAGATTAAGGAGAATTGCCACTAGACTCAAATAAAAACAAACTTCATCAGAAGGCACAATTATACATGGTGATATTTTTTATTTGCCAACATGAGATATCATTAAACGGAGTAGTAACTTGTTGATGGCTCCAATATACCACCCTATTCCTCCCATCTGACCTATACACCCATACATGCCTCCGAACGTTCTCCACATGGAGTACCCAGAGGACTATTACTGCTACCCATGATATACCTGTTTATAAACAGGCTCCTACCTCCTCCAACGCAAATGACTTCCTTGCCTCCTATGACAAAGGTACACATGACATGGCAATGCTCGACTTCTCCATGGCCTTCGACACTATTCCACACAGCCTTCTTCTACATAAGCTCCACCGCTAAGGCATTACTGGTAACCTTCACTCCTGAATCTCAACATTCGGCATCCGATCAGAAAAAGCCACCGTAGACTCTGGAGTTCCTCAAGGCACAATGCTGGGCCCCCTTGTCTTCATCTGTCACTTAAACGACCTCCCTGTTTGCTGATGACTCTCTTATCTACATGGAGATAAACGGCTACGATGACCACAACCACCTCTAAGCAGATTTGAAGTGCCTTCTGAATTTGGCGGACAAAAGGGGCATGAAATTTAATGTAACCAAATGCTCCACAATGAGAATCACAAGAAAAAAAAAAACATCAACCTTTATGTACTCAATAAACGAGACAATTCTCCAATAGGTATAAAATAATCCATAACTTGGAATTCTCTTCTCAAACAACCTAAAATGGTCACCCCATGTAAACAAAATTTGTAAAAAAATGCCAACTCTACACTAGGTTTCATTCGAAGAAATCTGCTCCACTGACCATCTTCCTGCAAACGAAATTCCTATCTCGCACTCGCCCGTCCCCTACTAGAATATGTAGCGATCATCTGGGACCCACACCAAAAGCAAGACGGGGACAAGATGGAGCGAATCCAACGTAATTCTCTGCGCTTTTCATTGCACGTGACTACAAATCCACCACTTCTGGCTTCGTCACTGGCCTCTTAAAGACTTGACATCCCCTCCATTAAAGACAGGCGAGAGGGACTCCGCCTGATATTCTTATATAAAGTGGTCATGGGGCTGGTGTTGACAATCCCAGCAGGCACGTTCCTCACCCCACAGAAGCCGGGTCGATTGATCAGAGCCAAGCACTCACTGAACTCTGATTTTACCACTGACTATCCCATAAACAATTACACCCGAAACAAAAGCAAGTGCTTCATTGTGCATCGGTGTAACACAGTGCAGTATAAACAATCATTCTTTCCATGAACAATAATTGCTTGGAACCACCTGGACAATGCCGCTGTGGACTCGACTACAGACGAAAGCTTCAAAACTGCCCTGGCATCTGCTAGGAGCTGTTAGAATAGCAACATCGCTTCCCCAACCGTTGCACAGATGCCAGTATATGGATGCAGCAACGAACACTACCAGAACTAGAAGCCGATCTTTTCATGCCCAATGTAATTGCTTGGCTCTACTCAGGTCTAGCCTTATAAACTTTTGCACCCCAGGCGGTTCTAAATTTTGGCGCCCTACATTCTTCAAATTTTTAAGGTTGATTTTAACTTCCTGTCATTAATTATTAAAAAAGCGAGCTGACTGAGAAGAATGAAGATACGAGTTCTAAAATAACAATCTTATTCTGCCAGTAAATATAAATATTGAAACATAAATATTATTTAGATATTACACAGACCGTTTAAAACTAATTTTTTAAAATTTAAATGCATATAAAAAGCAATTTCTTAAAAAGGCAAAACTCTTTCAAGAAAAAAAATAAGAATTTCAACATGCAGTGTTTTAAATATATATATATACAGTGGAACCTCTCATAACGAGTTTAATTTGTTCCAGACTCTTAATCGTTAAGCGAAACTCTCGTTAAACAAAACAATTTTTCCAATACAAATCAATATAAAATACGATAATACGTTCCATGCAAAAAAATACTAATTTTTCAAAAAGTTTTATTAATATTTATTCAAATAAAATTCTTTATGAATTGTTAAGGAGTGTAACAACTTAGAATACAATTCAGATTTGAAACAAAAACATAAATAAAAATATGAATTTATGACAATTTTTCAATGATTTTACGTTTCATTTCAAAAGTTAATTTTTCTCTTTTCTGTTTGTCCTCTTTAGTTTTTTTTTTTTTTCGAAGACATTTTAGCATAGCTTATTACACTTTGCACATAAAAAAAATTACGAATACTGTCTGAATACAAATTTGTAAAAACTGGTGATCACACACCAAAACAATACGCTAACAGACCCGAGTGCTAAACTCAGACTAATATAATGGTTCTCAACCTTCTTAATGCCGCGACCCTTTAATACAGTTTCTCGTGTTTGGCGACCCCCCCCCCCCAGCAACCTAATTATTTTCGTTGCTACTTCATAGCTGTAAGAATATGTGTTTTCAGATAGTCTAAGGCGACCCCTGGGAAAAGGCCGCGCTACCTCAAAAGGGGACACGGCCCACAGATTGAGAACCGCTGGACTAATGCATCGGTGCGGAAGCCCGGCTCACAAATGAATGTCAGGAATAAGGGATTGACCCTTTCTGCGTATTTCTTTATGGGAAATATCACTCGTTAAGGGAGCAACTTTTTCACATTTTTTTTTGCTCACTATATGAATTACTCGTTATGAGAGATTCCACTGTCTATATATATACATAATTATAAACATCGCTTTTGTTTGTTTCTTTGTGGCAAAATCTTCGGAAGATTAATTGACCCACTTCCCATCACCACATCGAGCTGAAACTTGGCAAATAGACCTCTTTGCCGATGACAACACATTCAAATTGTCAGCCTCATCCCCAACCTCCAAATATATGTTTTTCTTTCCAGGTTAAGATGAAGTAAATCTGATGCAAAGATTTCTTAAGAACTGTAGCCATCGCTAAGTCACGCTATAACTATAATACAATAAAATATACAGTATTTTACAAGGGGCAAATGAAGGAAATATGAAAGGTGTTTCTCCAGCAGTTTAATATTTTACATAGCCGCTTCTTAAATTAAAAATGCAAATGCTCCGCCCCCCCCCCACTCAGGTAAGTAAAGTGCCCCCGCCCCGCAAAATGTGCACAACAATATAAGGNTATATATATATATATATATAATTATAGTTCATCATAATAGCTTGACTTTTCAAGTAGAGACACGTGTTAATTATTAGTTATAAATTGCATTATAATTATGGCATAATGCTTTTTTCCCTCTAATTTAGAATTTAATGAGCGCATTGAAATAGTGCACGTATCATCAATTATTATGAAATGGAAAGTGCAATTGTTTTCTTCAAATGTGCAACTTTTGTTTACAAAGGTGTAGAAAAGAATAGAGGGCGTCCATTAATTCATCATTATCATCATCATGTCCCGTATTCCTTGGACCGTTGGGGCGCCACAGATGACCAAAAAAAAATATTTTGCCTATAACATATATTAATTGTATTACCAACTGCTTTTATCTTTTTTAATTTCATGATAATAAACAAACTGCCCCATCTATTTGCACTCATTTTTTTTTAAATTATTAATTTTATTTTAGATGAGAATCCAGTAGAACCAGCAATTCGTTTATCATGCAAACTCCATTTTCGGTACTAGTTTTGGAAAAAAATTATTATTCCTAAATGGAAAATTTAAAATAAATTTTATGGATGTGGTTGAAAATAATAATATTTTAAAAGTATATCGAAGAGGCAATTCGTAAAGTATACGAAGAAAGTTAAAGTAGTTTGAAATTCCAAATAAAAATTTAAATCTACTGAGTATTGGGAAATTTGTACTTTATTTGTACACGATTTTCCTTAGATAAAAATCACACATTAGTAAATATGTAATGTCTTTTGTAAACTATTCATGTCTTATTAACATAGCTACCCCGTTCTTATACGATTAATGAAAACGACCAGTTTTCAAAACCCATAAATATATATAGCCCTTCCTAATTAATAGTTGTTGTTTTTTTTCTTTTTGACTCCGGTAAAACTTGGAAAAGGTACCGTAGTTATTATAATAATTTTTTTTTTTTTGCTGCAGTGAGTAACAAGATGTTCGTAATGCTTTTTAGGGGTGGAACCGTTTTTAATTTAATTTTTGTTTTTTGAAAACTCATTTGCTAGTTAAGTGGCTATCATCCAAAATAGTGTAAATAAAAATAAAAGTCACATTAATATTTTTAGTAATATAAATATATTTGCATAAAACAAACAGGTCAGCCCTGTATTGCCCGGCACCTCCAAAACACTTTGTATTTAAGATGATAATTATAATTAAGAAAATATCATCATTTAAACCCCTAACATGTCCGAGGCACCCTGCAGTCGTAGGGGTTGCTGGAAGCACGCGATGGTTCTAATGTTAAGTGATGCATATAACATTTTTTAACTAAGACCTCTTCCGCTTCATCAGCCCCCACCCCTCTTTAACTACGCCTCTGGCAACTGGCACGGCCCCCCCCCACCAGAAAATCTGAAATGCGCACCCCACCCCCGGGGGAAAATGACTGAAAGACACCCTGGGTATAGGTTGAATAACTCTTTAACTTCAACTGAATTTATTGATGACTGTGGGAATTTAGACCGGGACAGTGTACCCACTTTTGACCCTAGACATGGGCTGGAGGAGTTAGTGTTGATAGTGAGAATAAAAATGTTTTTTTTTCCACTGCTCACAAAGTAGAGTTTATGGATCACTCATATTATGTTAATGAGTATGATAGTGATGGAGGATTAATAATTGGTCCGTCGGTGGACGTCAGAATAGACAACAGCGTTGTCAGTATTGCCATCCCGCGAGTGGTGAGCGGGAAAGGTGTGGATGTATTTAAAATGTTGTCGAATTACGGGGACCACGAGGTTGTGAGGTTGTCTAAGCGAGTCCCACGGAAAGGGGACTAGAGTTAAAAGAGTGGAAGTCATTGGGAATGACCATGGGTGGACCTACGAAACGGAAGGTCCAAGCGCCACAGGCAGCCATGATTTAATGACACGAGTTGCTCCAGAATGAAAGACCTGGTGAAATGTCTGAAGGAAATTTAGCAAGTGTCAGTGTTAATAATATGGATGTTGTCGATTTTGTTGATTACGAGAAGTTATTGTAATCCCTGAGGTGGAGGTAGGAGAGGACTTGTTTTCTGATGGTGATCCCTGCGGTGGAGGTAGGAGAGGACTTGTTTTCTGATGGTAATCCCTGAGGTGGAGGTAGGAGAGAACTTGTTTTCTGATGGTACATTTGAATCTTGTAACGTGAGCCAGGGGCGCACAAATTTTGAAAACCAGGAGTTCTACAACGTTAAGCTAGACCAACTTCGTAATTGGTTAAAAGAGAGCTAAATATTTAGTATGTCTTGATTTTTTAGAGAAGGTGAGCCTTAATTTAAAAATGTTGCGAGGTGTGTGCTAAAAGTGAAGTCTTGTGTGAACATGAGATAGGCCTTTAATTGCTCTGAATTTCTTGATTTCTATGACAGTGACTTTGCATTATTTAAAAATTTAAGCGTTGACACGGTTGACTTGATTTTAAAACGTGTAATAAAACACAAGTTCCATTTGTGTTGTGGCTACGGGTCAAAAGGTCAGTGGGGGAAGGTGTCACAATAATCGACATGATAGTTTGTGTGAAATCTAGGAACAAAGGAACTGACCCGCCATCTGTGCATTTTTCATGTAAGGGCAAATAAAGGCTGGTTATATTGTGGTGATACATCTCCCACTGATAACTAGGTCACACTAGGTGTGTTGGTGATACATAAGTTATTTTAACAAAGGCCTCAAGGAGAGCAATTTACATGTCCTGATGTGGATGAGAGAATGAATTTTTATTGTTGAATTAAAATTATACTGCAATGACAAACCGGACAGTTAATTAAATTAATTAGATAGTACATATACTATTCTGAAGCTAGGCTGAATTATATGTATTTTGATGTCTACGTTTATGCCATACTTTGTTATAAAATTGTGCAAGGAGTTGATCTGGAATGATTGAGGCGAGCTCTATGCCTTACACCAGTAGTCTCTCAATACACTTAATTTTTCAGCGATGCTAAAAAAAATTGGGGACAGGTCATTTTGCTTTTCAACGGGTCTCGAATGAAATGTTTATGTGAATTTGGTATGTTTGTTGATTTAACTTTTACCGCTTTTGGGCTTGTGACGTTTGGTTACATATTTTTATTGTCGCAATAGTCTAGTCTCCCCTTGGTGTACTGGCACAGTCTTTGAAAATTGGTGAGAGTTGTGGATGAAGGCTGTAGGCCTACTATATTTCTTTAATTCTAGCGAGATGCGTTCTAGAAATGTTCTGTTCGATTCATTGTACAGTCTGGTAGGTATATTTCTGGATTAAAATTTACATTATTATCAGAAAAGAGACCGTTTCAAATTTGTGTGATGACATATGAACTGACGTATGAACGTGTAAAAATATTTAATGAAAGAAACCATGACCATCATGAATATTCAATATTAAAAAAAAATTGAAATAGAGAAATAAATTATAAATCTTAAAATAATCAATTTCATATTGGCTAAATTTTAAACTAACAACTAAATTTTAATCTGATTACACTATTTTCAAAAAAGCGAGATTAACTTCTAAAGCTACAGATTATTGAAAATGTTAATGACTTGCCGATTAGGACCCACCGACCCCCTCGGCGTTTGCCTGGAAACATAACTACTGGGCACGTCCCGCGTGGGCAGACAAAGGGTGTGTGCTCGGTACCTGCCGTACATAAAACAGCTCCCACAGGGCTGCCGGTTGTGATATTTCACAGTCGGAAAGTTAGGCAGATTACAAGTTGCCGTTGACGGGTATGAGGCCAGAGGCGAGGGTGGTAACCTCTGGCCGAGGATTCAAATAATGCAGCCGTGAGAACGCTTCCCCAAGGCAACCGTTTCGTCCCAGCTACAGCGTGAACTAGTCGCGTTGTGGAAGCCCACTGTGGAATCCCTCTTATAGGGCGTCCGACGCTTTCCCGGGATGGGTGGGGGAAGATATTAGGACGTAAATTTTCCCATCCCAACTC
>CAXITT010000691.1:326796-358996 GCA_964033795.1 Lymnaea stagnalis | reverse complement strand
TTTCGGCCGAAATTCATTTTTAACTTTCGGTCTTTTTTCGGTTTCGGCCGAAAGTCATTTTTAAACTTTCGGCCTTTTTTCGGTTTCGGCCAAAAGTCATTTTAAACTTTCGGCCTATTTTCGGCTTCGGCCGAAATCAGAAAATCACTTTCGGTCGGTCTCTAGTGTGAACACATACCTTACTGTTGGCATTGTTTGAACACTTACCTTACTGTTGGCATGTGTTTGAGCACGTACCTTACTGTTGGCATTGTGTGAACATTTACCTTACTGTTGGCATTTGTGTGAACCATACATTAATGTTGGCATGTGTGTGAACAAATATCTTACTGTTGGCATGTGTTTGAAAACATAACTTAGTTTTGGCATGTGTGTGAACACATACCTTACTGTTGGCATGTGTTTGAACACATCCCTTAGTTTTGACATGTGTGTAAACACTTACCTTACTGTTGACATGTGTTTGAACACTTACCTTAATGTTGACATGTGTGTGAACACTTACCTTACTGTAGACATGTGTTTGAACACGTACCTTACATTTGACATGTGTGTGAACACATACCTTACTGTTGCCATGTGTGTGAACATATACCTTACTATTGACATTTTTGTGAACACAAACCTTACTGTTGACATGTGTGTTAAACATACCTTACTATTGACATGTGTGTGAACACTTACCTTACTGTTGACATGTGGGTGAACACTTAACTTACTGTTGACATGTGTGTGAACACTTACCTTACTATTGGCATGTGTGTTAACACATAACTTAATGTTGGCCATTGTTTGAACACTTAACTTAATGTTGACATGTCAGTGAACACTTACCTTACTGTTGACATGTGTGTGAAAACTTACCTTACTGTTGGCATGTGTGAACACTTACCTTACTGTTGGCATGTGTTTGAACACATTCATTACTTTTGACATCTGTGTGAACACATACCTTACTGTTGGCATTGTGTGAACACATACGTTACTGTTGGCATGTGTTTGAACACATACCTTAGTTTTGGCATGTGTGTGAACACATACCTTACTGTTGGCATGTGTTTGAACACATACCTTAGTTTTGGCATGTGTTTGAACACATACCTTACTGTTGGCATCTGTTTGAACACTTAACTTACTGTTGGCATGTGTGTGAACACATACCTTACTGTTGGCATGTGTGTAAACATTTACCTTACTGTTGGCATGTGTATGAACATATACCTTACTGTTGACATGTGTTTGAACACATACCTTAATGTTAATATGTGTGTGAACATATACCATAATGTTAACATGTGTGTGAACACATACCTTACTGTTGGCATGTATGTGAACACTTTTCTTACTGTTGGCATGTGTTTGAACACATACATCACTTTTGACATGTGTGTGAACACCTACCTTACTGTTGGCATTGTGTGAACACATACCTTACTGTTGTTATGATTTTGAACACATACCTTAATTTTGGCATGTGTGTGAACACTTACCTTACTGTTGGCATGTGTGTGAACATATACCTTACTGTTGGCATGTGTTTGAACACATACCTTATTGTTTGCATGTGTGTGAACACATACCTTACTGTTGGCATGTGTGTGAACATATACCTTACTGTTGGCTTGTGTGTGAACACTTACCTTACTGTTGGCATGTGTTTGAACACATACCTTACTGTTGAGCCCATAACCTACACGTTAAATCACTCTTCTTTTTTTGTTTGTGTAAGTCATCTTCTTAACACCTTTGCGTACTGTAGGTTTTACTCAAAGCAAACTGAAATATAAATTAGTAAAAACTATACTTCTAATAAAACACACCTTACTGATGTCACAATATTCATGTTTTATGTGTTTGGGTGTTTGTGTGTGGGGAAAATAAAACCATCCAGTTAAAACTTTTACCTCAATGGTTTCCTAAACACACCTGCCCATACTTTGACTAAATCTACATTATCTACTATATCATATCACGTTCCATTGACAAAATCGCTAGGCCATATATTCTGACCAGTTCCAGGGTACAGCACAAATATTTCTTCGTAAGTTTTAGTCTTGAAAAGCTGCTTTCTTGAAGAATGGGGAGAGATTCGAAGAAGCTCCATTCAGCTGTGAATTTCAAAACTTCACAATTTACCAAACTTTGGCTCCAATGAGCTTAGTATTTGTTGCTTTTAAGTGCCGTCATATACCCTCATATACCCTCAGGTGTCTTCAAATGCCTTCAGGTGCCTTCAAGTGCCTTTAAGTGCCTTCATATAACTCCAAGTGTCTTCAAATGCCTTCGAATGCATTCAACTGCTTTGATATACCTGCAGGTGTCTTCAGATGCCTTCAGGTGCCTTCAAGTGCTTTCATATAACTCCAGGTGTCTTCAAATGCTTTCGGATGCCTTCAAGTGCTTTCATATACCTCCAGGTGACTTCAAATGCCTTAGGATGCCTTTAATTGCCTTCACATACCTCCAAATGTCTTCAAATGCATTCAGACGCCTTCGTATACCTCCAGGTGTCTTCAAATGCCTCCAGATGCCTTCAGAAAGCTCCAGATGTATTCAAATGCCTTCAGATGCCTTCAGATGTCTTCAGGTTCCTTTATATACCTCCAGATGTATTCAAATGCCTTCCGGCGCCTTCGCAGTCGTGGTATTTTAATTCAACTCTCAACAGCAGATAACTCTTTAGAACAGTGCCCACTTTTTGAATGGGCAAATAACTCTTCCCGAGTAAAAAAAATACACAATTATGTCCAATAGTTGCCTCTTTTCTCCGATAGCAGCCTTTTAGCTTGGACAGTCTCAAACATATCTGTTAATTTCTATGTGGCCCTTGATATGACCCAGAAAAAAACGAAAAATATCAATAGGCTACATTCAGGCATCGACATTTTGTTGTTTTTTTTCAAGCAGAGTCCATTGTCTTCCCTCACACATTGACCCACGCACCCATTGTCCCACGCACCCATTGACTACACATATTAATTTGATTATCCACACGCTCATTCATCACACAAGTCAGGTCAATGATTCACACAACCATTGTTCAAACAAGTCAGGTTAATGTTCCCCACAACCATTGATCACACAAGTCAGGTCAATGATCCACACAACCATATTGATCACGCAAGTCAGGTCAATGATCCACACACCTATTGATCACACAGGATTAAGTCAATGATCCACACTACCATGGATTACACACGTCATGTCAATGAACCACAAACCCATGGATCAGACAAGACAAGTTAATGATCCACACAACAATGGATGACTCAAGTCAGGTCAATGATCAATACACCCATTGCTCATACAAGACAAGTCAATGGTCCACACACACACATTGACCGCAACATTCAGGTCAATGATCCATACAACCATTTATCACACAAGTAAGGTCAATGATCCACACACCCATTGATCACACAAGTCAGGTCAATGATCCACACACCCATTGATCACACAAGTCAGGTCAATGATCCACACACCCATTGATCACACAAGTCAGGTCAATGATCTACACAACCATTGATCACACAGGGTTAAGTCAATGATCCACACTACCATTAATTACACACGTCAGGTCAATGATCCACACACCCTTGGATCACATAGTCAAGTCAATGATCCACACAACAATAGATCACATAGTCAAGTCAATGATCCACACACCCATGGATCACACAAGTCAGGTCAATGATCCACACACCCATGGATCACACAAGTCAAGTCCATTTTCCCCACACCCATTGATCACACAAGTCAGGTCAATGATTCACACACCCATTGATCACACAAGTCAAGTCCATGTCCCACACCTATTAGCCACACAAGTTTTAAGTCAATGATCCACACATCGATGAAAATAGCTTTCTTGTTCCTTTTTTCACTTGACTTGTACACCTCTATGAATTCCAGACATTGTGGCAGTAAGACTTGTACACCTCTATGAATTCCAGACATTGTGGCAGTAAGGTTTGTACACCTCTATGAATTCCAGACATTGTGGCAGTAAGGCTTGTACACCTCTATGAATTCCAGAAATTGTGGCAGTAAGGCTTGTACACCTCTATGAATTCCAGACATTGTGGCAGTAAGGCTTGTACACCTCTATGAATTCCAGACATTGTGGCAGTTTCCGAACATGTGGAGATACTTAAGGTCTGTAACTGGCAGTAAGGCTTGTACACCTCTATGAATTCCAGACATTGTGGCAGTAAGGCTTGTACACCTCTATGAATTCCAGACATTGTGGCAGTAAGGTTTGTACACCTCTATGAATTCCAGACATTGTGGCAGTAAGGCTTGTACACCTCTATGAATTCCAGACATTGTGGCAGTAAGTCTTGTACACCTCTATGAATTCCAGACATTGTGGCAGTAAGGCTTGTACACCTCTATGAATTCCAGACATTGTGGCAGTAAGGCTCGTACACCTCTATGAACTCCAGATAGTTTGTCAGTAGGGTTTGTGCACCTCTATGAATTCCAGACATTGTGGCAGTAAGGCTTGTACACCTCTATGAATTCCAGATAGTTTGTCAGTAGGGTTTGTACACCTCTATGAATTCCAGACATTGTGGCAGTAAGGCTTGTACACCTCTATGAATTCCAGATAGTTTGTCAGTAGGGTTTGTGCACCTCTATGAATTCCAGATAGTTTGCCAGTAGGGCTTGTACACCTCTATGAACTCCAGATAGTTTGCCAGTAGGGCTTGTACACCTCTATGAACTCCAGATAGTTTGCCAGTAGGGCTTGTACACCTCTATGAATTCCAGACATTGTGGCAGTAAGGCTTGTACACCTCTATGAATTCCAGACATTGTGGCAGTAAGGCTTGTACACCTCTATGAATTCCAGACATTGTGGCAGTAAGGCTTGTACACCTCTATGAACTCCAGACATTGTGGCAGTAAGTCTTGTACACTGGCCTGAATTCCAGACATTGTGTCAGTATGGCTTGTCAGTGGCGTAGCTAGAGTTGGTGTCATCCAGTGCGGTAATCCAAGATAGATTTGTTGTGGTAAAGTATATCAATGGCAAGAACAAAAACAAATTAATTAATGGTCAGGAGGTAAATGTATTTAATAACTGTTTTTAACAATTTAAAGGTGCCAGAATGATCAATACATTAATCGGAAGGGGGGGGGGGGGCATCACAATATAGAAGAAGAATAAGTAAGAACGTTAAGTTATAGTTATTTTCACATTAAATTTACTTTATTAAAAATTTCCTGGTCTTCAAAGTTGCAAACATGTCAATCACTTGAACAAATTCAATATCCTTCCCCTTATCACCTTCAATTAATAGTAGAGCCAGATCACAAAGCCTTGACTGTCCCATGGTGGGTCGTAAATAGGTCTTAATAAGCCTTAGTTTTGAAAATCTCCGCTGACATGAAGCCTCAGATCGTAAGAAACAATTGAAGGCTTAGCGAGAGGATTGTAAGAAATTCTAGGAATTCCCATTCAGCTATGAATTTCAGAACATCAAATACTTACCGGCCCATGACTTTGTGAAACTCAAAATCATGGGCCTTTAAATAACTTTAATGTCGTCTAAGTCTAGGTATTTCTTTTCAAGTTTAACCTCTGATAACTCATCATAGAAAGAGGTTAATTTTGGAACGTTCACCAATTACTCTTCTTCACTTGCTGATCTCTTGAGTTAAACAGCCCCAAACATATCTGTTACTTCCTTGATCGCTGATCTGATATGGAGTTCAGAATAAAAGCGAACAATTCACTTCAGCATCTCCCTTCTGTTTTCTTCTCGCAGAGAGAGTGCATCATCTATTAATTGTTCTCCTTTCACTCTCTTTTTAAACCGTAATCTTCTTTCTACCGAAAAATTTAAGTATGTGATCGTTTATAATTGTATGAAATTCTGATAGACCAAGCAGTGTGTGCTCTGTTAGCCCAAGCAGTGTGTGCTCTGTTAGCCCAAGCAGTGTGTGCTCTGTTAGACCAAGCAGTGTGCGCTCGTAAATATGCAGTTGTTCAATTTGGTGCGGTCCACTCCCCCAGCTATGCCACTGGGGCTTGTACACCTAATGAATTCCAGACATTATGACATTATCATAATCGTGAGCTCGTCACATTATTATGGCCAGTCCATAACTTTCCATTTTTATTTTCAAATTTCCGACTTAAGGACATTAAATCTTTTACACTTTAAAGGAACGAATAGTGGAAACGCTTCCCTCACTCAAACTTTCTATATTGGATGTTATCATACCTGATCACCTCAGACGTCTGGTTGGAGTATGATTTGTCACGTGTGCAGTCGAACATGATTCCAAAATACCTCATGACAAAGATCTGCTTCACCTGATTTTCCAAAACATCTGCAAACTCATTCTTGAGTTTTTGATGCTAGATAAGATACAAATGCTTTTAAATATAGACGTGTTCTGTATTATGGCATTAGGTGCTTTTCAGCTCTTGGTCATATTATATTAGAGAGCATTTCAATTAAAATTTCTTTTATTCAATGAAGTTGTATCTTGCTTGTGACCACAGAATTGCAAGATACGCATACAATTTTCAAGAAACTGATATCAAACAACCTGTGCAAGATGTGCCTTCACTTTTAAATTGGTGGCAGAGTGGCAGTTGGTCTGGTGGCATTCTGCTCTTTTATTTAACTGAGGGGCGTTATGAAACCGACCAGAGTGAGCTCTGTCAAATTTTCGTTTGGTGTCACCCATCTGTAAGGTGGCCCCACTGAGCTTCGCTATTCACATTAGGGTCTTCCCCTGATTGACTTTGGAGGAATGGTACCAGACTGCTCATTTGATTATATTTTACCTGAGATAGTTACGAACTATGAGTAGACAAGGCTATATTGTAGTATATAGCGTTATAGTGGCTACGTGCGGGGCCATGGGTGGTCATTCCGTTTGCCTACCCCAGCGCCAACCCTTTCATAATGTAAAGTTTAATTATCTTACTTGATATCGATTCTTTGATTACTAGAAAACTCATTGAAACTCTTGGTCTTATTCAACATGTCTCGATTTCAATATTCTTCTTAAATTAAATGTCAATTGACCTTTTCATTCACAACAACTCACAATTCACAACAAATGTCACAATAGCAATTTAACTTTTAATGTCACATAACAAATGACTTTTTTTTTTACTCATCACAATAACAATATACCTTTTTACTCATCACAATAACAATATACCTTTTTACTATAAAAATAACAGATGACCTTTTTAATGCCACAATAACAGTAAGTCTTTTAATGTCACAATAACAGTAAATCTTTTAATGTCACAATAACAGTAAATCTTTTAATGTCACAATAACAGTAAATCTTTTAATGTCACAATAACAGTAAATCTTTTAATGTCACAATAACAATTTACCTTTTACAATCATCCATGTCTCAAGATAGAATGAATTATTTGGCAATTTTGTCTATACAAAATAATATTGCAAAGAAAATAAATATATGAAAGTCAATAAAAAAAATGTGTTGATCTAAAGGAGAGGGGCAAAAATCAGTAGGCTAATTGATCACACTGTCCAAATAGGTTAGGAAAAACCTATTTGTTTGTTTGTTAAAAACAAACATTGGAAATAACTCATTACCTGACCAGTAGTTCTTTCCCTCCAAAAAATGTTTATGATTATTCTCAAAAGGGGTTCCAAAGATAAGCTGGCCCTGGCGCCAGTAACGGTAGGGCCGGCCATGGCTTAACTAGAGTTAGCTATTAGTTTCTCTGGACTGAAAGTGAAAAAGGGCTACCATGGAAACCATAGAGATGAAAATAGCAGCGTTTATGGACATGGGCATATTGCTCCATTATGCGGGAGATAAACATGTGGAATATATGAGATAAACATGTAGAGTGTATTAGATAAATATGTGGAATATATGAGATACATATGTGGGATATATAAGAGGGAAGTTTGAACAATAATAACAGGAAAAACTTTAAGAGTTAGAGAAACGGAGACAGTACAAACTTGAAAAATTGAGAATAGAAGTGGAGAAAGAAATTAGATGTGCAGAGCTAAAGGCAGAAGGAGAGATGATTATTAGAGAGCAACTGGAATATTACTACAGTGACAATTACAAGAGTGGGGGGGGGGGGGGGGGGGGGTGAGAGATATTGCATTTCCAGTATTTATTGTGAGAACCAGAATACTCTATATAAGGGATATGGGTTGAATAACTTCAATTGAATTAATTGATGGCTATGGGGAATATATGAATTTTGATGTCTACTTTAATGTCATGCTTTGCTATAAAATTGTGTAAGAAGGGGTTGTTGGAATGATTGTGGTGGGCCCTATGCTTACACTTACACCACTGGTCTTTCGATTTGTAGACAGTCATTTTGCTTTCTAAGGGTCTCAAGTGACATTAATTTTTTTTTTATGGTTATCGATTAAACTTTTAACACCTTTGGGCTTTTGACATTTGGTTACATATATTTATTGTAGCCATAGCCAACTCTGTCCATGGTGTACTAGCACAGTCAGTTTTGACATTTGGTTACATATATCTATTGTAGCCTTAGTATACGGTCCATGGCGTACTAGCAGTCAGTTTTGACATTTGATTACATATATCTATTGTAGTCCTAGTCTACGGTCCATGCCATACTAGCACAGTCAGTTTTGACATTTGGTTACATATATCTATTGTAGCCCTAGTCTACGGTCCATGGCGTACTAGCACAGTCAGTTTTGACATTTGGTTACATATATCTATTGTAGCCCTAGTCTACTTTCCATGGCATACTAGCACAGTCAGTTTTGACATTTGGTTACATATATCTATTGTAGCCCTAGTCTACTTTCCATGGCATACTAGCACAGTCAGTTTTGACATTTGGTTACATATATCTATTGTAGCCCTAGTCTACTTTCCATGGCATACTAGCACAGTCAGTTTTGACATTTGGTTACATATATCTATTGTAGCCCTAGTCTACTTTCCATGGCATACTAGCACAGTCAGTTTTGACATTTGGTTACATATATCTATTGTAGCCCTAGTCTACTTTCCATGGCATACTAGCACAGTCAGTTTTGACATTTGGTTACATATATCTATTGTAGCCCTAGTCTACGGTCCATGGCATACTAGCAGTCAGTTTTGACATTTGGTTAAATATATTTATTGTAGCCCTAGTCTACGGTCCATGGCATACTAGCACAGTCAGTTTTGACATTTGGTTAAATATATTTATTGTAGCCCTAGTCTACGGTCCATGGCATACTAGCAGTCGTTGGGCAATTGGTGAGGGGTGTGGATGAAGGCTGTACTATATTCTTCTAGTTATAGCGAGATGCATTCTACATGTGTCATGTTCAACTTATTGTACAATCTGATAGATGTGTTTATATTGCTATTGGAAAAGACACTGATGTGATTATGTGTAAAAGAATTAGATGAAAGAAACCAATATTCTGAATGTAATGTTTAAAAAAATTGAACTAGAAAAATACATGATAAAGCTTAATAATCAAGGTCATATCAGTTAAATTTCTAACAAGCACATTCTGATTACACTATTTCCAAGAAAGCAAGATTAATTTCTAAAGCAAAAATTTATTGAAAATGTTAAAATCCCAAGCTTGAAGTACACATTTTAAAACATGATTTGAATTAAGCATTTTAAAATAATCCTATGGATCAAAGAAATAAACTTTTAATAGCAATCTTGGAAGAATTAAAGAAATGCTTTCAATTTCTTAGAATATAAATTTAGTCAACCAATCAATTTCATTGTCACAAAGCCTACATTTATTTATCATGATGGATCACTTTTAAATATTTTAAAGGAGTAACTCATTTTAATCCCAAATTAATTTTTGTATAAATCAATTTCATCAATTCTAAATTTAATATAGTAGTTCATTCCATTTAAGGATTTGGTTTTGAAGGCTTGGCAGTTGCATTTAGGTATTTCAGTGTCCTCAATTACTGATCTTCAGATCTTCCAGTGTCCTTAATTTTTTTTTAATTACTGATCTTCAGATCTTTTTTCTCCAGTTTTTCTCACAAAGCTGCCGAATATGTCTTCATGAAATCTGTTTTGATCCTATTTTTGATGAGATGAGAAATGTAAAGTTTATGGGATATTATGTTTAAATGTTCATTTAGTTAAGTGGAAAATGCTTTTTATTTATCTGTTGAAACTAAATAAAACAGGTGACTGGCATTTTATTGATCTTTGTCTTTCCTTTTCTAACTTTATTTTAAAATAAACCAAAATTTTAATTAGTCACATTAAGTTTTTCTTTCTTAAAATGTTCTTCAACATTAATCAGACTTTGCACATCCTTTTTATTGCATACCCATTTAAGCATTCAAAGTTGGCAATTAATTATTGCTATGATTTAATGATTATTATAAAGTACTATTAACCATAGTATCTCCAAAATCTGAAGATTATACGAAGGTCATATTCCTCAATAGTTTGCGCAAGACAAAGTTATATAAATGAATGTCCCTTTACCCTCAAATTCATGACTTCCTTGGCAGCTTCTTCTCTTTCTATTCCTCCTTGTTGACACAGAACAAGCTCCAGTGCTCTGGTCACGTCGTGTGCCATGGACACATCTCCTGACACATAGAAGTGGCCACCTTTCTTCATTATTATCTCATATACAGCAGCCGCATTTTTGATAATGATGTCTTGTACGTAAATCTATCAGGTAAAAATGGAAAACAATCCATTTAAATTTATTTTAAATAAATATGATAGAAAAATACATTTATCGAATTTGACAACAAATATTTTTATTTTCAGGTTGGTTAAAAAATAATAATGTATAGCAATTTCTATATTAATAATAATGAAGTTTATTTGAAATCACACTTCATCCCCAAAAGCTCAAAGCGCGGTACAAAGTTAACCAAATTAAAAAGAGAAATGAAATTCATTGTATTTCCAAAGGTATAAAAAGTTGGTAAATTTAAAAAAAAATGATGCTGTGGTTATAGCATAAAATATAATACATGAAGATGTTAAAGATTAATTGATCTATACAAAAAAAAATATGTGCAATCAATGAAACAATTTTTATCAAGAGCCATAATGTCAAAATTAAATGATAACTTAGAATCAGCTGCTATGTATTTTGTACAGACTTATGAATAATTATGATACCTTGGGCAAAGCTGCTTCCCGTGACAGGGCCACATGATAGTTGGAAAGAACTCCCAATTGTTTCATCTCTTCAAGTTCAGCTGCATAAATCATGTGTTGAGCTGTTCTGCAGCCAGTGTAAAGTACCATCTCTCCAAAATGATTTTTGGCTTCTATAAAAGCAATAAAGAAAAGAACAGTTTATTTGGCAATATTCTTTTTATTAAGTCATACTGTTAAGATTGTTGCTCTTTAAAATTGATAAAATTTAACATTTCCATTTGAAATAAATTATTTAAATATTATGAAATTTGTCAGAATTGTAAAGATTCGATAAAAAAAACAATTTGGAGGCTAAAATTCTTGTGAAAAATATAATAATGTGCCACTTTGAATCTCTTAAATTAACTTTTAAAAAATTGAATATCACCAGAAGGAAAAGAATTTTGCCTATAGGCAATTTGTAAAAACTTACGGGAAGGCGTGGTGTTCTCACAAGACGGCATGGTGTTCTCACATAAAGGCATGGTGTTCTCACAGGAAGGCATGGTGTTCTCACAGGAAGGCATGGTGTTCTCACAGGAAGGCATGGTGTTCTCACAGGAAGGCATGGTGTTCTCACAGGAAGGCATGGTGTTCTCACAGGTAGGCATGGTGTTCTCACAGGAAGGCATGGTGTTCTCACAGGAAGGCATGCTGTTCTCACAGGAAGGCATGGTGTTCTCACTGGAAGGCATGCTGTTCTCACAGGAAGGCACGGTGTTCTCACAAGAAGGCATGGTATTCTCACAAGATGGCATGGTATTCTCACAAGACGGCATGGTATTCTCACAAGACGGCATGGTGTTCTCAATTTCTCCCACTCTTTGCTGCCAAAATGATCTGAACGGTGCAATCCCCGACCCTGGTCCTATCATTATAATAGGCAGGAAGGGATCTTCTGGCAGGTGAAAGTGCGGTGCCCTTAGAACCAGAAACAATAGGTTACAAATCAGTTTGGTGCCCTTAGAACCAGAAACAATAGGTTACACATCAGTTTGGTGCCATTAGCACCAGAAACAATAGGTTACATATCAGTTTGATGCCCTTAGGACCAGAAACAATAGGTTACTTTACGGTTACATATCAGTTTGGTGCCCTTAGGACCAGAAACAATAGGTTACATATCAGTTTTGTACCCTTAGGACCAGAAACAATAGATTACAAATAAAAAAAAAAAACAAGTCTTCCTGAATATACCTATCCAAGGAAGATTATTAGTGAATCAATTGATTCAATAAAAAAAATAAGTTATCCAAATGAACATAAAGGTGCATAATTTGACATTTTAGTGGAGTCTAAATTTTAAAATTTCATTTTCGATCTATTAAATGTTTCTCTTATTTTAATAAAATATAATCTTAGTTTTTTTTAAAATGACTTACGATCTCAAAAAACAAGGTACTACAGTTCCTGTAGGGCTTCGGTTCAGCCATGATGAGCACACTCCTTCATGGACAGGCCCATCATCTACGAAAATGTTTAAATGTCAAAATATGTTGAAACAAAGCAGATTTATATATTTTAATGGTCATAACAATTTTTTTTATTAGAAAGAAGATTTTAACAGATTTGTTTTACCTTGGGTTTTAAATCTGACCACAGCAATGGTGGCATGAACCTCATTGGGGTTTTTCAGTTGGGATGAACTGATGCTGTAGTAGCGAGGTTGCAGCAACGGCAGCTGGGTCAGCAGAAGTGAGGGTGGAATTTTGAGGGAAGGGAACTCATCCAAAATTTCTAGGATATTGGGGCTCAGGTCCAGTCGCCATTTTTCATAAGCCTCTGAATTCTAAGGAAGCAATTAAAGAGGTAAAAAAAAAAGAGGTTTAACATTGTTTTAAAAATTTGGAATGTAACAAGAAAAGGTTTTAAGTATTTTAGATGTCAAGCTGTATAGAGTAAAATATGATGACATTTAAAAAATTATAATTTTAACTACTATGTTTGCCCTAAACAGTAGAAGTCCATTTCAGATATAATATACGTTTTGTTTTTTTAATTGCTATATCATAACCAGGCCTGCACACCTTACGGTCCGCATGCGGCCAGCCATCACTCACTTTGCAGCCCGCAAAGTAACGAAATATTCTTTAGCATTTTCTTAATAGCTTCCCTCCTTGTTCTATTATCTTTTGGACCACACAAGTTATGCTCTATTTTCTTTTGGCCCGTGCAAGTTTATCACAAAGTATTACGGCCAACCTTACATTTTGAGTTGTGCAAGTTTTTCATAACCCTTAGGGGGCATCTATTAATTCCCTCCAAAAAATTAGGAGAATTTTGACCATCCTTGAAAGAATCAGTTGGGGGGTGTTTGTTGCTGAAGATAAACTGAATATAATATTCTATTTTCTGTAATAAATGTTTAAAATCAGAATCTCCTAGGAATTGTTTTTGTTATATTGTCCTATGAGGCTTTCAATAAAAGTGTTATAATTTAACATACAATATTTAATGAAAAGTATGTATTTGTATTGTATACTGCAAATGGCTGGGCCGAACTTTGTTGTATACTGCTAATGGCTGGTCAAAATTTTGAAGCATGAGGTCAAAAGGTAGGCTATGTCTAACTGTAGAGTCTGTCACAGATGACTAAGGTGATATGTTGCCATCAGGTATGAAATAAGAACAAAGGTCAAGGAATACGGACAGTGCTCTAAAATTATTTTGATATGGTAAGAATATTACAATAAGAGGCATGTGTAGTGGGTAACATCATACAGTCGAAACAGTTGAATGAAAGTTTTAAATTTTTGTAATTGGCAGTCACCTAGTGTTATGAGTAGTAGTGTTTGGTATGTTGATACATAATAGCAAGAAAACATTGACTGCCAGGGTCAATGATCTAGTTGGGAAAATGTCTTGAGGCTGTAATTTTAAAGGTACAGGATTAGAATCGGTTAAATGTTTGTAGTAAATTATTACCACACATACAAGATTTTCTTTTTTTTTCTTTTTTTTTGTGGGTTCGCAAGTTGAAAAAAATTATTTAAATAATTTATTTTTGGGTGTCGTTGAAAGTTTTAGTGGTGACCCCTGGGGGGGGGGGGGGGGGGGGGGGTTCCTTTTTTTTTTTTTTTCCCCCCCCCCCCCCCCCCCCTAGATTGATAGTGTCTGGCACTTGGCAGGGTGAAATTCCATGTCCCAGCTCATCTCCCACTCAGCTAACAGATTGAGATCCTGTTGTAGCTGGTCCTGGTCAGATCTGTTGGCGATCGTCCTATGCACTGCTGTGTCATCTGCGAACAGTCTTGCCTGTGATGTCAGTTTCTCCGGTAGGTCATTAATGTATGCTAGGAACAAACAGGGGCGTCGTTGAAAGTTTTAGTGGTGACAACTTGGGGGACGGGGGAGGGGGGTGTTCACTTTTACTGGTTTTACCCCACCCCACCCCATTTTATGTTTTCAAAAATCCCAACAAAATTTTTTTACTTTAAAAAGGAAAATGAATTTTGATTAAACCTCACCGTAGCTAAGAGTTGAAGTCTATGTTTGTCCATGTCACTTGAGGCTTGACTGGCCAACACCTGCAGTATTTCCTGTGAGGGAGTAGTGGTCACATCTAACAAAAATGAGAAAGCTGTACGCAAAGAACAATTGGGCAACTTCTCGTGGCTTCTCCAAGTTTCATCGGTTCCTTCTGTAATGTTCAAATAATATTTTATCTGTTTAAATTTTCTTTAAAATTGGGATGATTAAAAATAGTTATACGAATATTATGGGAAGCTGAAAGTTATTATTAGACTACTTGAGTGCTATCAAATGAATGAATGATTAACTACATTTTGTGTTTGACCACACTGAAGAGACTTGCTCCTTCAAATAATTTTTCAATTTTAATAAAAATATTAATTTTCAATAAAACATGCAAAAAGAGGCAGTACAATCACAATGCATGAAGAGTGCAGACAAGCTACACAATGTTGGGATAAAATCCATTTACCAAGCTGTGTGGATATGTCTGTTCTTATTACTTGATCTGGTCCTATAGTTGTGTCCAACCTAACAAGAATCGCATCCACAATATCTGGAGAGTTGGCAGGGAATATACCCACATGATCTCCAGGGGCATACTTTAGGTCAGTGGCATTGGGCATGTGCATCTTGACTAAAATCGTCTGCTGACTGAAAAACATTTTTAAAAATACATCTACTCAGAACTTTAACATATGGTACAGTTGTACCTATTAATTTACCTATAGCTTTCATATGGATCTACCTTATATTGACTATAGAGATTAGATAAAATGATTCATTGATAAATTCACTTTGTCTTTCATTTTTAAAAATGTTATTAGATAATTTCTTTACTCAGAATCTTTGGCCTGAAGTTGGATTCTCTCAGACAACATGAACGGCGTTATCTCCTTCCCATGAATGTTGGATAATACTGATGTAGAAATGGAGAGAGCATTAAAAAAAAAAATTATTTTACGTACATTATTTTGTAATCCTTAATTGATGTCAGCACTATTGATACTTTAATGTTAACGATTATTTAACAATAACTGATTTACTTAGCAATAATTGTTTCTGAATTTGTCAGAATTTTTTTAAAGGAAAAATGAAATTAATTTCCTCACACCATTTGGAATATATCTTAAATAAGCCAAGATAAATGAATACCTTGACATAAATCTGGTTCTTTGCAACTTTCAACTGGCACAATCCTGACTTTGTCAAGTGAACAGCTAATAAGGTCACCCTTGGTTTGGGGTCCTGGAGTTGTATTGACATATTCACCTAGGCAAAAAGCCTCAATTGAAGCCTATGGCCAAAAAACAATTATTTTGATGCAAAAATTTAAAGGTTATAAACACATTTTATACATTTCCAATAGGTTTAGTTAAAAAAGTATTTGTAAAACTGAAATATGTGAAAGGTATTTGACATATTGAATACAATGTACAAGGAATTTCACATATTAAATATGTACATGGTATTGTACAAATGAAATAACACAAAAATTAAAAAAATTAAATTTACATTAATATGTAGCCATTTAATACCTTAGAAAAAAAGGAATGGTTGCAAAAACCAGACAGAAACAAAGTAAAAAGAATTTTATTCTGACCGATGAAGACATGTTCCCCAACGTTTACTTGTGTATTATGTATAATTAGTATTAAAGCTTAACATATATTGTTATATTGAAACAAACTATGTCTAATCTATTTTAAAGCTTTATCGCAATTTAACAATGTTATAACAAGGGATTTGACAATAAATATTTACAAGGTATCTGAAATAAAATATTTACAAGGTATGTAAAATTAAATATTATATACAATGTATTTGGCATATTAAATATGTACACGGTATTTGACATATAAATATTTATAAAAGGTTTCATACAAATGAAATATGTACAAGGCCTTGAAAGATGATATGTGTACAAGTTATTTGCCATTGAATATTATGTACATGGCATTTGACATTAACATTCATTTGAAAACCATAAACATGAAAATATGGTAAAGACGTGATAACCTAATATCTAATTAGAAACAAATGTGCTTACTTTAAACACTCCCAATGACCAGGTCCTGAAACTTTCCTCCTGACCATATAGAGCATCCCCTGAGCAAAAATCAACCAATCTTTCCGCTCCAAGTTTTTGGAACATGAGATATATATACTTGCCATATGCAGCATAATAAGGGTAAGCTTTGGAGCCAAGGCCAAATACTGCAAACCTGTTTAATCATTGGATTAAAAACAAATTATCCCAAATAAATATGTTTGGGTTTTTATAATGTTTTTTTTACCATTTCACATCTGGCAAATGTTTACTGTTGAAATGCCTTTTATTTTTTTCTGTTTCACACCCAAACTTTTAAACATTAAACTTAAAATCAGGTTGGTTGAAATAACACAACAAATTAGTTTGAATCCCTTTAAACCTAACAATGTTATTTAACATCTTACAATTTTATGAATAATTTAAATGAATGACCTGACATTACAAAGTGGTCCTGTTCCAATTGCTAAGGACTGTTTGTCACCCATTACATCAGCACCCAACGGACCTTCAGTGAAAATGCTACTCTTAATGCATGTTGAGATGGAAGAACATGATTCCACAAATCTGTAAAGCAACAAAAAATATTTTGTATTCAATTTTTTATTTTAATTTATGTATTTTTTTGTCCATGACCCTTCCTATAACATTCTTATGTTTCATTTGTTGACAACAGTAAATGAAAAAAGTTTTGATTAATAAGTAAAACATGGATATAATTAGTGGGCTATAAAATCCCAATGTCAAGTTTTACTCACCGGAGGTCACAGTCGTATTTCCTTTTCATATCCAACAAACTTTGGGCAAAACGCTAAAAGACACAAATTTGAGGAGATAATGAGGCCATGTCTGATAGTGAAACATTTTTATAATATTTTAAAAGATAAAGTGTATTAAAAAAAAAAACATTTCAAACTTATATGAAAAAAAATGTATATATTAGAAGGTACCTATAGCCACTTCGATATTAGAATATAAATGTTTACTTGAAATGAAATTTTGAAATAATTTTTTTATCATTCATGTGAAAAAATAGACATTATTAATGTTCAAAATTGTATAAAAACAAATTTTTTAAAGAGGAGTCACAAAGGATTAGATAAATGATACATTACAACACACAAGGGAATATTGTTTATATTTACTTTTCCATTTTCTGGCGGCTCTCCATTACTGAAGGTACTTGTGATTACCATGACCAAGGACTCATGCTCCAATGACTCCACAACATAGTCATCCATGCATATCACCTGGTTAAAAAATAAAGTGTTGAATTGTGTAACACTCTTAAAATTCGGTTGATGGCGTCCGCAACTTTAGGAGATTTAATCTTTACATTTAGTCATAAAATTTCTTAATCTTCGATGCATAATTTAACCTCTCATAAATCATACTTCTGATTTCATTACTTATTAAATTGTACAATCCTTTGACTCCAAAACAACAAGAATAATTGATTGTTACTGCTAGAATGGGTACAGGTGATAGGAGTGGGTGAATAAAAACTGTTACAGAATCATGTTGAGTATGCTTAACACGTCTCCAGAGAGTTTGGTCCAGTTTAGCACCTGACAACTGTTGACATCTTCACTTTTATAACAATCTCATTTTAACCTAGAAATATGTCATTGTCATTGCCCCCAAATTGTCATTAATTATTCCAATGTTAGACATTCTATTTATCAGCATTTTTTGAGTGGACACAAAGAACTAGTTGGGACTTGAGAATAACTTTGGTTATTTATTTTATATAGAAAATTGTTTATCTTGTAAAAAAAAGAAGATATTCTTTAATTTCATATTCCAACTGAAAATACATCGGAGGAAATAGAATGCAACTAAAGCTTCATATTGACATCAATTTTTAGCAATATATTATATTGCTAAAAATTATATTAGCAGATGTTAATCTAGTAAAACATTTGAATTACCCGTGAGTGAAAGACTGGTTTGAAAATCTCATACAATCTGCGTGCAAAGCGTTCAGATCTGCCAGTCTCTGTGGCATAAAGGATGGAACACTTGACACGGCTTGACAATGCCTTTGACATCAAGGATGCCGAGAACTCCACAGCTCTGCAATACAGCAAATATCGGTAGTAGTTAAAATGTTTATTCTAATTAATCTAATTGTTCTGTGAAATTTGAAAAATCCTTGCATACAATGTTTGGCTTCTAAATGTTTCTCTAATATTTGTTTCCTTACAGACTTGAATTTATATTTTTGTTTGGGTAAGGTGTTTAAATAACTTAATTTTTTTATTGGTGAACAAGCACATTTTGACAGCTTGTAAAAAAAAAAATTTTTTTAAATGTATTAAATTCATATCAACAGACAACTTTTTTCAAATACCTGGCTAATGCTTTAAAACCTAATTTCCTCTTAGGGTTGCATGAACTGATAGGTAAATTCTGATCCCTTTTCCACGAATGTTTCCTCCATGGCTTTATGTCCTTTTTACATGAAAATTTAAAAAAATAAAAAATCGGTTATGTTCGTCATAGAAAATATTCCAAACAGGCAAACTATTAAGGGATAAAGTTTTACATTTAGCTGCTAATGTTTTATTACATTTGGTGTATTGAAACAAGACTGATAGTCTACACAGACTGATAGTCTACACAGACAGATAGTCTACACAGACCGATAGTCTACACAGACCGATAGTCTACACAGACCGATGGTCTACACAGACCGATAGTCTACACAGACCGATAGTCTACACAGACCGATAGTCTACACAGACCGATAGTCTACACAGACCGATAGTCTACACAGACCGATAGTCTACACAGACTGATAGTCTACACAGACTGATAGTCTACACAGACTGATAGTCTCTCTATAGACTGATAGTCTACACAGACAGTCTACACAGACTGATAGTAATCATAGACTGAAAGTAATCACAGACTGGAAGTATTAAATAATGTATGATTAAGAATTTTGTAAAAAAATGATCTGCTGTACACATTGAAAAAAAAATTTAAAGCATAGAAAACTGAAAATGTCTTAAAATTTATTACTTAGAATATCTTACTCATGAAAATTGTAACATTAAATGCTAGTTTAAAATCTAAAGCATTACAAACCTGGCGTACGAAGGCTGGGTGTAAATAATAAAGCAACATTTCTTGATGAAAAACTTCAAGAGTCGACCCACTCATCGGTGGCACCATGCGCACCCAATCACTAGGACAGCCTCCTCTTAATTTTATCTCCTTATCCATGTGTAATATAAAATCTGTGCTGGCGTCATGGTGATTGACGATGGTAACATTGGCCGACTAATAAAAGTTTTAAAAATTCAAAATGTGAGCTCGATATTAATGCTGTGGGCATATATTATATAAATTGAAGTGTTGAAATTTTCACATTATTTTTCAATGACACTTAAGTAAAAGTTTGAATATACATGTCTTATTTATCATTGAATTGTTTATCTAAATAAATGTAAACATTACTTGACATTTTAAAATCAAACAAAGTATGAACATAATTGACATAATCGTGAGTAAAATAATGTTAAATGTTAAGGTAAGATTCTTTCATTGATCCAAACAAATGGAAATGTTTTATGATTGCATTGTGCATTTTCAGCACGTATAAAAAACAATTTGAACACAAGACATTTGTAATATTTTTTCACCAGCAGCCAGTCAGTAACTATATCAGGAACTACTTAGTTTTCATAAAGATTTGTGACTTCAGGGGTAGGCACGCTGGTAAATTCGTACAGATTGGGGAACAAAAGAATTTTTATATCTTTCAGTCCTCGCCCTGACGGAAAGAATTTGTCCCGAACGGGCCTATCCTAAATATCTGTGATGAAGAGGGTGGGATGTATCAACCAAAATGTGTCTAGTTTTACAATAACATCTTTCTTCAAATAGTTTTTCCAGTAAAGGATGTTTAGTTTGTGTTATGTTCCTAACTTTCTTCATTAGTCGGTTTATGCTGTGTTTAATAAATGTTAAGTAAAACAATTTTAACAGTTAAGTAAAAAAAATCTTTAAAATGTAATAAAGTAGCCTACTACCTCAAAACTAAACAGCACAGCCACATTCGCTTCAATCAAGACTTGGTCCTTCCACAGGGATGACGCAGTTTCGGTGTTGAGCCCCATTTTTAAGCCAATCGGCTAAGTTTAAAAAAATGTATATTATTCTATAGGGCTACTTTCTAGGTGACGGACAGAAATTAAGTTTGTGATGCGATTGCAAAAGTAGATTAAAGTTAATAAATTATTAAATTATATGTTCATACCTTTAGACCAGTTGTTCTCAAACTTTTGTTCACTGCCCCAAAGACCATAAGACATCCCGACCTCTCCGCCCCTTCCCCACATAATTATAAAATGAAAAAATTAACAAATTTAAACATTTTACTCATAAAATTTTATCTTAACCCCCTCCCCACGATACCACAAATTTTAAAGTAGTATAATTACTAACAAAATTTTTTTAAAATATTTTATAAACAGGTGTAACAATGTTTAACTAACTTTCCAATGTTTTTAATGCATCTGATGGTAAATAAGAATGTTAGTGATTCCTAAACAAACTTACACAGAAGCACACTTACACAAGGCCCAGGTTTGCATATAACGACGCCTTATAATGATGGAAACGTGTTTTAATGGATGTGTCTCTATTTGGAAATTTTTAAAAAACTTCAATTCGAAATTTAATATTCATCAGACCAAGTCACTGCTCTTCAACGTGATTGTGTACATAATAATAGTACTTGGTTCAACAGACAAGCCTGACTTGATATTTTAGGGGCATAACTGGAGACTTTAGGGGCCTGACTGGAGGCTTTATGTGGGGGCCTGACTGGGGATTTTATGTGGGGACCTAATTGAACGCTTTATGTGGGGGCCTGACTGGAGACTTTATGTGTGGGCCTGAGTGGAGGCGTTATGTGGGGGCCTGTCTGGAGGCTTTGTGTGGGGGCCTGAATGGAGGTTAGTACGTGGTTCATCAGACAGTCATGACTTGATATTTTAGGGGCATAAATGGAGACTTTAGGGGCCTGAATGGAGGCTTTATGTGGGGGCCTGACTGGGGATTTTATGTGGGGACCTAATTGAACGCTTTATGTGGGGGCCTGACTGGAGACTTTATGTGTGGGCCTGAGTGGAGGCTTTATGTGGGGGCCTGTCTGGAGGCTTTATGTGGGGGCCTGACTGGAGGCTTTATGTGTGGGCCTGACTGGAGGCTTCATGTGTGGGCCTGACTGCAGGCTTTATGTGTGGGCCTGACTGCAGGCTTTATGTGGGGGGTCTGACTGGAGGCTATATGTGTGGGCCTGACTGGAGGCTTTATGTGTGGGCCTGAGTGGAGGCTTTATGTGTGGGCCTGACTGGAGGCTTTATGTGGGGGCCTGACTGGAGACTTTATGTGGGGGCCTGACTGGAGTTTTTGTTTGAAGGCCTGTCTTGAGGTTTTGTGTGGGGGCCTGTCTGGAGGTTGTGTGGGGGCCTGTCTGGAGGTTTTGTGTGGAGGCCTGTCTGGAGGTTTTGTGTGGAGGCCTGACTGGAGGCTTTATGTGGGGGCCTGACTGGAGGCTTTGGGGAATCTTACAAATTATAATCTTTTTCTTTTTATGGAGGCACCTTTGATGTACAGGTCATTAGGATAATTGCATTTCATCAGCTTACCTCCAGCATGTTGTAGCGGTGAGGATCACAGAGGTTCCTGGAACCAATCATTGTTCCCATAAACCAGCCATTAAAAGGACATGAAGGGAACTCCAGGCCCCCACAATCCAAGAGCATTCCTGAGTCTGTGGGGAGGGCATACCACTTCAGCCCCATTTCAGCAAACCAGGGATACCTGGATGATAGACAGTAAACAAAATCTAAGAAATAGTCCTGTCACCAAACATTTGACACTTATCTTCAAATAATATTTCAAACTTGCTTTTCTTACTAAAATATGCAATCTTGAAATAAAATACTTCTCAAATATTAATGTTTTAACGTATGTAGTCAATTGTCGAACTTTCATGTAAGGAATGGGAAAAACTACTTTGAAACTTACTTGAAAGAAGCAAAAAAATGTAGGCGACTGATTGGTTAATGCATCACGAATCAAGGTTTGAATAAGACTTACTCGGGATGCTTCAAGGTGACCTCTAGCACAAGCTCAGTGGGGAGTTCGAAATATTCAGGGCTATTTTCAGCAGCAGACAGAACCAATGGAAGAAGGTCAAACATGCCATGCTTTGGTTTCCAGCCCATTTCAACACACATCTACATTATTTTTAAAAAGAGAATTTAGTTTTTTTAGGGGATACAAATAATGTGAAAAAACCGCTATGTATATATAAAGTGTTTCTTTTACGTCCGTTTTGATCACCAAAGAAAAACAGATTCCGATCCTTAATCAGTGTGCTCAAAATCAGATGTGTTACAAATTTATGCCTTGTTACAATACCAATGTATTTCTTGTTACAATACCAATGTATGTCTTGTTACAATACCTATGTATGTCTTGTTACAATACCAATGTATGTCTTGTTACAATACCAATGTATATCTTGTTACAATACCAATGAATATCTTGTTACAAAACCAATGTATGTCTTGGTACAACATTAACTAAGTAACAACAACTTGCCCAAATTTTACCTCTGTAAATTCAACATTAGCTGGGTCACCAATGACCTTCCCGTCACCCAACTTATAGCCAGCATAGCTTATCAATTGTGTATTCCATACACGGAAATCTGGTCGCCCTTCCTTGCGTTGTGGAAATATAGTTATGGTAGACCTTGACAGAGACAACAGCATTCAAATGAAATTTGTGACAGAGTGAAGTTTCAAAATGAATAGGTTAAGCAGTTTATTTAAAAGAACGGAGCTGGAATAATCCTAGTGCCATTAATTATTTGGGACATTTTCTAATCCTTCATCATAACTTTGCTTTTGTTCGTATGTTTATTTCTTGGTGTGTGGCAAACTATTCAGCCCGCTAATTGACCAACTTCCCATCAAACTATCTGACTGAAACTTGGCACAGACTCATTGCCGATGACTTTCAAATTTTAACCCCCCACCACCCGAAATCATCTTTAACGCTATCAGATGCCAATAAAATTCATGATAAATGCTCTAAATAAGATTCTTCAAAATATCACAATGTTATTTTGTTTTATGGAAATTGTGTAAAAAATCTGCAGTGTAAAATCCGGTGGGACATGAGAATATTAATATAGTTCATTGACGTGAGAAAAATATGCGGTTGCTAGCGGGGCGAAGGGGGGGCACTAATTGGGAGTCTTTTATAAATAGCGTTACTTTGATGCTTTGTCAAATTTTCAGCCCTAACCCTCCCCCCCTCCACTTTTTGCACCATATTACAATGGATTTATTTGAAAAACTGTTTTTTTTGGGTGCTGTCTAATTTTGTGGAGTCTTTCTCAGCTACTTGAGTAAAGAAAAGATGTTTGATAGATCTCTTAAAGTTTTCCTTAACATATTTCTGTAGCATTGTTTCATTTCTATGTCCAGCCAGCTGATAAGCCATGAAAATCATCAGGGTATGGGGACATCCGGAAGGATTGGGTGGGGAGGGTTGGGGGGTTGACATTCAAAAGTGAACAAATGCGAACAAGGGGGGAAAGGAGGTATGGGGGGTGGTCAAAAAAATTCAATCGCTTTAGGGCCACTACNAAACAATCTAGCCACACTTTCAAACAATCTAGCCACCACACTTTCAAACAATCTAGCCACACTTTCAAACAATAATGCCACACTTTTAAACAATCTAGCCACACTGTCAAACAATCTAGCCACACTTTTAAACAATCTAGACACACTGTCAAACAATCTAGCCAGTTTCAAACAATCTAGCCACACTGTCAAACAATCTAGCCACACTTTCAAACAATCTAGCCACACTTTCAAACAATCTAGCCACACTTTCAAAACATAAAATATTTTTTGAGCTACTAATTCCCAATGTGATCATTGTAGTGGTTACGCTGGACAATTCCTACAGCCACTTACCTTATTTTTCCCTCGTTTGTGGCATATCTGATGTGACTGCAAAGAGCTTCAAACATTTCTCTGGGTGTCTCTATCTCCCTGGCATCAAACACCTATGGGGAGAAACAATTCAGCTTTGATGGACCTTTATATTTATATTAACAGTCTCATAGGTGTAAAGCAAATTTTACTTCAATTCTCTGAGTAAAAGAAAGAGTCCCACATGAATAATACATGAGTCCGTGAAGTATTAACCTCGCGGGATCCCAAGATACTGCTATCCTGAACAAATTTCAAAATGTAAAATATTTTACGAGAAATCCTCCAATCCAGGGAAGTAACTTTTTAGGATATACAGTGGAACCTCTCATAACGAGCATAATACGTTCCAGAATCTTACTCGTTAAGCGAAACACTCATTAAACGAAACAATTTTCCCGATACAATTCAATGTAAAATACGATAATGCATTCCATGCTGAAAAAATACTAATTTTTCAAAAATTTTTATTAACAAAATATTAACATATATTGAAATAAAATTTCTTTATGAATTGTTAAGGAGTGTAACAACTTGGAATAAAATTTAGATTTAAAAAAAAAAAAGTAAATAAAAATATGAATTTATGACAAATAATCCTTTTAAACTAGAAAACTGTCTAAAGACTTTTGTTGGCCGACACTTCAAAAAATTTGACGAAAATGTGTCACAGCATTATCATTGAATTAATTTGTAGCACGAATCGCCACCTCTTTATTAGGGTGATGCATCTCAATGTACGATGCAACAGTTTCCCATGCTTTCAGCATTTCTATTATTGCGCTAGAAGATTGTTGCTCTGCTACTTCCTCCATTAATGAGATCTCCATAATTTCTTGCTGTGAAACATGATGCAACTCCATAAGCTCTTCGGTGGTCAACTCTTGACTGTGCTCTTTCACAAGCTCTTCAATATCGTTGTTGTCCACCAAGAGTTCCATGATATTGGCCAATCTTGTTAACTGTAGACTCCACAGGTACTGTTTCAAAATCACATTCAAAAACACTCTATGGCCAAAGTTTTTTCCAAGCAGAAGTGAGGGAAAATGGGACTTCCCCTTTCTGCGTAACTCGTTATGCGAAATGTTGCTCGTTAAGGGAGCAACTTCTTCACATTTTTTGTTTGTTCGTTATGCGAATTATGCGAATTACTCGTTATGAGAGGTGCTCGTTATGAGAGGTTCCACTGTATATATATAATATATATATTTATTTATTTTTTGTTTACGTTGCAACAAACCAGTATGTCACAATTTGTCACTCTAGGCATGGAGGTAGCTACACACATAAGACAACAATCAAAACGAATTGTTTACACATAAACATCTTTTAGGTTTTTCATAAAGCTACTTTTACCAACCTTTCAACAAACAATTTTTTTTCTCATTCATTAAAAGACAGTCAATTTATCCATTTTTCCCCAGGGTAAATGAAACCCCAGGAAATGAGAATCCTTGTTTTCACATATCCCAAACAATTCCCTCCCTTTGTATGCTTACCTTGAAGTCATGCAGTGGGCCATGGTTTTTGGCTTCAGGATAACAGTACCCCCCTCCTAGTCTGGTACGCCACTTAGAGGCAAACCCCATGTGGTCACCTCCGAGAGAGTCGAGTGCGAACGATTTAAATGCAGCATTTTCGCTTGACAGGACAGGAGGGGGGGCAATATGAGCTCACACTCGACGGCCCACCGACGCCATTTCCCAATGCGACGTATTAGTATGCTTACCTGAAGTTTTGACCACTGACTTCTGCCAATGCATCCAGGGGCATTCCTCCAAGCGTGTTTCGCTCCAAAGGTCAGTTCAGCAATTGTCAGGTCGTAGGTTCCGGATTTTTCAATCAAGTCGTTTATCTCACCAAGTCTATGGAAATGTGCCCGTGTTTTGTTCCTGTGGAAAAAATAAATAAAGCTTAAATTTTATAAACAGACTCCATTGATAAGTTTAATTGTTTTAAAGGAATACTATTCTAATTAATAAGAACTCAACTAATTAAATTAAATTGGTTCATTGAAATTCTAAAAAATTAATGTGAAACTGTTGATGAATATGATTGTCAATTTAGCTTACAATGATGTAGGGTAATTAAAAATATAATTACATAGTAACAAAGGTAAGCTAGTGATTTTTTAGGAAAGGTGGTGTAATATAATGAAGTTACTAATAAAGGGAAATTTAGTAGACCATTATGTGGAACTAAGTACTATTTATATATGGGGGATATTAATTTAGCGAAGTTAGTGTAGAATACCCTTAAAAGCTGAAATAAAACTCGTGTGAAAATTAACCTTAACCACAACCATTTACAAGACCATTCATAATGGGATTCACAGGACTCATACTCGCAGACCTATGACCTTGCTATCTTCGACATCAGACTAACGAACGCGAGATTTTAGAATATCCTGTTACTTATTAAAAAAGAACCATCTAAATAACATTTATAATTTTTAGATTGTACGTTTATTATGGAGAACATTAAACTTTTTGCTTTACAAACACTTTTGTTTGGTCTCTATAGACCCTGAGGGTGCGACATTTATTATGAATGAACACTATTATAGCATTTAAAGTACTATATTATTTCAAGTAAACTGTCATAGTATTTCAAGTACACTGTTATAGTAAGCACACATTATAGCATTAAAGTACACTGTTATAACATTTAAGTACACTGTTATAGCCTTAAAGTACACTGTTATAGCCTTAAAGTACACTTATAGCATTAAAGTACACTGTTATAGCATTTAAAGTACACTTATAGTATTTAAATTACACTAGTATAGCATTTAAAGTACACTGTATAACATTTAAAGTACACTAGTATAGCATTTAAACTACACTAGTATAGCTTTTAAAGTATACCGTTTATCTATAGTTTTATATTAAAGCTACAAGCAAGTCGATAACGTTATGATTTATTCAATGTTTGAAAATAATTTTATTCATATACTCACATTTCAAATGAGGTGAAATATTGGTTAATGAAATCTTTGGCATGGAGTAGAAGTTCCTCCTTTGATCTAGGGGCATCAGGGGGCCCATGGGCCTGTTGTGACAATGAGCCCATGCATCGCTCAGTGTTGCATGGAACTTGCTGAAAAGTATTTTTTTATTTGGGTAAGGAGAAATGCATGTTCTTTGAAATATTACAAAACAAGGCATTCTGCACAAAGCGTTTAGGTGGTAACCTATGAGAACAAACAGATTAGCAATGGTCCATCATCATCAATTAAAGAACACTCCTCAACACTTTTGCTCAATGTTTTACCCTTTTCTTTTATCTTCATTTGTATTAGACAGGATATAAATATATTATGAATAGGTTAATAAATTATTTTTTATTTGGTTGTATTGATGCAGGCTTTATTTTGTTACATAATTAAAGTTAAAATGTGTTTTTTCTTATATTTAAACCTTAAAACAGTTTTATTATTGTTTAATTTACACCAGCTGTGTCTCAATGTAGGTATCCCAAAATTCGCCCACACACTGTTCTGCACATGTCCTGAATTGTTGCAAAAGTAGTTTGAATAATAAAATATACCTTTTTTTTTTTTTTTGCGTGCATTCGCCTTTATAAATAATTTTAAACACCTTTCCCATTTGATACTTTTCAGGATTTCATCAAGTTTCCCTCAAATATTATCATGCAAAATAATCTCCAAGCTATTTAAATCCTGTGTTTTTTATTGTGTCGTATATTGCATTGAGAATGTCTCCTGAAAATTAAGTACAATTTCCTTAGATAAAAGATATGGGTAAAATGGTCCAAAAGTTTGAAAAGTGGGTCAACTACATCGTTTATAATATAAGGTGTATACAAATTTCGACCCAAAAATCTTAACTCCAGTTCTATAAAAGATAAGATGAAATTGATGTTTTCATAAAGCTTAAGCATCAGTTCACACTATCAAATTTTTTATCGCGTATTTGATGTGATTTTTGTATGAAACATTGTCACAACTTTCAAATTACTGTTGAATTGAATTGTTAAAAAAAGAAGCCAATCAGAAAATATGATGTGAAATTTGAAGCTAATTTTATCATGTGAACTGTCGCTAAAGCTAGCCCTTTAAAATGAGTATCATTTATGGCATTTAGACAATATTAAAAATTTCTGTCAAAGTACATACTCTTAAGTACATGTACTTAAAAGCTTGATTGAAGTCAAATAATGAAACGAGATCCCAACTAATCCCAATGATGTGTATGCAACACCTTTGTGACCATTATTCAATGCCGATTGAAGTCTTCGGTAAATGACAGGAAGCAATATTTAAATTCTGAAACCAAATATGATATGGTTGGACGATTCTAAGTAAATGAATTGAAAATATAAAATTAAAAATATTAAAATTGAATTTCCACCCATTTTTAGGATTTAAAAAAAAAATATTTTACAAAATTTTCAAATATTTAATCATTTAAATTTATTTAAATTTTTAAAAAAATGTTTTTGAAACTAAAGCTATTGAAATTGAAGCTCAGAAATATCAAAAATTTATATTTTCGCAGATTCGTCACTAGCACCAACTCTTAATAGAGCACGATTTTTATACAGCACAAGGTCTTTTATATGCTGTCTGTGATTTCACGTTATCTGCTACCTTTATTTTGGGATGATCTACTTGAAGTTATTCTTACACAATAGTATTTGCAGAGTAAAGGCTTTACTCTTGACAAAGTGGTGACCAACATAGAGGCCTTAAGATTATTTCTGCACGAGAAGCGCTTTCACTTTGTGGAACATGCTATTAAAATGTACTTTTAAAAACAGACCCATATGGAATTTCTGTCGAGAGAACACAAAGGTTTAAGAAGAGAATAAAAGGAGAACAATAGATGCTGGACTCTCTCTGTGAGAAGAAAATAGAAGGGAGATGTGGGTGAGCATTGTTTGCTTTCATTCTGAACTCCAGATCAAATCATCGATCTCAAGGACGCAGCAGATATGTCTGGGGCTGTTTAAATCTCAAGAGTCTACTATCAGCAAGTGAAGAAGACTTAATGGTGTCCATTCCAAAATTAAACTTTCTTTGACGAGTTATCAGAGGATGAACTTTCAAAAGAAATACCTAGGCTTAGAAGACACTAAAGGCAGCTGACATTGAATTTTACAAATTTAAGGACTGTTCAATATTTGATATTTAAATTCATCCCTGAATGGGACTTCCTAGAATATCAATATATCGTCCATGGGACAGTCACGGTTTTCTGATCTGGCTCCATCAATTAAAAGTGATACAGTGAAGGATATTGCATTTAATCAAGTGGTTGACAGATTTTCAACTTTCAAGTCCAGGAAAGGAACATTTTTAATCAAATTAATTTAAAAATAACTACCGGGTATAACATACCTTAACGTTGTTACTTCTATATTTTGAGGGCCCATGATCAAAATCAATGTATTGATCAGTCTGTCTCCTATCAATTTTTAAATACAGTTGTTCTTAAATACATTTACCTCATGGCCTTTAGGGTAAAGGGAGGTAATTGGCTCCATGGGGTATTAAGCCCTAATTGCTCAGTTCATACAATAAAATGCTTGATATTATTGTAAGAAGAGAGAAAGGAATTAAGCTTTAGTTGACAGAAACTTACTAACCAATCAAGAGAACTTTCCACAACCATTCCTTGGTTTCTAGCCTGTGAGATTGATTTTTAATTTGCCTTTTTAGATGAGTGCTTTTCCCCTCTAGTTTTCAGCCTTCCTCAAACCCTTTGTGAAACTTCAGCTAAGAGGGTGCTTGTTTAATTTTACTTGAAATTTTATTTCTACAGTGAAAGTTTTTTAGTTTACATACAAAAACAAGTAGAACTAAACTCAGCAAGTACTTTTTGTTTGTTTTTAACTATGTGTATGTAATGAATGAGTTAAAATTCTAATATTTGTAGAGCAAATGAAGCTGGTCATTTGTGCAAAGTAAAATGGCAGTTGGATGATACGATTTAGAGATTGTTTATAAAAAGCTCTAAAATTCACTTTAATACTAAAGTTCCTTCTAATATTTTGAATAGGAAGCATATTTTGTAAAAGAGATACGGTTCTGTAGATTATTTTTTATTTAATTAGTTTATAAAAACGAATATTTTAAATAGCAGGGGCTTAACACCCCCAACTGTTAAAAGATGATTAAAACAACCAAATAATATTAATCAGATTAATAAAATCCCTGTTTTAATTCAAATAGCATTAAACAGATTATGACAGATAAAGTTTAAATTGAAAACATAAGTTATTAATTTGTAGAAATAGGTTTAACAAATTTTTAAATATAGTTTTGATAATGAAATCCCAGAAAAATCTGATATTGAAGCCAATGAAGCCATGGCATGGATGTGTCAGAATTGCCTACAACCTATGTGAAAATATATGCATTGAACATGCTGGACTGCTGGAGCTAATTGCCCCCATTTTGTTAAATTTAAGTCATAATTAGTTTTAACTTTTAAACCCTTGTTTCACTAAATGGCTTTAAATTTTTCTCGTTAAAGCTTTTGTACTTCAAGAAAGATGTGTGTTCTGTTATTTAAAAACATTTTCAGTTTGAATTTAATAATACTCATTTATTTCAAAGAGTAAAACAAAAAGTTCTTGAAAACATGGTGCTTAAACTTAAATTGGCTTAATGCCCTCCATTACCCTAAAGCATTTTTTTTCTTCTTTTCTTGTCATTGTTTTACTCAGAATTTACTGTGGACCTATTTTAACAATAACAAATCCATCTTGGGAGGATGGGGGGGGAGGGGGGGTGACAACCCTAGCTACACCAACCCTAGTGACCTAGCTAAGCCACTGGGCATACAAAATTGGCCTGATTAAATTTATTTCTGACTATTGATTAACTGTTACTATTAAAATTAAACATTTCAAATTAAATGTCTTTCTTCACTTTAACTTTAAATAAGAATTATTTTACTCCATAGGTCTCTTTCAATTTAATTTCTGACCTGTTCTGGGTGGGCGTGGCATATGGTGTTTTAAGACCATAAATATCCTCATTCCTCACTAGGTAAAAAATTAGGCTTAGTACATCTATTTTTATGAAACGTTCGTTTCTTTGAATATTTCTTATCACTAGGCATGGTATAAACAAATTATAAACAAATACTAAGACAATTATAATGTTCACAAAACAAAGGTGTTGTTTATTTCGATGGAAGCCGCCATATTTAAAAGGACTGATCTGAGCCAATTAAAACTCCCAAGATTTTGTCAAAATAATTCCCAAGATTTCCCAAGATTATGAAAATATGAGTTTTGTTTTAAAAAATCTTGGGTCCTGAATGAGGGGTAATGAATTCCCAAGATTTTGGGAAAATTCCCAAGGTGTGGCAGCCCTGATCTGAGCTCATACTCATTGCTTTAAACAATTATTGGGTACTAAGGAGGGTCATTGGTGTATTAAAATAATTCATTCAGAAAAAGTTTTTTTTTTTTTTTTTTTTTTTTTGGGGGGGGGGGGGGGGGGGGGGGTTTATTTTT
>CAXITT010000691.1:242905-321973 GCA_964033795.1 Lymnaea stagnalis | reverse complement strand
GGGGGGGGGGGGTGCTGTCATGGAAAAGGTAGATCTCCAACGTGACGCTTCAAGCAAGTTAGTCTGTGGGATTTGGGCCGGGGTGGGGGGGGGGGGGTACTTTGGGGATGGCATAAAGAGCTTGGTACCAGCTCGACGGCCCACAGATGACATTTCCTAACTCATGATTTAATGAGAACTAAAACAGACTGGCTTGTCGTGTTCATCATTTTCTTAGGCTGTTAAAAGTCAATTAACTTTTACCACACTAAATTTCACTAAAGGTTGTTTTATTTATTTTACTTACCGACAAAGTCCTCCGGTGAAGAGCGTCCAAATAGATCTTACCATCCTGCACATTTTTCAACTTGACGAAACGGTACTGGCAAGCCATGTTTGAACTGCCCGTCACACTGGCGATATCCTACAAGTTAGCGTCCGAAAGTTGGTCCTAATGCGGGGTCGGGTCCTGGAGAGGACGGCTGAAACTGGAGAGGACGGCTGAAACTGGAGAGGACGGCTGAAACTGGAGAGGACGGTTGGTCCTAGAGTGCACGGTTGGTCCTAGAGTGCACGGCTGGTCCTAGAGTGCACGGCTGGTCCTAGAGTGCACGGCTGGTCCTAGAGTGCACGGGTGGTCCGAGAGTGCACGGCTGGTCCTAGAGTGCACGGGTGGTCCGAGAGTGCACGGGTGGTCCTAGAGTGCACGGGTGGTCCTAGAGTGCACGGGTGGTCCTAGAGTGCACGGGTGGTCCTAGAGTGCACGGGTGGTCCTAGAGTGGACGGGTGGTCCTAGAGTGGACGGGTGGTCCTAGAGTGGACGGGTGGTCCTAGAGTGGACGGGTGGTCCTAGAGTGGACGGGTGGTCCTAGAGTGGACGGGTGGTCCTAGAGTGGACGGCTGGTCCTAGAGTGGACGGCTGGTCCTAGAGTGGACGGCTGGTCCTAGAGTGCACGGCTGGTCCTAGAGTGCACGGCTGGTCCTAGAGTGCACGGCTGGTCCTAGAGTGCACGGCTGGTCCTAGAGTGCACGGCTGGTCCTAGAGTGCACGGGTGGTCCTAGAGTGCACGGGTGGTCCTAGAGTGCACGGGTGGTCCTAGAGTGCACGGGTGGTCCTAGAGTGCACGGCACCAGGATCTCACGTGCCCACCAGGCAGAGTGCACGGGTGGTCCCAGAGTGCACGGGTGGTCCCAGAGTGCACGGGTGGTCCCAGAGTGCACGGGTGGTCCTAGAGTGCACGGGTGGTCCTAGAGTGCACGGGTGGTCCTAGAGTGCACGGGTTGTCCTAGAGTGCACGGGTGGTCCTAGAGTGCAAGGGTGGTCCTAGAGTGCAAGGGTGGTCCTAGAGTGCACGAGTGGTCCTTGAGTGCGCGAGTGGTCCTAGAGTGCACGAGTGGTCCTAGAGTGCACGAGTGGTCCTATAGTTTACGAGTGGTTCTAGAGTGCATGGGTAATCCTAGAGTGCACGTTTGGTCCTAGAGTGCACGGGTGGTCCTAGAGTGCACGGATGGCCCTAGAATTCACAAGTATTACTATAGCTGACGAGTGTTCGTATATCTCCTGGTAAGGTTAAGTGACTCCTGTTAAGGAAAGCTGGTTTCTATTAAGGATAGCTTGCTCTTGATAATGATAGCTGGCTCCTGGTAGGATAGCTGGCTCCTGGTAGGATAGCTGGCTCCTGGTAGGATAGCTGGCTCCTGGTAGGATAGCTGGCTCCTGGTAGGATAGCTGGCTCCTGGTAGGATAGCTGGCTCCTGGTAGGATAGCTGGCTCCTCGGGTGGTCCTAGAGTGCACGGGTGGTCCCAGAGTGCACGGGTGGTCCTAGAGTGCACGGGTGGTCCCAGAGTGCACGGGTGGTCCCAGAGGGCACGGGTGGTCCCAGAGGGCACGGGTGGTCCCAGAGGGCACGGGTGGTCCCAGAGGGCACGGGTGGTCCTAGAGTGCACGGGTTGTCCTAGAGTGCACGGGTTGTCCTAGAGTGCACGGGTTGTCCTAGAGTGCACGGGTTGTCCTAGAGTGCACGGGTTGTCCTAGAGTGCACGGGTTGTCCTAGAGTCCACGGGTTGTCCTAGAGTCCACGGGTTGTCCTAGAGTGCAAGGGTGGTCCTAGAGTGCACGAGTGGTCCTAGAGTGCACGAGTGGTCCTATAGTTTACGAGTGGTTCTAGAGTGCACGGGTAATCCTAGAGTGCACGTTTGGTCCTAGAGTGCACGGGTGGTCCTAGAGTGCACGGGTGGTCCTAGAGTTCACGGATGGCCCTAGAATTCACAAGTATTACTATAGCTGACGAGTGTTCGTATAGCTCCTGGTAAGGTTAAGTGACTCCTGTTAAGGAAAGCTGGCTTCTATTAAGGATAGCTTGCTCTTGATAATGATAGCTGGCTCCTGGTAGAAAAGCTGGCTCCTGGTAGGATAGCTGGCTCCTGGTAGGATAGCTGGCTCCTGGTAGGATAGCTGGCTCCTGGTAGGATAGCTGGCTCCTGGTAGGATAGCTGGCTCCTGCAAAGGGTAGTAGAGAGACATGAAATGGTCATTGAGATACAAGGACATGGAAGAGAATTTATTTATTTAGGCATTTTTATATAGCGCTTACCTTAAAGCTCTAAGCGCTTTACAATTATTAAAAACATGTAAACTAAGTAAAATAAAAAAAATGAGACACTAGGATAGTAACTACTATACTATAGAAACAATTAAAAGGGCTATAAAACGAGGACACTTTGGCACGTTTTGGCCTATAATACAGGATCAACCCGAGACAGAAAATGAGGCAGGGCAAGGAGGGTGCATCACAGGTCATAGGCGGACCTAAACAGATGGGTTTTAAGGGACTTTTTAAAAGTGGACGAGGCTTCGCAATGACGGATATGGAAGGGGAGCTGGTTCCAGAACGAGGGCCCATGGAAGTAGAAGGAGCGTTCACCGATGGTCTTAGTTTTGGTTCTTGAATTGAATTGAAGCCATGGATTGAACACAGACAACTGGTTTGTCTTCGGCACTGTGAAATGTTTCTTAGATGTGCTAATCTCATTAGAACCGACAGCATGGCCGACAGCTAGACCGACAGCATGACCGACAGCTAGACCGGTCACATGCTCGTACTAGCTCCAATCACTAAACGATCTTTAATTAACTAATAGTATATGTTGCTCATGCTCAGTTATGAGACAGGACGCTTTATATAAATGTAATTTATTATTGCTTTTGCTATAGAAAGAAAGTTAAAGTTTCTTTTCACTTGTCCTAACAAAAAAAAAATTAAGTTAAATATATCCGAATTTATATCTGAAATTATACGTATATAATTAATGAGGTAAGTGAAGATGATCAACCACAAGTCCCACAATGAGCACCGCTGTTTAAATAATGTAGCCAGTTAATAGCTGTGTTAAATCTGATTTTGGGGGTTGACTTCCCGATATATATTGGACAGAGCACTTTAAAGCAGCGGCTCTCAACCTGCTTTAGAACGTATTGAGATTTTCAACTGGAAAAACTCGCAACTGGAAAGAATTATCTAAAAATCGTCAAAAGTTCATTTAAAAATTATCCGATCAAATATCCAACAAGCTGGCAAATTCCATTCGACTTATCGATTGCTGGGACGTGAAGACATGTTGGTTTTATTTGATATTAGTTGAAGTGTCCACATTTATTTGAGGTTTCTTACCTAATACCCAAGTATAGCTGAGAAGATCTAAGATGACGTTGTCTTACCTTGACGAAAACTTGCTGTCCAAACACAATAAATCAATACAAAAATATCTCTGATGTCTTCTCCAACAGCAAACATGCAGCGTTACACAGACGTGTGATAAAATCATCAGTGATTCTAAACCTAAACACTCACAAAAAAAGAAAAACAACTGACCACGAGAAGCAAACATCATGCATGAGATTCAAATGAGTTCACGAAACAGGGGGAGACGATTGGGGTGGGGAAAACGTGCGGTAATCAAACCAACGACAGGTAACAGTGTAAACTCTCCATGACAACACTCACTTCGACCTTGTTTTGAAACTCTCACTACGCTACTGTATGATAATGAAATGAGGAAGACAGTGTCAGTCAAGCGTGTAACAGCAATTGACTAATGTGTTAGACCAGTGGTTCTCAACCTTCCCACTGCCGAAACCCTTTAATACAGTTCATCATGTTATGGTGATCCTGAACCATATACAAATTTTGTGCCGTTGCTACCTCATAAATATGTGTTTTCCGCTGATCTTAGGCGACCCTTGTGTAAAGGTCGTTGGACCCCCCAAAGGGGTCGCGACCCAGGTTGAGAACTGCTGTGTTGGACAGTCTCAGACAATTGTGCATCAGCATTTAACTTAAGTGTTTCGAGGTCAACACTAATCAGCCCATAACCTCTTCACACAGATTTTAAGTTCGACTCAACAGACGGCAACGTTGTCCCAACCTCTAAATTTTCACCACACTCAAAAGTGCCGTAAAGCAAAAAAAAAAAAAGGGTGGGGGGGGGTGAGGTCACACCTTTTTCTTTTTAAGGACAAACAGAATAAAATGGAAAAAGGGGGGGGGGGTGGACGTCGATAAATTTTTATTTATTTTTTAAGATGGGTAGCAAGTTTCTTAGCAGCAGCCCCTAGTGTTGGTCTTAAGTTATAATTATATTATCTAGTCTTGATATTGCCTTAAAACAGAGACATCGCTAAGGTAGTAAAACTCCCGAGCTACCGGGGCCTCAAATATTTGCCATGTGGAAATAGAATGGAAAGTATTTTTGTTGCATTGAGGTGCACATGGCAGAGGCAGGGGCCTCCAAAAGTCACAAGACGGCCCTCATGTGTGCCCTGGACCCTGGTGTGTGCCCTGGACCCTGGTGTGTGCACTGGACCCTGGTGTGTGCCCTGGACCCTGGTGTGTGCCCTGGACCCTGGTGTGTGCCCTGGACCCTGGTGTGTGCCCTGGGCCCTGGTGTGTGCCCTGGGCCCTGGTGTGTGCCCTGGCCCCTGGTGTGTGCCCTGGCCCCTGGTTTGGCCCTGGGTCCTGGTTTGGCCCTGGTGTGTGCCCTGTGCCGTGGTCTGTGCCCTGGGCCCTGGTTTGGGCCCTTGTGTGTGCCCTGGGTCCTGGTGCGTGCCCTGGGCCCTGGTTTAACCCTGGGTCCTGGTTTGGCCCTGGGACCTGGTGTGTGCCCTAGGCCCTTGTTGCCCTGAGCCCTGGCGTTTGCCCTAAGCCCTGGTGTGTTCCCTGGGCCCTGGTGTGTTCCCTGGGCCCTGGTGTGTGCCCTGGGGCCTGGTGTGTGCCCTGGGCCCTGGTGTGTGCCCTGGGCCCTGGTGTGTGCCCTGGACCCTGGTGTGTGCTCTGGGCCCTGGTCTGTGCCCTAGGCCCTGGTGTGTGCCCGGGCCCTGGTGTGTGCCCTGGAGTATGTTCACTTTTTAATATCCATTGTCTAATCGATTTGGTGTGAAAATCCCTCTTTCTCTCTCTCTGTCTCTCTCTCTCTGTCTCTCTCCCTCTCTGTCTCCCTCTGTCTCCCTCTCTGTCTCCCTCCCTGTCTCTCTCTGTTTATCTCTCTCTTTCTCTCTCTCTGTATTTCTCTGTGTCCAGTTCAGTCTCTCCTTGTCTCCCTCTCTAAGTTTCACTCTCAGTATCTCTCTGGGCACCTGTCTCCGTCTCCTTCTGTCATTCTCTTTGCCTCACTCTCTCTGTGTCTCTCTCTGTGTGTCTCTCTCTCTGTCTCCCTCTCTCTCTCTGTCTCTCTCTCTCTTTATATCTCTCTGTCTCTCACTTTCTCCCTGTGTCCAATTCAGTCTCTATCTCTGTCTCTCTCTGACTCCTTCTGTCTCTCTATTTGTCTCTCTGTATCTCTCTCAGTATCCCTCTCTCTGTCTCTCTCTCTCTTTTCCGCTCTCTTTCTCAGTCCCCTCTGTCTCCCTCTCCCTCTCTGTGTCTCTCTGATTCTCTGTCTGTCTTTCTCTCCGTCTCTCTCTCTCTCTCTCTCTCTCCATGTGTGTGTCTCTGTCTAGGTCTCTCGCTGTCTCTCTCTCGTAAAGTGTTTCCAAAATTTCACCACTAATATCTACAGGTCACGGGATTCTATCTCCCGCACCCCCACCCCAAATGATAGAGGCCAAACTCAGCTACCCTCCCCCCAATTTATTCCTTGACCTTGGTAAATTCTCCATGGTATGAACATTAGAAATACAAATTCACATTTCCGCGTTTAAAAAAGTGTTCTAATAAAATTGACCTTCCAATAAACATGTTGATAACAAATTATTATAATATCACTAAAAGCTCAATGATTCAATAATTCTTCACATTTGTCAGCGATTAAAATTATCTACCCCAGCGATTGTTAAAAAAATTAAATAATTAAATTTAACATGTCTAATTATTATTATTATTAGTAGTAGTAATAAACAACAAAAAAAAACAAAACAACAACAACAAAATCTTGTTGTTAGCGCGATGGCCAAGCGGTCAGATCGTGTACATGATTTCATAGTTTTGGACTGGAGTTCAATTCTCAGCGAATCCCTAATTAAATTAAAAGTTGTGTCCCCCTCCCCTCCCCCACCCCCCCCCCAATTCCTCATATTAATTTTATTACCTGGAGAAATTCAAAACCCAACGGGGTTAGAGGTGTTATTCCACCCGCCACCCCTTCCCCCAAATCAGTTTAGAAGCAGCTGCTACCTTTCTTCCCCCCCGTATTGACGCCCCTGCCTCGATCAAATCTTTAAACAGCATCAGCCGATAGTGATACTTTTTTATAATTCCTTAGCTTTGATTGACTCGAACATTATTCAACTGACTTCCTTCATGCTGGTCTAGTCATTCGTTTTTCCTGATGTTTTCTTGCCTTCTTTTCATTACGTTCTATTCATCAGTCTTGAAACTTGACAGCTGGCTTCTATCTTATTTTCAGAAACTGCTAGAGACGATCTCACTTAATGGCTTTGCTTAAGATTTTGACTTAAGATTTTGACTTAAGATTTTGACTTAAGATTTTGACTTAAGATTTTGACTTAAGATTTTACATAAGATTTTACATAAGATTTTGACTTAAGATTTTGACTTAAGATTTTGACTTAAGATTTTGACTAAGATTTTGACTTAAGATTTTGACTTAAGATTTTAACTTAAGATTTTGACTTAAGATTTTGACTTAAGATTTTACTTAAGATTTTAACTTAAGATTTTGACTTACGATTTTGACTTACGATTTTGACTTACGATTTTGACTTAAGATTTTGACTCAAGATTTTGACTTAAGATTTTGACTTAAGATTTTGACTTAAGATTTTACTTAAGATTTTGACTTAAGATTTTGACTTAAGATTTTGACTTAAGATTTTACTTAAGATTTTGACTTAAGATTTTGACTTAAGATTTTGACTTACGATTTTGACTTAAGATTTTACTTAAGATTTTGACTTAAGATTTTGACTTAAGATTTTGACTTAAGATTTTACTTAAGATTTTGACTTAAGATTTTGACTTAAGATTTTGACTTAAGATTTTACTTAAGATTTTGACTTAAGATTTTGACTTAAGATTTTGACTTAAGATTTTGACTTACGATTTTGACTTAAGATTTTGACTTAAGATTTAGACTTGAGATTTTGACTTAAGATTTAGACTTAAGATTTTGACTTAAGATTCGCTAAAAATATCGTTTTACCCCGTTACCCCGATTACGACTTTTTTTTTTTAATTTTAGATTTCGGACAAATTTGTTTCGAGTGATCGATTCGGTAGAAAGTTGTTCACTGAAAATTCTATCTTAAGGTTTCGGAGTCGATTCATGAAGAAACGACGAAACGCCATCTGGAAATGTATTAACCCAATGGTTCTCAGCCCTCCTAATGCCGCGACCCAATAATACATTTCAGCATGTTGTGGCGACCCGTAACCACAAACTTATTTTTCGTTACTACTTCATAGCCGTAGAGTATATGTGTTTTCCGATGGTCTTAGGCGACCCCTGTGAAAGGATCTTTTGACCCCAAGGAAAGTCGTGATAAGCCTAATGTTCGCGTTGATAACACAAATGTTCACGTTGATAAGCCAAATGTTCAGGTTGATGGGACAAATATTCACGGTGATGGGACAAATGTTCACGTTGATGGGACAAATGTTCACGTTGATGGGACAAATGTTCACGTTGATGGGACAAATGTTCACGGTGATGGGACAAATGTTCACGTTGATGGGACAAATGTTCACGTTGATGGGACAAATGTTCACGTTGATGGGACAAATGTTCACTTTGATGGGACAAATGTTCACGTTGATGGGACAAATATTCACGTTGATAAGCTAAATGTTCACGTTGATAAGCCAAATGTTCACGTTGATGGGACAAATGTTCACGTTGATAAGCTACATGTTCACGTTGATAAGCCAAATGTTCACGTTGATAAGCCAAATGTTCGCGTTGATAAGCCAAATGTTCACGTTGATGGGACAAATGTTCACGTTGATGGGACAAATGTTCATGTTGATGGGACAAATGTTCACGTTGATGGGACAAATGTTCACGTTGATAAGCCAAATTTTCACGTTGATGGGACAATTGTTCACGTTGATGGGACAAATGTTCACGTTGATAAGCCAAATATTCGCGTTGATAAGACAAATGTTCACGTTGATAAGCAAAATGTTCGCGTTGATAAGCCAAATGTTCACGTTGATGGGACAAATGTTCACCTTGATGGGACAAATGTTCATGTTGATGGGACAAATGTTCACGTTGATGGGACCAATGTTCGCGTTGATAAGCCGAATGTTCATGTTGATGGGACAAATGTTCACGTTGATAAGCCGAATGTTCATGTTGATGGGACAAATGTTCACGGTAATAAGCCGAATGTTCACGTTGATGGGACAAATGTTCACGGTGATAAGCCGAATGTTCATGTTGATGGGACAAATGTTCACGGTGATAAGACAAATGTTCATGTTGATGGGACAAATGTTCACGGTGATAAGCCGAATGTTCATGTTGATGGGACAAATGTTCACGGTGACAAGCCAAATGTTCACGTTGATGGGACAAATGTTCACGGTGATGGGACAAATGTTCACGGTGACAAGCCAAATGTTCACGTTGATGGGACAAATGTTCACGGTGATGGGACAAATGTTCACGTTGATGGGACAAATGTTCACGTTGATGGGACAAATGTTCACGTTGATGGGACAAATGTTCACGGTGATGGGACAAATGTTCACGGTGATGGGACAAATGTTCATGCTGATAAGCTGAAAGTTCACGTTGATGGGACAAATATTTTCACGTTGATGAGCCAACTTTCCACGATGATAAGCCAAATGTTCACTTTGATGAGCCAAATGTTCATCTTGTTCAACAGGGCATAACAAATGATTAATTTATCATTTCCATAATAATATCATTATGGTGCTGTCTTATATATCATGCTAGTCTGGTCTAAACATTCAGTACTTAAAATATCAGCTTTATATTTATATATAACGACCAAAGCCCGAAGTTTGGTTTGCTTCCTAATTGGCCGGCCATTTCGCCAATGTGTATGCTACTTTTGCCGGCCATTTCGCAATTTGGCCGAGGCGTGTGGCCAATGTCCGATTTATTTTGCCAATGTATAATATACATTATAATATACATATTATGCTACTTTGGCCGGCCACTTCCCGAAGTGTCGGGAAATCCCTGGCCAATATTCGATGTGCTGATGCAAGACTAATAACAGTGCCAACAGATTATGTGTAGTGTGTCAAAAAGAGTGTTATTCAGCCCATTCTTATGGATGGATCCTGCGGCAACGATGGCCACGCAATTTGTGGATTAAGTAATGAAGCAGACGAAGGGTGTGGAACGAAAATTACTTGCAGGCTGTTTTATAATTTTGCAGGGCCAGCTTTTAGGGTGTGCAACATGTGCCCTCGAAATGGGCGCCGTGCCCATAGAGCATCCAGTAAATATTTAAATTCCCTTAGTTTATTTTAGAGAAATGTAAACCTCGCGTCTGGGGTCCAGAAACGGAATTCTAACTTTTTGTACAATGAAAGTTGCATTCTTAATGTGGATACTAACAATGGGGCTGGGACCAACCAAAAGGGCGTGGAAATTAGGGAAGGGGACGACGTACAGGTGCTTCGCACAGGGTGAAAGTTTACCTAAAACCGGCGTTGGTTATATTCTTTCTGACATAATATCTCTCAATAATCATAGTTCTGACACCTGTCTCTCTGGGTACACCGCTATCCGCCACAACATCACAGTTAGCGCAAAGAAAAACTAGTCTTTGCTCTTTTCTCAACAGTCTTGACTATTGTAAGTCTCAGTTTCACCATAACATTTCGTAGAAAAACTGCAGAAAGCTCAAAACTCAGCTGCTAGGTTAGTTCTAAAGGCAAAGAAACGTGATCACCTGATACAATTGCACTACCAACTGCTTCACAAATCATTGCAAATTTAAAAAATAACAAACTGACGTATAATTCAAAATATCATAAAAGATCATCTGGTTGTAAAAAGTGATGATAGATATTGATAATTTACTATAATAAACTAATTTGAATGATTTCATAATTTAGTATCATTAAAAATCAATATAATGTGATGATCATTATGGTATACTAACACCCAAAATCTGCTCACGACCCTTTTCCTTCCGATTTTGACCGATCAGTCCATGCCATTTCGCAAACTGGCTGCTGGCCAAATCCCGAAATCAAGAAATTATCGGATATTGACCGGGTCAATGTGAGGTGTCATGTGAGGTGTCACGTGAGGTGTCACGTGAGGTGGTCAACCAAGATTACGGCTGAAAAGTAGTGCAAAACACGTGACGAGGGAGAACAAAAAATTATTATTTTTTTTTAATGAAATGAAATAAATAAATTCAACAGCATTTTTTTTTGAAAATCTATCCCTATGCCTAACCTGAACCCTAAATCGACCACTATGCCTAACCCGAACCCTAAATCCATCCATATGCCTAACCTGAACCCTAAATCGACCACTATGCCTAACCCGAACCCTAAATCCATCCATATGCCTAACCTGAACCCTAAATCCTTCCCTATGCCTAACCCGAACCCAAAATCCATCCCTATGCCTAACCTGAACCCTAAATTGACCACTATGCCTAACCCGAACTTGAACCCTAAGTCTAATCCTAACCCAAACCCTAAATCTATCCCTTTTCCTAACCCAAACCCTAAATCTATCACTATGCCTAGCCCGAACCCTAAAACTAGCCCTAAAGCCACAAGTAAAACACGTGGAATTAACTTACAGTGGCAAGAAAACTCAAAAAATGAAGAAAAAAAAAACAATAAAAAATGGCGAAAAATAATAATAACATAACTAAATAATGAAAACCTAACTTACAGTTTCATGAAATACACTTTTACACATTTTATTTCAGATTGCACACATAATATCCAGATAATGAATGGAACACAAGAACCGGCAAGCCCGGCCAAAATGTAGGCAATATGGCATCACAAAAAAAATTTGCAACTTAGCCAACTAATTATAATTTATAATTATTATTAATCAAACAATTAACATTTTAATATAAAACAGGTCATCAGCGTACGAACACTAAGACATAACAAAACAATTCTCTAAAAATAAACAAAGGGAACTGACTCTACTGAAAATTCGTAGTTGCATCTCCAATGAATATTAGCTCAAACTTTTTTTTTTATTGTAAAAATAAACAAATGGCATAGTTGAATAGAGCTAATTTTTAAAAAGAATTATAGCACCAAAATCATATTTTTAGCTCGTGTAGTTTTAAAGTTATGAATTTTTGAAGTACGACTTTAATTTGTCCTTTTATTAACATGCATTGACCGCATCTCCACATTCTGTGATCCAATTATAATGCTCGCGTCACTAGCTCGCTCTTGTTTTTAATGATAATTTTATTTTCAGAACTAATGCTCTATTTAAAATAATTTTAATAATCTTAAGAATTATTGTTAAAGAAAGTGTCTATTGGTAGTTTACTACCTATAGACTATAGCTTCTAGCTAGGGCAGGGAGCTATTTGTAGTAAACTACCAATAGCTTCTAGAGAGCTATTGATAGCCCAGCCAATCAAATAAAAAAAAAAATCTGAGCTTTAAATACCCGCTTCCAATGAGGCTGGCGAAGTATTGCCCAGTTCTTTTATTACTAGTTTGTACTAGTGACAACACCTCGGTACTAATTATAAAATCTACAGTACTGTTTTAAAGTTTTAACACTATCTGCTTTGCCTTGCAATAGGTCAGATTTGGCTATATTGCTATATAATTTTTAATATAGACCTAATATTAATATCAATAAAGAAGCTCAAGAAAATATGGAATGACAAAAATATAGCCTCCAGCACCAAAATCCGGCTGATGCGCTCATTAGTCCTCTCCATTTTCCTGTATGCCTGCGAATCCTGGACATTAACAGCCGATCTTGAAAGGAAAATAAAAGCGATGGAGATGAGATGCTTCAGGAGCATTTTTGGCATCTGCTATAGGAACCATATCTCCAATGATACAGTGAAAGAAAGGGTTCGTCAGGCAATTGGGGAGTACGATGACCTACTGGTGACTGTGAAAAAAACGCAAACTACAATGGTACGGCCACGTAACAAGGAAACAAGGGCTTGCCAAAGAAATATTGCAGGGCACCACAAGAGGAGGGAGAAGAAGAGGAAGACAAATAAAAAGATGGGAGAATAACATCACAGAGTGGACAGGACTAACACTGGGCGATGCAGTGCGTAGTGCTAAAGACAGAGAGGAATGGAGGAGTATGGTTCACATGTCATCTGTGGCGCCCCAACGGTCCAAGTACTAAAGGACATGGGGATGAGGAGGAGGAATATTAATATTGATCTTAGATAGATGAAGATGAATGATACTGGGGGAAAGGGGATCATAGTCTGAACAAATGTTACCCAGATTCTTCTTTGCCAAGGCCAAAGTAAAATTTGCAGTAAAAATAAAATCCATCTGTAAACATTTTGTGAGTGCTCATTATTATGATTAAATTTATAAATTAAAATACAGGCCTAAATAATTACCATATGAATGTTTACTGCATACAAAGGGTGCCTATTAAAATCAAAATCTTTTTACTTTAGTTAAATGAAACTGTATGATAACGTGATTAGACTTCAGGAGGATAAAATAAGCTTAGGCCAACCATTGGTTAGGAACAGCATGATAAAATAAGCTTAGGCCAACCATTGGTTAGGAACAGCATGATAAAATAAGCTTAGGCCAATCATTGGTTAGGAACAGCATGATAAAATAAGCTTACGCCAATCATTGGTTAGGAAAAGCATGATAAATAAGCTTAGGCCAATCATTGGTTAGGAACAACATGATAAAATAAGCTTAGGCCAATCATTGGTTAAGAACAGCATGATAAAATAAGCTTAGGCCAATCATTGGTTAGGAACAGCATGATAAAATAAGCTTAGGCCAATCATTGGTTAGGAACAATATGATAAAATAAGCTTAGGCCAATCATTGGTTAGGAACAACATGATAAAATAAGCGTAGGCCAATCATTGGTTAGGAACAGCTACTATTTTATTCGAATGGCCAATCATTGGTTAGGAACAACATGATAAAATAAGCGTAGGCCAATCATTGGTTAGGAACAGCATGATAAAATAAGCTTAACCAATCATTGGTTAGGAACAGCATGATAAAATAAGCTTAGGCCAATAATTGGTTAGGAACAAGATGATACAATAAGCTTAGGCCAATCATTGGTTAGGAACAGCATGATAAAATAAGCTTAACCAATCATTGGTTAGGAACAGCATGATAAAATAAGCTTAGGCCAATCATTTGTTAGGAACAGCATGATAAAATAAGCTTAGGCCAATCATTGGTTAGGAACAGAATGATAAAATAAGCTTAGGCCAAACATTGGTTAGGAACAGGATGATAAAATAAGCTTAGGCCAATCATTGGTTAGGAACAACATGATAAAATAAGCTTAGGCCAATCATTGGTTAGGAACAGCATGCTAAAATAAGCTTAGGCCAATCATTGGTTAGGAAAAGCATGATAAAATAAGCTTAGGCCAATCATTGGTTAGGAACAACATGATAAAATAAGCTTAGGCCAATCATTGGTTAGGAACAGCATGCTAAAATAAGCTTAGGCCAATCATTGGTTAGAAACAGCATGATCACTTGAAACAACTCTACCAACCCCCCTCCCCCCCCCTCCCCGCTTTTGATTTTCTGTTGAGCCCTCATTGAGTTATAAAGGCATCATTATTTGTATGTACAATTCAACAATTTCATTGGGTAGATTGTGCAACTAAAACACAAATTCATCAATGTAATGTCTAGGCATTACTATTTACTACTTTTTTTAATGCTATGCAGAATCAATGTTTTAAACTGCAAATAATTTTGATGAAAACATAAGCAGTGATACATAAATAAAATAAAATATAGACAAAGAAAGAAAAATAAGTGTATTATGTCTTGAAAATCCGATTAGAGTCAATTTACAAGGCTAGACACCAACAATAAATTGTGTTTTTTGGCAACACACATACTTTAGAGTTATTTCAGTGTTTAATCAAAAATAAATTGTGACTACCAATAATTTTTGCACTACATCAAGCTATCACCAATGAGTAGTTTTTTTTTATAGTTAACTACCAATAGCCCCTTAGAAGCTACTAGTAGTCGATACCAATCTAGAAGCTATTGGAGAAAAAGGGGACTTCATGGTGGACAGTATGGGAACGAGTATCACAAATGTTTTCGATTAAAAAGTTTAAGTTTGCAGGTGGGAGTGGAATGTTCACGATTAATTACGGACGCTATATCAGAATTTTACCTTTTATAATCTAAATAAGGCAACGCGCACCTTTTTAATTTTACTAAAATACTGTTTGGGGGGACTACTGTTTTTGAATTCTCAACTTTGGCACATGACTAATTAATTAAAGCTTTCCCTGACTAATGGTTTAATACTTTTTGCACACGGCAAACTCTTACTTATGAATGAAACTCTGAGGTATTACTACGGTAGTATAGCCATTATGCAAGTGGCTGTGAATGGTTGCCCATGACAATGTTTTGCACATGGAAAATTCTTATCATTTATAACATGGACTCTACCTTGTTTTTAAAGCTTAGATTAAAACGTTCCAGTTTAAATGTCTTCAAAATGCATTCTTAAACAAAAGTTATGAAATATAGTGGTAATAATTGAATATTTCCTAAGCTAAATATCGCCGTCTTCTGTCATTTAAAAGGGGCCGTGGCCACTAATCTAAAATGGTCTGTGCGACCTTTACATAATGAGGTCTACATAGAGAATTGTGAAAATGTTTCATGAGTTAGCGTAATGAAATTTTGCACACGGATACTTCAATATATTGTGCTGACATACAATTAGTATCAAAGACATACTTTTAATATTTCGATAAAAAATGTTTGTTGAAAGATGCCTTATCTTGACATACTTGAAAGATGCCTTATCTTGACATACTATATTCCTCACTTAAAGTTTATATAAAGAACGAAAAAAACTCAATGGGAATGTAGTTCAACATATCTCCTACTGTGAATGGGCGGAGTCAGACCTTAATTATGGGCCAAAAAGACTCCTGACTCCTGTGATATTAAAATTACACTCACATATGATATTAAAATTACACTCACATAAAAAATTAAAAACTGGGATTTCATTGCCCATTGCCGATACAAAGCTTTAGGAGTGCCCCTTGCTTTACCGAAGTACCTACATAGACCCTAAATTTTACTACCCTCTCTAGGTTTATGGAGGTTCCCCAGGTCAATTACTATTACCAGCCATGGTTCTGTTTTTCAAAAAAATTTAAGTTTTAGTTCTGTATTTATTTGTTAAAAGTTTTTTTCCCTCAGTTTTATTATTTTTGTCTTGAAAGAGTGGGGTATGAAGGGAGTTCCCAGAAATTGTTTTTATTGCATGTTTCTTACATGGCTTTACGTCTTTTTACATGAAATTTTCTTTTTTTTAAAAATTGGTTATGTTCGTCATAGAAAATATTACGAACAGTCCTACTATTAAGGGATACAAGTTTTACATTTAGCTACTAATGCGTTATTATGTTTGGTGTATTGAAGCAAGATTGATAGTAACCACAGACTGATAGTCTACACAGACTGATAGTAAACACAGACTGATAGTAAACACAGACTGATAGTAATCACAGACTGATAGTATTAAAAAAAATGTATTATTAAGAATTGTGTAAAAAAATAATCTGCTGTACACATTGAAAAAAAATTTAAAGCATAGAAAACTGAAAATCTATTATAATTTATTACTTAGAATATCTTACTCATGAAAATTGTAACATTAAATGCTAGTTTAAAATCTAAAGCATTACAAACCTGGCGTACGAAGGCTGGGTGTAAATTATAAAGCAACATTTCCTGATGAAAAACTTCAAGAGTCGACCCACTCATCGGTGGCACCATGCGCACCCAATCACTAGGACAGCCTCCTCTTAATTTTATCTCCTTATCCATGTGTAATATAAAATCTGTGCTGGCGTCATGGTGATTGACAACGGTAACATTGGCCGACTAATAAAAGTTTTTAAAATTCAAAATGTGAGCTCGATATTAATGCCGTGGGCATATATTATATAAATTGAAGTGTTGAAATTTTCACATTATTTTTCAATGACACTTAAGTAAAAGTTTGACTATACATGTCTTATTTATCATTGAATTGTTTATCTAAATAAATGTAAACATTACTTGACATTTTAAAATCAAACAAAGTATGAACATAATTGACATAATCGTGAGTAAAATAATGTTAAATGTTAAGGTAAGATTCTTTCATTGATCCAAACAAATGGAAATGTTTTATGATTGCATTGTGCATTTTCAGCACGTATAAAAAACAATTTGAACACAAGACATTTGTAATATTTTTTCACCAGCAGCCAGTCAGTAACTATATCAGGAACTACTTAGTTTTCATAAAGATTTGTGACTTCAGGGGTAGGCACGCTGGTAAATTCGTACAGATTGGGGAACAAAAGAATTTTTATATCTTTCAGTCCTCGCCCTGACGGAAAGAATTTGTCCCGAACGGGCCTATCCTAAATATCTGTGATGAAAAGGGTGGGATGTATCAACCAAAATGTGTCTAGTTTTACAAAAACATCTTTCTTCAAATAGTTATTCCAGTAAAGGATGTTTAGTTTGTGTTATGTTCCTAACTTTCTTCATTAGTCGGTTTATGCTGTGTTTAATAAATGTTAAGTAAAACAATGTTAACAGTTAAGTAAAAAAAAATCTTTAAAATGTAATATAGTAGCCTACTACCTCAAAACTTAAGAGCACAGCCACATTCGCTGCAATCAAGACAAAGTTCCTTCCACAGGGATGCAGCAGTATCGGTGTTGAGCCCTATTTTTAAGCCAATCGGCTAAGTTTAAAAAATATTTTTTTCTATGGGCCTGCTTTCTAGGTGACGGACAGAAATTATGTTTATTTGTGATGCGATTGCAGAAGGAGATTAAAGTTAATAATTTATTAAATTATTTTTTCGTACATATAGACCGGTTGTTCTCAAACTTTTGTCCACTGCCCCCAAGTCCATAAGACATCCCGACCTCTCCGCCCCTTCCCCACATAATTATAAAATGAAAAAAATTAACAAATTTGAACACTTTATTCATATATTTTTTCTTAACCCCCTCCCCACGATACCACAAATTTTAAAGTAGTATACTTACTAAACAATTTTTTTAAAAATATAAACAGGTGTGACAATGAGTAACTAATTTTCTAATGTTTTTATTGCTTCTGATGGTAAATAAGAAAGTTAGTGAGTCCTAAACAAACGTACACAGAAGCACACTTACACAAGGCCCAGGTTTGAATATAACAACGCACTATAATGATGGAAACGTGTTTCATTTGATGTGTCTCTAGTTGGAAATTTCAAAAAAACTTCAATTCGATATTTAATATTCATCAGACCAAGTCACTGATCTTAAACATAATTGGGGACATAAAAAAAGTACATGATTCAACAGACAGGCCTGACTTGATATTTTAGGGGCCTAACTGGAGGCTTTCTGTGTGGGCCTGACTGAAGGCTTTATGTGGATGCCTGACTGGAGACTTTATGTGGGGCCTGACTAAAGGCTTTATGAGGTGGCCTATCTGGAGGCTTTATGGGGAGCCTGTCTGGAGGCTTTATGGGGACCTGTCTGGAGACTATAAGTCTGGGCCTGACTGGATGCTTTATGTGGGAGACTGTCTGGTGGCTTTATGGGGGGCCTGACTGGAAGCTTTATGGGGGGGTTTGTCTGGAGGTTTTATGGGGGTCTGTCTGGAGGCTTTATGGGGGGCCTGTCTGGAGGCTTTACATTGGGGCCTGTCTGGAGGCTTTATGTGGGGGCCTGACTGGAGGCTTCATGTTTGGGCGTGACTGGAGGCTTTATGTGGGGGCCTGTCTGGGGGCTGTTTGTGGGGGTCTGTCTCGAGGTTTTATATGGGGGTTTGTCTGGAGGTTTTATGGGGGTCTTTCTGGATGTTTTATGTGGATGGCCTGTCTGGAGGCTTTACATGGGGGCATGTCTGGAGGCTTTATGTGGGGCCTGACTGGAGTCTTCATGTGGAGGCCTATCTGGGGGCTTTATGAGGGCCTTTCTGGAGGCCTGACTGGAGGCATTATTGGGGTCTGTCTGGAGGCTTTATGGGGGCCTGTCTGGAGGCTTTATTGGGACCTGTCTGGAGGCTTTAAATGGGGGCCTGACTGGAGGCTTTATGGGGACCTGTCTGGAGGCTTTATATGGAAGTCTGTCTGGAGACATTATGTTGGGGCCTGACTGGAGGCTTTATGGGGGCTGTCTGGAGGCTTTATGTGTGGGCCTGACTGGAGGCTTCATGTGGGGGCCTGGCTGGAGGCTTTATGTGGATGCTTTATAGGGGATTGTCTAGAGGCTTTATGGGGGCCTGTCTGGAGGCTTTATGTGTGGGCCTGACTGGAGGATTCATGTGGGGGCCTGGCTGGAGGCTTTATGTGGGGGTCTGTCTGGATGCTTTATAGGGGACTTTCTGGAGGCTTTATGTGGGGGTCTGTCCGGAGACTTTATAGGCGCCTGTCTGGAGGCTTTATGTGGGGGCCTGTTTGCAGGCTTTATGTGGGAGGCTTCACTGGAGGCTTTTGTAGGGTCCTTACTGGATGCTCTATGTGGGGGTTTGTCTGGAGGCTGTTTACTTCACGTTTATCTGTAGCAATCACAGTTGAGAAAGATCGTTCCGTCATTTAAAAAGAAAAGAATCATTCTTGAGGTCAACAACTGGTCGGGATAGATTGGCTAGGACAGATTGGCCAGGATTGGGGTCGATCGTAAACTTACGTCACGCTAAAAATGACCTTTTTAGACCACCCTCCCTCTGTCACGGAGTGTAACAAACTATTTACCCCCGCCTCGTGTCAAGTCACACTTAAAAAAAAATTAAATCAATTTTCATAACCAAACTAAGATTTTATTTTACTCTATAACATTTTCTCATAATGGATTAAGATGTAGTATTCTTAGAAAACTGAGCTTCTTAGTCCTATAACTCCTGAGCAAATTTCAACATTTTTTTAAATTAGTAGACAATACAAGGTTATTTTTTAAAGTGACGTCACAAAATTTTGACAAACTTCCCCCCCCCCCTGTTTTGAAGAGTCAAAATTTATCAACCCCTCCTTCCCCCTAAGCGTGAGTAATTTGCGAATGACCCCATAGATTGGGCAGTATAAATTGACCAGGCTAGATGGGCCTCTGCGTATTTGCCATTACATTTTTTTTAATTAGTAGACAATACAAGGTTATTTTTTAAAGTGACGTCACAAAATTTTGACAAACTTCCCCCCCCCCCTGTTTTGAAGAGTCAAAATTTATCAACCCCTCCTTCCCTCTAAGCGTGAGTAATTTGCGAATGACCCCATAGATTGGGCAGTATAAATTGACCAGGATAGATTGGCCTCGGCAGATTTGCCATGCAAGATGGCCAGGATATATTGGCGACAAAAGAATTGCCAGAACAGATTGGACGGGACAGATGGCCAGGATTGATTGGCCAGGACAAATGAAAGAGGATAGTTTGGCCAGGGTTGTTGTTGCAAGAGGCATCAGCTAAGTAATGGGCTCAAAATTGTGATTTGGGAAAAATATATATAAGAAAGTATGTTAGCTAAATAGCTGAATAGCTAAATAGCAAGAACAGAAAAGTGGCCAGGGGCCTCCAAAAGTCATGCGACTACTCTGCTTATAGATACATAAAGTGAAAATATAAAAGCTGTTGCTATGTCATGTTTTAGAAGGAGAATACGTCGATACTTCAAGTCGCATAGATATTTTGATTTTGCGTAGAAGAATGACCTGTAGATATTTGAGGTAGATGTCGATATTTCAGTTGGCATAGATATGTTGAGCTGTAGATATTTAACGTTATTTAATGACGTTAAATCCCCTTTTGTGCTGAGATTATTCTCTTATATCACGGGCTAATATTGTGGTGGCGTGACATCACCGTAAATCATGTCTTCAAGGCAGGTCTATGGGTCCCGACCCTCTGCCCACTTCCCACTGTCTGGCCATTCAACCGCCAGGTGAGCCACTGTTTCTTCTTTCTGGCCCCAAAATCAGAAGGTTGGTTCCTTGTGTCGTCAAATCTATGGAGGTAGCTGCTCGTCGCGCAATGGCCTGTCCTCATCTGTTCTGCTCGCCTCTCTTTAGCCTCAACCAGTGGTCACTCTTGCTCGGTCGCGGCATTTTCCAATGAAGCTGTCGTCCAGTTTCTCCTGCGGCACAATCGCTTAGCCACTTTTCACGAAAGTGGTCTTTCAATCAAGCAGTGACTCGCAGCTGAGTAATGAGTTTATCGGAATGTGGTTGGGCGGTGCCTTAGAACATGTCTATACTTCAATGGGCATAGATATTTGAGTTTGCATAGAAGAAAGACCTGTGGATATTTGAGGTGATTCAGAACATGTCGATACTTCAATGGGCATAGATATTTGAGTTTGCATAGAAGAAAGACCTGTGGATATTTGAGGTGATTCAGAACATGTCGATACTTCAATTGGCATAGATATTTGAGTTTGCATTTTAATGTATGATACATTGTACGTTTTAAAAAATTTAAATATCTCGCACTGGCCTGTGGTGCCATCGGATGCGTGTTCTCAGGTCCATCAAAACTTAAAAGTTTCGGAAACACTTTAAGACGCACTAATGGATTCTTGCGGGTGCTGGGTGGCCACGTGGTCTAAACTGAGCAAATCTCAAGTTGGTGGTCTCGAGTTCAATTCCAGCAAGAGCAAAAACACCACAAGCACCCCGGGGAGATGGGACTCGTTAACCTTGGATGGCAACTCATCTAAGAGAAGGAAACTCTGAACTCAAACCCGGAGATGGAGTCCCGAAAGGCGGATAACATTGATACAATGAAACATTCCGACAACTCTTGCGACGTCACTGGTGCCAAGCTGTATCATCCAATGATGTTCCCTTGGGTTACCCAGTGAGGTGGAGAGAGGCGATTTGCTGTTGGGAACCAGCTTATAATCCTTGAAGTATAATCCCAGGCCATGTGGATTTCGTCCTCCGAAGCCCACTCCATCGTCACATTGTGACGGACGGATGCCAGCCAATGGATTCTTGCAATCAGTTTAACTATTGCATGGAAGTGTTCTCCATCATGACGTTGTGTAAAAATTCTTGGGGGTTATTTCCAGTTTATGAAAATGCAGGCCTATATAATTGTCGTATTAAGATGTCTCACCATGGTGACTAATGTTTGGTTTCAAATAAGTATGTGCTGTAGCTTAAATGTAGATATATGCTATATCTTATTTAGGTCCTCTTCTGTAGTTTATTGATGCCATAAGCCTTAGATTATTTATCTCATAGTAAATCCGGGTCTGTGGTCCACGCTTGATCGAGCCAGATATGCCGACAGGAATGGTGTAATGTGGAACACTTGTCCCATTGTGTGTTAGGCTTTAAATTTTTTGGGATGTGTAGTCTCCGATGAAAGGTGAATTCCCTTAATGGTCTAACACATACCCCAATTTTTAATGACAAGGTATCTTTCCGAACTGGCGAGATTTCGCAACAATATACTGCTTAACTGTGTTACTTAGTGTCCCCTTAAAAATACTCTTCCGGATATTGTTCTGATAAAATGTTCAAGCTTTGATCCCCATTCACAAACACTACTAGGAGCAAAAATAAGACTCAACTAGTAATACTCATTCCTCCGTTGAGAGACCGAACTATCCAACATATCTTCTTTTGATTTCTGGGAACCCGTGCATACCTGGGCCATGCACCGTTGACGAACAAATATACGAACGCATATACGTGTTCAAGATGCGGAATTTAGAGAACTGTTTTAACGGGTGCTTTCTGTATCTATTTGTTTGTTTCATGTTTATCTCTCCTAGCAAAAAACTTCGAAACCACGCACTACCAATGACGTCACATTAATCTCTAATTCTAAAGTCTTTGACGTCGCTCTTCACAACAGAATCCATTTCCTGAAAGAAGATAGCAATGGCGAACATGCAGCTGCTGTCTCGACTAGGAGCCGCACCTATAAAGTATCTGGTCACTCCAGCCGAACGTGTGAGCTGGCAATCAGTTACATGCAGTCTGAACAAGGTCCATTCATACCCAAGGCATCACGATGTGTTCGATGGTAACATTGATTCTGGTTAACGAAATTGTTTAAAACTATTTACACTTATTTATGATATAATTAATATATTATTTCCAGCTAGTTAAATATATTTTAACTTGAATTAGTATTTTATCATAATGCAAGCGTTAAACTATAAGCTAACAAAAAAAAGGTATCGCCATGATCATACAAGGTTTAAAAAAATGATGGCTTCACTGTTACTATAGATAAATAATTGACACTAGCAACAACACTACATGGACCAAACCCAAAACCCTGGTGGGGCGAATCCTGCTCCACGTCATCTACGCATCCCTGGCTGTGAAACGCCTTGACTTACTTGGTGGCCTGCACGCTCTCGTCGGCTCTCGGGGTGTCCCGCATATGCCGTCCACTTTCAATACGTTGGTTTGATCTTGATATATTTGACCAAGTTATTGGTGGGTGCGCACTGCGTACTCGAATCCATCACTGTCCTGCATAGGTCAGTACAACAGACTGAGCAATTTACATTCAAAGTAAGTATGGTACGGAGTTTTGACATTCTAAGTATTGGTCCTTGTCTCTGCATGAAGTAGACGATTTCAAATTTTAAGATTTAATTTAAATAATTTTCTTTGTGACTATCTAAATAAGGCCTACTCAACTTACGGGCCGCCGGCACCCACTTTGAGGCCCGCGAAGTAACGAAATATTCTTTAGTCTTATTATTTTCTTAATAGCTCCCCCCACCTTTCCCCGTCTTATTTTCATTTGGCAGTCACAATTTTTCATCAAGTATTGCAGCCGCATTACATCTAAATTAGGACTAATCTAAATTGATCTGAACTTCGGGTATTTATTCCCAGGCTAAAATATGAACCGTGGTCTATTGTTATCTTTCCAGTGTGCTCGTGTATTGGAACTGCTGGATTGTAATATAAGTCTGCTCTTAAATGTATGTCTTTTTATATCAAGATGTTATACCACGTATATCTCTCTCCCCCTCCCTCTCTGTTCCTTTCTCTTTCCCTCTCCCTTCATTCTCTCTGTCTCTCCTTCCACTCTCACCCCTCTCTCTGTCCCTTTCCCTCTCTTAATCCCTCTCCCTCTCTCTCTATTCCTCCCTCCGTCCTTCTCCATTGTCCCTCTCTCTCTCTCTCTCTCTCTCTCTCTCTCTAACCCTCTATCAGTCCCTCTCACTTTCTTCTCTCTCTGTCTCTCATTATCACTCTCATCCCTCTCTCTGTCCATCCCTCCCCCTCTCTCCCTCCCTTCCTTTCCCCCTCTCTCTCTCTCTTTCTCTCCCTCTCTACGCGTGTCTGTCACGGGACATTTCAAAGTTCCGAGTCTCTGATTCACTCATTTCTAACACAGACTGATCTTAGTCGTCAAGTTTATTATAATCTCTTAAGATGTCCTTGCTCTTGTTATCGTCTGCTGTATATAAAGCTTTGTTATATGCAAGTCTCAGATATTGTAACGGTAGGCGTCGTACAATTTCTTTTGGTTTTAATCAGTTTAAATTTCTGTGGACTTATTCCTTAGTGTTCCTCCGGTGTTAACACGGGCAATGTTCGTATACACTTCTTGTCATGTGAGGTTGAAAAGTAAACAGGAGTGAGTCTTCTTGTCTTAGACCTTGTCAAATCTGGAACACCATTGAATACCATCTCTACGCCATGGCTGTTTGCTTGTGTGTAAACCAGTTAATGTTGTAGGCGGTGGTGCCAAGCATTAGAGTCTTTGTGGACCACTTTGATAGCGAGTAAAACTTTCGCCTACTGCATGCCCTTAACACTAACGTATAAAAATATTAGACTAAACAAACACTTAGTGGTGTAAAAAATTGTTATTAAACACTTACTATCTACTCGCAATCCGCCATCCCGTGTGCGGAACGTTATTTTTTGTTTACACGCGTGACATTTTACGATTCAATGTGGCTATTCGCACCCGGGTACCAGAAGTGAGAGGTTGGGATTTAAAAACTATTTAAAATATTAGTGTTGGGTTTGTACGACAAAATGAGGTATCAAATGAAAGATAATTGAATGAACTATATGGTTGTAAACTTACTTCTTCAGTTTAACTAAAATAAACTACCACAAATGACATCTGAATAGCATTAAGTCTAATGTGACCCGGGTGTGAATGGCGGCGAAGCGTGTTTATGTCCATTTCGGGCAGCGAAGCGGCACGTTGGAGCTAACCCTTTTCCAAGGCAGCCCCCACCAGCACCCACTCGATCGAGTACCAGCGGAGACCACCCCAGTCCTATGACAACCGGTTGGCCAATGAGGCTGCTCTCACAGTGTCAGCACTCGATTTCCCCAGTAGTCGGAATGCTGTATTTACGTCCTAAAATCTTTCCCCTCCCATTCCGCGGATCGTCAGAAGACCTCTTAAAGGGGAATGCTACAGGGAGTTTCTACCTCACAAATCATTTCCGAGGCAGCTGGGACAAAACGGTTGCCAAAGAACGGGTACCTCAAATGATGTATCATATCCATGAACGACAACATGTGATCATGATCCCCTCCTTGTTTCTGCCATTTTATTTCCAGCTGCAGAGTTTCCGGGTAACGCCAGGGAGGTAGAAGAAATGTAAGAAAATTAAAGTTTTTATTACCTAGTTATTCATTACAACACTTTTAAAATAACACCTATAAAATGAAGTTAATACAATAAACTCTTACAAACCTTCATTTCAGTAAAAGAGCTAAACTCATTTCGCCTCTGGGAGACAACTCATGTTTGTAGAAGTGGTCACCCCATTAATCCCTCTTGGGGACAACAAGAAAGGAGAAAGACTTCACAAGATGGCGTCCAGGTTTGAGATTTATTACTTAAAAAAACTGTAAACATTTGATTCAAATAAAATTGTAATAATTTCGTTATTTGTGAACAAACAAACACAGATTATGTCAATGGATATTTTTGTACAAGATTTTTCTACATCTAAAGGCAATGAATAGGGAATGATGTTTTCAATTCATCATTAATAAGGATGATTATTTAAACAGTTATTATTGTTGAATAGCAAACATGAAATACAAAGTACTTCAATTAACAGTATGTTACGCTTGGATAATGATAATTTGTAAAATTTAATGGTTTGAGATTGATATATTTCAATGAGTTAAATGAATTTTGTACATTTAATGGTTTGAGATTGATATATTTCAATGAGTTAAAGGAATGTTGTACATTTAATGGTTTGAGATTGATATTTGTCAATGAGTTAAATGAATGTTGTACATTTAATGGTTTGAGATTGATATATTTCAATGAGTTAAAGGAATGTTGTACTAAATGTCGTCATCGACTTCATGGATGTCCGTCCATATCTCAACAAGGTGACCTCATCTTATAAATGGAAACCAAAACACCCCCAGAACAGTGCCCTTTTAGGTCATCGAGGTCATGGCATACTCACATTTTTGAAGTGTTGCCTGGGGCAACTGACACAACACATGGTGCCTGTCCGTCACTACAAGTTCGAGTATCCTATACCTGAAAAGTTAGAAGTAAGTTTTTTTTTACAGAAATATGTTTCTGATGTTATCTTATGTACAACCATGATAAATTAGAAGTGAGTTTTTACAGCAATATCATCTTGTCTGATGTTAGCCTATGGACCAATATGATACCAAAATAATATCATATGTCCTATCTTCTTACCACAGCCCAAGCACTTTAAAACAAATTACAAAAGAAAAGACAATGATTCTTTTTTTAAAGTATTTCATAAATTTTTAGAGTTGGATATTATTTTCACCAGCCAGATCTTGCTCTTAAACTTAAAAAAAAAAATAAAATAAATATCAAAAAAAGGTTAACTGATATTTACATCAAAATGTAAATCAAATTAATGGTAGCACACCCAATGTGTCAAACTTATTATTGGTAAATGACCCATTATGTCAAACATGATTTTAAAATGACCCAATTTGTCAAAAAATGAATGCTGAGCAGATCACTTATGATTAAAATAAAAAAAAATTAACGCACATATGTCTGTCTGATTTTTTTTTCCACAATAGAAAAACAATGTCTTGTTTATTTAAACTTGCAATAAACATCTTTTGCTTATGAATGCAGCCATGGGTTTTGCCCGTAGAGCCACTTGGAACTACATTCACCAGCTACCTCAGTGATCAAAATGTGGAGACAATTAGAATATTGGCACAAGGTGAATTTAACTTTTATTACCGCCATCAATTCTTCGGGAAAACAGTTCAGGACCTTCTCGAGGAAAACAAACCAACTAGAAGTAAGTATGATGGCTTAGGAAAACTATGTGTTTATTTGCATGAAATCAGTAAAAAAAAATTATAAAATCCTTCAAGTAATTCTACCCTGGTTTGCTCCTTACCTTTTGTGGGCATTTAAATCTGATACAATAATAGAATAGTATAGACCCAGTGATTAGTCCCATTGAATAGACCAATTGAAAAGACACTTTGTCAAATTAAGAACTGGCGTCAGTGGGCCGTCGAGCTTGGGCTCTTTATACCCTCCCCTAAACACCCCTCCCCAACCCATTGTATTCAGGCCGCGGAGCGGCACGTCGGGGATGTATCTTTGTCAGGACGGCCCCCACCCGAGTCTGCTCGACCAGGTTCTCCACCGGGGGCTGTCCCAACCCAAAGACACCCGGTCGGTCCGACACTGTGTTTGCACACAGTGTACACGATCGACTTTCTCAGAAGTTCGGATGGAAAAATGTACGTCCTAATATCTCCCCCACCCATCCCGGGAAAGCGTTAGACGCCCTATAAGAGTGATTCTACAGTGGGTTTCCACAACGCAACTAAATTGTGACGTAACTGCGACGAAACGGTTGCCTTGGAGCAGCTTCTCAGGGCTGCATAGTAAGAATAATCGGCCAGAGGTTACCACCTTAGCATCTCGCCTCATATCCATTAACGGCAACTTGTAATCATGATGCCTACCCTGTCTCTGTATTTTTTCCAATCGCGAAGTTTCACAACTGGCAGCTCTGTAGGAGCTGTTTTATGTACGGCAGGTACCCAGCACATCCTTTGTCTGCCCACCGGGATGCGCCCAGCAGTTGCGTTCCCTGTGTAACGTTGAGGGGGTTTGTAGCCGATGCCTTGTAATTGACAAGCCACCACAGACTTGTCAACTGGAGCCTCGGGGAGAAAAAGACCCATTAAGAAGGCCCATTGAGTGGACCCGTTGAATATTCCAATAGGCGAGACAACGTGAATTGTCCAAATGAATAGACCATTGAATAGAATAATTGAAAAGCCCCATTAAACAAACCCATGGAAAAGACTCGCTGAAATATTTTCATCAATAAAATATTTGAATAATAAATAAATTATTACATTCTTAAATAATGAAACTGGAGCGTTGCCCCTGAATTGATTCTGTAATTGCAGCAATAGCAGTTTTTAAGCTAGATCAGGAAAAGGTAGTTGTTAAATGTTCATTCAAATGATCTTTAAGATAAAAAATAAGTTCTTTTAGCCTTATGAAAGGTCATCAACATAACCAAATTTAATTTACTGACATCCCTTCAAGGAAGTCAACGGGGGCTCGCAAACCTTTATTTTAACTGGTGAAATAACAAGTGGGGCATGGAATTTAATGAAACCAAATATTAGACAATGAGCATCTCTAGACAAAAAATATCAACCTTTATGTACTCACTAAACGAGACAATGCTCTAACAAGTATAAAAAAAACCATACCTTGGAATTCTCTTCTCAAATAACAAATATTTCAAAGTAAATAATCAATTATATCTAACCAGAGAAATAAGCACCGGGGCACCACAAGTCTGCGTTCTCTCTCCTGTACTGAATACAATATGTATGGCATCTTTCCGTCTACGGGAGACGATAGATTATCTTTATTGATTGCAGCTCTTGGTGTGGCTGGTGAGACCAACCCTCGAATGGCAGTCTCTGTTATATTTCCCACACACGAATGCGTTGGGGCAGTATTTACCGGCCTTCCTCCTCGCTCTTTTTGCAGCTGTTTCCACCCTGTTTTGATCCTCGGCATGTAGTAATCCTGCCTTCACGATGCCCCGCCATGAGGATCGATCCTCTCCCAGCTCCTCCCAGTTTGAGATCTCGATGTTGGCCGACTTCATGTCTCTTTTGCATATGTCTAAGTATCTCAGACGAGGCCGTCCAACTGACCATTTCCCTGTCGCCAGCTCGCTGTATAGCAGGTCCATTGGTATGCGACCAGGTTGCATTCGCTTGACGTGTCCAAGCCAGCGGAGGCGTCTTTGGATTAACATGGCTGGGACGCTACACATGTTTGTTTGGGACAGGACATCCGTGTTTGGGACTTTGTCTTGCCATTTAATGTCAAGGATGTGGCGCAGGCATCTGAGGTGGAAGCCATTGAGTCTTCTTTCGTGCTTCGAGTATGTGGTCCACGACTCGCATCCATACAGGATCGTGCTCAGTACGCAGGCCTGGTAAACCTGCAGCTTAGTTCTTGTTGTGAGTTTGGCGTTTGACCAGACTCTTTTCTTCAGTCTGACCATAACAGTTGCGGCCTTCCTTATCCTTCCACTTATCTCATCCTCTATTGAGAGGGTGTTCGATATGTTGGATCCCAGATACGTGAATCTGTCAACAGTATCCAAGTCGTATTCGTCGATGTTGATATTGGGGAGGGAGTCAGCGCCCTGTGCCATAATGTTAGTTTTCTTTAGGCTAATTGTTAGGCAAAACTATTTGCAGGCAGTGGATAGGCTGGATACGAGGCTCTGCAGGCCGTCTGCTGTGTGAGATACCAAAGCGGCATCGTACGCAAACAAGAACTCCCGCAGCAAGACCTTTCTTGTTTTAGTCTTAGCTCTAAGGCAGGCAATGTTGAATAATTTGCCGTCATCTCTAGTGTGGATGTATATACCCTCACTGTTGTTCTTGAAGGCATACTGGAGTAGGATGGAGAAAAAGATTGCAAATAAAGTAGGAGCCAGCATGCAACCTTGCTTTACTCCACTACTCACTAGAAAAGCTTCTGAGGCGACACCGTTATAGCACACTGTGCCCTGCATGTTTTCGTGGAACTGCTTGATGATGTTAAGCAGTGGTGTAAGGCAACCTATCTTTTTGAGGATCTGAAACAGGCCGCTTCTGCTGACAAGATTAAAAGCCTTACTGAGATCGACAAACGCAATGTATAAAGGCATATGTTGCTCCCTGCATTTCTCCTGCAGCTGGCGCAGAGAGAAGATCATGTCTATGGTTGACCTACCAGCGCGAAAACCATATTGCGATTCTGGGAGTACATGCGATTTTAGGGTTTGTAGGCGTGTTAATGCAACTCGGGCGAAAGCCTTTCCAACCAAGCAGAGGAGGGAGATTCCACGATAGTTGTTGCAGTCACTCTTGAGTCTTTTATTTTTGTACAATGTAACGATGTTTGCATCTTTCAACTCTTGTGGTAGCTGTCCCTGTTCCCAGCACAGAATAAGGAGATCGTGCAAGGGCCGTAATAGTACTCCTTTTCCACATTTGAGAGCTTCTGGTGGGATACCATCATTGCCCGGGGCTTTCCCACTGGCGAGACAATCGATGGCTCTACGTAGCTCTTCTATGGTGGGTAGGGTATCAAGCTCCTACAAAACCGGTAAGTCTGGAATATCGTCCAGGGCAGCGGTTGAGACTTGATTTATCGTTGCGTATATTTCCAAGTAGTGCTCTATCCACCGCTTTAGTTGTTTATCTCGATTAGTAATAATTTCCACTGATTTGGACATTAAGGGCGCAGTCTTGGAGATCAGACGGCCTGTTGCTTGCTTTATATTCTCGTACATTGACTTTGCATCACCTCTATCAGCAGCTGATTTTTATGCTGGAACTAAGATTGAGCCAGTATGTGTCTTGGCGCTTTTAAGCGATTGTAGAGTTGCTGGGCAATGTCTTATTTTATATGTTTTGTTAATAATTGTAAAGCGCTTAGAGCTTTAAGGTAAGCGCTATATAAAAATGCCTAAATAAATAAATAAATAAATAAATAAGCTAAGAGGGCCTTTCTTTTTGCATCGGTGACATGTTTCATTTCCTGCCAATGGGCCTCGCACCAATCTGCACTTTTGCGTTCTCTCTTTCCAAAATGACGTGATAGCCGAGTTATAGATAGTGTCCCGCAAATGTGACCATTTGGACTCGATAGTGTCCATTGGTGGCGTTTGTACAAGAGCTTCTTGTAGACTATGGGTGTATACTTCTGTTCTCTCTGGGTTTTTGGTGGAGCAGATGTTTATGCGTGGTTTACTATTGTTTTTTGTGAGATACAATTTCTTTGGCTGTAGCCTTATCTTGCTTGCCACTAAGGAATGATCAGTGTCGCAGTCTGCTCTATGGTAGCTGTCCCAGTTGTGTGCGTCTTGTGATTATGAGATCTAACTGGTGCCAGTGTTTAGAGCGGGGATGCCTCCATGATGTATACAATATATACGAAAGATATTCAAAGCTCAAGCGACACCGTTCCAATCTTCAAATTTGCTGATGATATCACCATTGTTGGTTTAATATCTGAAGGAGAAGGCATATACCGCAACATAGTTACGAGCTTTATCAATTGGTGCGATGAAATTTTTCTACAGTTGAATTTCTCAAAAATTAAAGAAATGGTTGTAAATTTCAGGAGGGGGAAACACCAGATTACAGATCTCAACATAAACAAATCAAAATGTGGAGAAAATTGAGGCATACAAGTACTTAGGTGTCACCATTAATAATAAGCTAACATGGCATGAGCACGACCAAATGCTGTATAAGAAATTCAACCAAAGACTTTTCTATCTCAAAAAACTGTACAATTTCGGCGTAAACAAGCAAGTCGTTAACTGTGTGTTAAGAGTGCAACTATTGGAAGCCTGCTTAATTTCAATATTACCTGCTGGTGAGGGAATTCAACGTCTGATATTAAACACAACATAAACCAACTAATCAAGAAAGCTAGAAACATAACACAAACTAAACATCCTTTACTGGAAGAACTATTTGAAGAAAGATGTTTTTGCAAACCTAGACACATTTTGGATGATACATCCCACTCTCTTCATCACAAATGGTTTGGATCGGGCCGGTCGGGACGAATTCTTTCCATCAGGGCGAGGACTGGCAGATATAAAAATTCTTTTGTTCACCAATCTGTACGAATTTACCGGCATGCTACCTCTGAAGTCACACATCTGAATGAGATCTAATTTTGCTAAGAGAACTTACTGAATGGCTGTTTGAAATAATTTATTATAAATGTCTTGTGTTCAAATTGTTTTATTTTTTAGCTAAAAATGTATAATGCAATCAAAAAACATTTCCATTTATTTGGATAAATAAAAGAATCTTATCTTATCTTATCTTATCTTATCTTATCTTATCTTATCTTATCTTATCTTAAAAAATAGTCACCCCATAAAAGCAAAATTTAAAAAAAAAGCCAACTCTACACTTGGCTTCATTCGAAGAAATATGAGCCACTGCCCGATTTCCTGCAAACGAAACGAAGTGGCTATTCGTACCCGGGTCCCAAAAGTGAGAGGTTTGGATTAAAAATCAAAATTAAAAATATTATTGTTAGGTTTGTAAGTCAAAATGAAGTATCAAATGACACATAATTGAATGGACTATATGTTTGTAAACTTCAATCTTCAGTTCAACTAAAAAAAACTACAACAAATGACATCCGAAAAGCATTGGTCTAATGGGACCTGGGTGCGAATGGCGGCGCTGCGTGTCCTGGGCTATTTTGACTAAATGGAAATGCTATTCGGATGTCATTTGTGGTATTTCATTTTAGTTAAACTGACGAAGTGAGTGTAAAAAAATATAGTTCATTCAATTATCTTTCAATTATCTTTCATTTGATACATCATTTAGTTTTGCATACCAAAAATAATATTTTTGAATAGTTTTTAATCCCAACCTCTCACTTCTGGTACCCGGGTACGAGTAGGCGCAGCCCGAATAAAATGCCTATCTTGCACTTGTCCTTCCACTACTAGAATATGGTGCGATCATCTGGTACCCACTCCTAGACATGGAAAAGATGGAGCGAATTCAACGTAACGCGGTGCGCTTCATCGCACGTGACTACAAATCCACCACTTCTGGCTTCATCATTGGCCTCTCAAAAAGACTTGACATCCCCTTCCTTAAAGACAGACGAGAGGGACTCCGCCTTATATTCTTATACAAAGTGGTTATGGGGCTGGTGCCGGCCATCCCAGCAGGCGCGTACTTCACCCAAAGAAGCCAGGTCGATTGATCAGAGCCAAACACTCACTGAACACTGATTTCACTACTTACAATCCGATAAAGAATTACACCCGAAACAAAGCAAATGCTTCACCTGGCATCGGTATCACTCAGTAAAGCATAATCAATCATTCTTCCCAAGCACAATAATTGATTGGAACCACCTGGACAATGCCGCTGTGCACTCGAAATCAGTCGAAAGATTCAAGACTGCCCTGACTTTTGATAGGAGCTTTTGGAATAGCAACATTGCTCCCCAATTGTTGCACATATGGCAGTATATTGATGCAGCAACGCACACTACCAGAACCAGAATTGTGTGGTGATCTGACTTATGTTTTGACTTTGAAAGGTATCTCTCTTCTTCTTCTTCTTCTTCTTCTTTATTTTAAGGGCCCACGATCAATGAATTGATCATTCTGGCTCCTATGTTTCAGAGGGGTTTGCGATGTTACTGTCCATGTGTTTCAATGGGATACTTCACTGGTTGCAAGGGCGACTCAGCAGTGGTGTTATGAACTGGGGGTTGGAATACAGGAGGCAATAGACACAAATGTATCGAGTGTAGCCGCCTCAACTGTTGCTTTTGGAAGCTTGTTCCAGTCCCCTATTGTCTTCGGCAGGAATGAGGAGCTTCTGTACTTTGTTCTTGTTTTTACCAGCCGGAACTGTTTGTCGTGACTTCGTCGCAGTCTGGGGGGAAGATTAACGAGTTTCTGTTTGATTCCGGAGCAGTGCACCAGCCCATTTGTTATCTTGTACAACATGGTGAGCCTGGATAGTCGTCGTCGTTCTTCCAATGTCGACCAGCCCAGTGTTTCCAGCATGCTGCCAACACTCGAGGTGCTTCTGTAGCGGTTCATGACAAAGCGTGCTGCCCGTCGCTGGACCGCCTCCAACCTGTCTATGCTTTTCTGGGTAAATGGGTCCCAGACTGTAGAAGCATACTCTAAAATAGGTCGGACAAAGGCTTTATAGGCTTTTTCTTTCACGCTTGAGTTGCCGATCTTCAGATTGCGCCTTAGGAACCCCAGGGTCTTGTTTGCCCGGTTGCACACACTGTTAATGTGCTCGTCCCAGCGGACCTCTCTTTGGATGGTAACACCCAAGTACTTAACGGAGGAAACTGGCTCTCTTATGAGATATTATATGTTCACTCTGTCAAGGGGATTAATTTAATGAAGTGATATTGCCGCACAAACATAATATCCTATCTTTATACTATTAGATTGAAACGAAGTCTTTATCAGAGGGGAAAATAACTGCAAGTATTTTGTTCACGATAGTTATTTATATTAACTTCATAGTTCACACCTTTGTTAGAGAATATATACAAAATGGAATTTAGCAAAATTTTTAATGTATCTTATTTCATTATAAGTGTCCCTAAAATGCTGATATCATCATCATTATAAATGCTACATTTGCTCAAGGTCATATCTTCAATCAAGGCTGAGTTAGCCTTAGAAAATATCTCAGTTGATCTCAGCGGATCAATAAGTTTTGGAGTTTCTTCCGTTCCAGAAGTGTGTCCTCCGTTCCTGTCTTCGGGGCTTTTCAAAGCGAAGCGAAGTAGGCGTTCATGGTCGTAGAAGGCGTCAACTTCTTATTGTTCCAAGAGTTTCCGGTCGATCTCTGTGATAGGGGAAGTAGACTCTCGAGTGATAAATAGTGGCTGATAAGAGTCCCTGAATCTCAAGGTCCTTACCGTAGCCGTAGGTTATTTGGTGTGAGACATGACAAAAGATCCTCTAGTTTCAGCTTCAAGGTGCGTTGGTTCAGTAAGAAAACAAACAGTATTCTAGGTTGCAGGTACTGATCACGATAATGAAGTCCTAAGTATACCAGGCTACAGCGTTCACAACCAAGTGAAATGATCATTAAAGGACACATTCTAATATGTTTCTGCTATTTATTGAAGTTGGGGAACAATTTTAATTGATTGGATTAAAAGTTGTTTATTTTCCCAACCAATTACAATCAGTCTCATATTACAGATTTGACCTTCCACCTAGAAAAATTATAGGAGAATGAGAGGGTGAATACAAATCACGATTTTGCATGCGCTGTCGTACTTCGGAAGCCTATAACAATGGAGATAACTCGGGTTATTATTATACTGCAAAGGCAAGGGTGAGAAGGGGGTATTATTTTACAGGGTCGAGTTTACGGTGGAGGAATTTTTCAATGTCCAGTCTTAAACATCACAAATAACAGACAATAAAAAAACTTCTTCTAGCTAGGCCTACTATTATTTAGTTAAAAGTTCTTTTTTTTTTCCTTTTTTCAGAATTAACACAATTAAGAGAAGACCAACTCTTTGGTTTACCTCTGGATCTTCTCATGAAAAAAGACACCTCGTTTAAAAATAATGGACCACATCTTAAAATTCCTTCTTTGTTATGCTTGGTACGTTTTTCTGTTATGTTAATTTACATTAATTTATATTTAAAGTTAATTTTTTGATAACTTGATAGTGGAGCTTTTAGATAGCAGTTTATTTATTTTCATTAGCCGTGATTGGTTTGGTTTTAATTTTCTTTTTAACCAAAATTAAAAAATAACACCACAAAGCAGGCTATAACAAAAACGTTGAAATAATTGACGAATTTTTTGACATTTTTCATTTATTTTATATCTAACAAGGATATTTTTTTTAATAAATGGTATCGGTTATATAAAGAACATTTTAAAATATGCAAAATATCATTTTATGCATTCTAGCTGCTTCAATTTATCCATAAAAATGGCCAAACTACCCAAGGCATATTCAAAGCTCCAGAAAGCAGTACCAAGGTCAAGGTAGGATTTGGTATTTTAAATTAATTTTGTATTCTGTTAAAATGGAGTTTTAAATTACTTTATTATGTATAAGGGAATTTTTTTATAATGTATATTTTGTTATTCATTACAAAAAAATAAGGTAAGATTTTGACATTACCAAGAATTAATTATATTTACATACCTAGAGAAAATAAACAGAATGCATTTTTTAATATCTGCGAGTCAAGTAAATATATGCTGAAAGATAATTCGGATGCTACTCTTTCAAATGTATTTACTAGGGTTGTCTGTTGATTTCGCTTTACAAAGTCAACACGTCTTGTTGTTAACAGCCACTTGAAAGATCAAATGATTGTCTTGGGGCATTAGAATAATAATATGTATTCTCTTCGCTAATGAATCTCCACAAATATTTTTAATGCTGAAAAGGAAAACAGAATCTTATCTTTTTTTTCCCCTTCAAAAAACTTTTGTTACACCATTCATCACCGTCCTCTTTGGCAGTCCCAGCGCACCCTAAATTTACAACACAAAAATTGTGCCACCTGAGCCTTCCACCCACATTGAGAACCACTGTTCTAATGAATCAGGAGCGCTTCTGTAATTTGGTTGCAAAGTTTTTGTAGTATGTTTTTCTCTCTAAGACAGTTTTGTGGTCAACATTTTGAAAGTTCATAAAAATTTTTTTTTTTTTTTGCTTTAAAAAAAACGCCTTTAGTGAAACCGTACAAAAGTAGAGTTTCATACTCCGTTTCCGGTTGACAAGTCTGTGGCTGCTTGTCGATTAGGAGGCGTCGTCGGCCACCAACCCCTTCAACGTTACCCAGGAAACACGACCCCTGGGTGCGTTCTGCGTGGGCAGACAAGGGTCGTGCTCGGTACTTGCCGTAAATAAAACAGCACTGACAGGGCTGCCAGTTGTGACGCTTCACAACTGGAAGAAAATGCAGAAACAGGGAAGTGATCATGTTTACAAGTTGCAGTTGATGGATTTGAGGCGAGAGGTAAAAATGGTAACCTGTAACCGATGATCTTACTATGCAGCCTTGAGAAGCTGATCCAAGGCAACCGTTTCGTCCCAGCTACTTCGAAAATTAGTTGCGTGGTGGAAACCCACTGTAGAATCCTTTTTATAGGCGTCCAACTTTTCCACGGGTTGTGTGGGGAAGATATTAGGACGTACATTTACAATCCAATTTCCTGAGAAAGTCGATCGTGTGCACTGTGTGCAAACACGGTATCGATACAACCGGGTGTCTTTGGGTTGGGGCGGGCCCACCAGCGGTTCCCGATTGAGCGAGCTCGGGTGGGGGGCTGTAGTGATACTGGGCTTACGGTGTGCTTTGGGGAAGACATAATGAGCTCTAAGCTCGACGCCCGCTAACGCCATTACTTAATGTAATATTTCATACGGCCAATCTTTTCGTGGATCAAGACAAGAAATGTAAATAGTCATGTATCATGTCAATAAAGTTTACCGCATCCAGCCTGCAATCAACAGCAGAGCAGCCCCTTAAATTTGATGAGTGACGTCATTCTGCACACCGTTGTAAAAACAACCGAGAAATGGCGGTAGGATGTGAGGGTAGGGGAGGGTAGGTATTAGGATGAGGTGGGATGGCAGGGTTGGCAGTAGGATGAGGTGGCAGGGTAGGGTTGGCAGTAGGCGCAGAAGGAATGGTATGGTTGGCAGTAGGATGAGAAGGGAGGGTGCGGTTGGCAGAAGTTTGAGGAGGGAGGGTAGAGTAGGCAGTTGGATGAGGTGAGACGTTAACGTAGGCAGTAGGATGAGAAGTGAGGGTAAGGTAGGCAGTAGGGTGAGAAGGGAGGGTAAGGTAGGCAGAAGTATCAAAAGGGAGGGTAAGGTAGGCAGCAATATGAGGAGGGAGGGTAGAGTAGGCAGTAGGATGAGGTGAGACGGTAGGGTAGGCAGTAGGATGAGAAGCGAGGGTAAGGTAGGCAGTATGATGAGAAGAAGGCTAAGGTAGGCAGTATGATGAGAAGGGAGGGTAAGGAAGGCAGTATGATGAGAAGAAGGCTAAGGTAGGCAGTATAATGAGAAGCGAGGGTAAGGTAGGCAGTAGGATAAGAAGCGAGGGTAAGGTAGTCAGTAGGATGAGAAGGGAGGGTAAGGTAGTCAGTAGGATGAGAAGGGAGGGTAAGGTAGGCAGCAGTATCAAAAGGGAGGGTAAGGTAGTCAGTAGGATGAGAAGGGAGGGTAAGGTAGGCAGTAGGATAAGAAGCGAGGGTAAGGTAGTCAGTAGGATGAGAAGCGAGGGTAAGGTAGGCAGTAGGATAAGAAGCGAGGGTAAGGTAGTCAGTAGGATGAGAAGGGAGGGTAAGGTAGGCAGTAGGATAAGAAGCGAGGGTAAGGTAGTCAGTAGGATGAGAAGCGAGGGTAAGGTAGGCAGTAGGATAAGAAGCGAGGGTAAGGTAGTCAGTAGGATGAGAAGGGAGGGTAAGGTAGGCAGTAGGATAAGAAGCGAGGGTAAGGTAGTCAGTAGGATGAGAAGCGAGGGTAAGGTAGGCAGTAGGATAAGAAGCGAGGGTAAGGTAGTCAGTAGGATGAGAAGCGAGGGTAAGGTAGGCAGTAGGTTAAGAAGCGAGGGTAAGGTAGTCAGTAGGATGAGAAGGGAGGGTAAAGTAGCCAGCAGTATGAGGAGGGAGTTTAGAATAGGCAGTAGGATGAGAAGGGTGGAGTAGGTGGTTGTATTGAGAGACAGTGCGGGATAGGCAGTAAGAGAATGATGGAAATAAAGTTAATGGTAACCTAGAACAAGGAATCGCAAACTTTGTTTCGGCTACCCTTCACACAATTAACTCAACTTCAGCGCCACCGAAAAAAATAATTCTTATAATTTGAGTACAGTTGCTAGCCATACTCTGGAGGAGAGTTAAAACTATCAAATGTTTTCAACTATCAGACATGCCGGCTTAAGGCATTGGTCGGCTGCCTGAAGTTCTAGCTTGAGGCATTGGTCGGCTGCGTGAAGTGGCACTTTTCAACGGGCGGCAATTTAAAGAGAAAAATAAATATGGGGCAGGGAAAGAAACAATGAAAATGAAATTAATTAAATGAGTTTTATAACGTTAACTTTAAAAAAGTTTTTCTATATAATCAGCTCCCGCCCCCTTGGGTAGTCTACTGAGAATTTTAGCGCCCCCCGGCATCCACCCCGCTAACTTTGAGAAACCTTGATATAGAATATAGATATTTATATTTTAATAATCGTGAGGGCTAACTAAGTTTCTTCCATCATTACAAAACTGGCAACATCTTCTAAAGTCTGTGTATTATTTTGATCACTCTGCCCCTATCTCAAAAATGTTTTGAGTTAACAAACATTTAGAAAAACAGCAAACTATCGATCCAGAGCTCATTTTATCTTACCCAATATCCCCCCCCCCCCCATGCCCAATTTGCGAAATTCTAGTCGGGCCGCAAAGCGACACGTAGTGGATATTCCGCACCCGCCTTCTACTCGATTGACTGCTAGTGGGGCGGCATCAGTGAAGGAACACCTGGTATGCTGGTGGTGCTGCTCTCGCAGCACCCGGTCAGCTGGTGGTGCTGCTCTCACAGCACCTGGACGGCTGGTGTTGATGCTCTCACAGCACCTGGTTGGCTGGTGTTTTGCTTCTCTCACAGCACCTGGTTGGCTGGTGTTTTGCTGCTCTCACAGCATCTTGTTTGCTGGTGGCGCTGCTCCCACAGAACCTGGTCGTTGTTGGGGCTGCTCTCACAGCACCGTGGCGGTTGGTGGTGCTGCTCTCACAGCACCTCAATTCGAAACTTCTATGGGCTTGGATGGATATATTTTAAAGTCCTCGAAAAAATCACCCCTTCCCATCCCATGGTAACGACCGACGCGCTCTAACAGGGTCTCTACAAATGGTTTCTACTTTGTGATTAGGTCACATTGTAGTTGAGACGAAACGGTTGCCTAGAGACAGTCAACTATATCCTTCAATCGATTCCTAATAATATTATTACATTAAGCTATATCCGCGAACGATCATCAACAGCATTATATTGAACGATATTTATCAGGCACACTATCTCTAACGCCAGAAGATAAAAAATGTGTTTTACCGTCACATAATCCTTTCTACCGTGAATTTGAACGATGTCTTGACTGCCATTTAATGTATAACGTTGTTTTTGTTAATTCATCTCCCAGAAACTAAAAGAGGATATAGAAGCAAACTTGTACAAAAGCCCAAACTATGAAATATCTAACGAATATAATGCCCATGACGTAGCGGCTGCCCTCAAAGACTTCATTGCTCAGCTGCAAATGCCTCTCATGACAACACCTGTGCTCCAATTTTTCCCAGATTTTTTTGGTGAGTAGTAACTGACTTAAATGACTGACTAGGTCAGTACATTACATCTCTAGATCCAGAGCATTGCATTACCGTTTTCAATTACTGAGTAATCTGAAAGAACAAATTGAAATTTGAATTAAAACAGTCACTTATGTTCCTATTTAGTACGAGGAATGGAGACCAGGGACCTATTGAAGGGATTGAGATTTTATAATCTAATGATGGCACCAGAACACAGAGACTCATTACAGGTAAATTAACACGATCATGTCCTATACTTAAATACATGTGTACATTCAGGGCCACACCACCCGCTCCTCGGCCTAGGCTATTTTATTGCTTCATTTAATGATGTTGATTTATTCAGTTTTGAATTAACACTTACTGTCTAGTTTTACCATTACTGGGAATACTCCATGTACCTAACCATATTCCTCATACTTCGTGTACCTTATTCCCCATACTCCATGTACCGAACCATATTCCCAATACTCCGTGTACCTAACCTTATTCCCCATACTCCATGTACAGAACCATATTCCCAATACTCCGTGTACCTAACCGTATTTCACATACTTCGTGTACCTTATTCCCATTACTCAGTGTACAGAACCATATTCCCAATACTCCATGTACCTAACCACTTTCCCATAATCCATAAAAACGTATATGTTAAAGAAGCCCTGGACAATTAATGTATATACAAAAGAGATATAGGTTAATATAAGTGTTCGCAACCAGTTTTCTTTCAGACCATATCCCCAAGGGGGTGGGGACTTAAGGTTTTCGGGGGGGGGGGAGTGCCAGTGGAAAGAGGCTGTCTAAGGTGGGCATAGGGAACATATGTCAACTTATGCCAGACTATCGGGGGCATACATGGGCTACAGTTTTAATGGATGGGGGGGGGGGGGGGGGGGGTTGGAATAAACAATGAATCTTGTCCCCTGGCACTAAAGACACACGCCAGTGACGTAGAATGAAGGGGAAAATATTTGGTCTTCCGAGGTGTCATTTTTGTATAGATTGAGCGGCGGGATTTTTGGACAACTGCAGAGTTACTATCGAGAAAGGCGGCGCGGCAAAAAAAATAACCCACCTAGGGTGACGCTAAAACTAGGCACGCCGCTGGACAGTGTATATATCAGTACCAACATTGGTTGTCAGAGCAAGCAATGCCGCCATTTGTATCGGGAATTAAGGCAGACATCAAGCATCCCGTTGGCTTTTCCCTAACCAGAAAATGTTTGATTATTTAACAATCAAGAGATGCATTTTGCAGTGCAAATTGTATGTATCTTTCAGACAATGTGTGAAGGGGCATTTCAGACTTTCATAAATTTACTATTAGATGTCTCGTGGAGAAATGCTACGAATACAATATAAAAATACACTAACTATGTGTGAACTACAAATCAGATTATGATAGCATAGACAGGAAATACCAGTACGATGCTCTCCTGGAACTTGGAGTCCCTAACAAACTTATCAGACTCATACATATGACGATGGATAACTCCAAAAGTATAATCAAAGTACAGATAGAGTACTCAAGAGAGTTCCCAAATAATCAGTAATTAGAAACATACATGTGAGCACTGGAGAGGTAATACAGAACAACCATAAGGAACTTTATAAAGCCAGCCACTACAGTCCTTGGCATACACAGACGATATAGCGCTACTTGATAAAAACAGCAATACTATAATTAAAGCTTTCAGTTAGTTAAGATTGTAGGTGTCACTTGGCTTTGGAGCCATCGTGTGGGGTCTGCAATATAGCTGCATGGGGCCTCGCATATTTTTGGGGCTTAAAGTTTTGCTGTAATTACTTTAAATTATCAACTTTTGGTGCTAGGAACGGAAGGACAAAACTGAAGAGTAGCAGGATGGCACAAAAAGTCAAACAACCTCTCTGTTTGACTAAGTGTGTTATACACATATATATAATTTTTTTTATTCTGTCGAAGAGTAATGTGTTGTTTTTAGTTTAAATAAAGTATTTTTGGGGTAAAGTACATAAAAATAATAAATTTACTACAATATATTTTAAATTTTAAAAAAAGTATTTCTTACGAAAAAAGAATCCATCATAAAAAAAAAAAAAAAAAAAAAAAAAAAAAAGAAATGCTAAAATAGTTTCACATTTTTAACAAAAAAAGAAAACCCCATAGACATACATTTATTGTTAAATATTTTCAAGTGTTACCAAAATCAAAAAGAAAAAAAATCTGTAGAAAGAGCTATACTTTGTATGAGTTTTCAAAATTTGTCTTTATTTATAAATCGTATGTAACCGACATAATTGTTAAGAGGACATGAGTCGTTTACAAAAGAAATGATATATTTATTAATTTGTGATTTTTTTGTGAAGGAAATCGTATAAAATTAAGTTTAAATTCTTAATATTCAGTTGGTTGAAATGTTAATTTAGATTTTCAAACTACTATAATTTGCTTCACCTCAATTACAACGTGCCAATTCGATATTTTACTTTAAACCATTTTGTTTTACCCATTCAATAAAATTTCTTTTTAACTACTATTGCTGACCCTGACATTAACAAGGTATTGCTGACCCTGACATTAACAAGGTATTGCTGACCATGACATTAACAAGGTATTGCTGACCCTGACATTCACAGGGTAAAGCTGACCCTGACATTCACAGGGTAAAGCTGACCCTGGCACTAACAAGGTAAAGCTGAACCTAACACAACTAGTGTATTCTCACCCCCTCCGCTTATTGGCTTGAGACGGAATAAAATCTATTTGAACGTCTGTGTCACCGCCGGCTTCGAACCGACCCCTATCACGTCGAGACTAAACTATTTTGAATAAGCCGTTCTAGGACTTGACCATATGGTCTCGAAACTAAGCACTTTGGCTTCTCTGGGTGGACCTTGAAACTGAAAGAGTCAAAAGGGGATCTATAAGGCCAGAGATCTGAACCGTTTAAGCGCCGCTACCTCATGATAACATGTAACAAGTTGTGGTGAACAACGAAAAGGATTTTTCCCAGTAATTGTGAAACAGTTTTGAAGAAGTATTAGGAATAAAAAGTGGTGTTGACATTGCCAGTGGATGACATCAACCCTAGTAATGCCACTACTAGATTGTGCTTCATACTCAGTTCTAGAAACAGTCAATACTGTTTATTTGCAGCTATAGATATTTGCTAGTTTAATTATTCTAACCTACGGATATAGTTGCAATTTTTTTTTCTTACTCATTTCTTAGCGAAAGATATACATGCAAGGTTTGTCTATTTTTAGGTAATGTCGTTCAATCTCAACATTTGATATTGTAGCGCAGAGCATCATAAACTTTTTACTCACTGTGACCTTTTAGAATCAATTTCTATCCTTGACACCACACCACTAGGCCTACCATTTGTCTTACAAGTTAATATGTTTCATTACATTGTATCTGCCTGGCACCTACTTTGTTATAATCAGGGGAGGTGCAAAATAGCTCATGCGTGTGGGGCTAAGGAGAGTGGCCGCTCTTGGCACAAAAATTAGGGCCCTCAAAATAGTGAACTAACTATGGACAGTGTACAGCAAACATGCTAGAATGTGTACAGCAAACGTGCTAGATAGTGTACAGCAAACATGCTAGACAGTGAACAGCAAATATGCTAGACAGTGTAAAGTGAACATGCTAGACAGTGTAAAACAAACATGCTAGGCAGCGTACAGAAAACATGCTAAACTGTGTACAGCAAACATGCTAGACGGTGTACAGCAAACGTGCTAGTCTATGTACTGCAAAAATGCTAGACTGTGTACAGCAAACATGCTAGTCTATGTACTGCAAAAATGCTAGACTGTGTACAGCAAACATGCTAGTCTATGTACTGCAAAAATGCTAGACTGTGTACAGCAAACATGCTAGACTGTATACAGCAAACATGCTAGACGGTGTACAGCAAACATGCTAGACGGTTACAGCAAACATGCTAGACGGTGTAGAGCAAACATGCTAGAAGGTGTACAGCAAACATCCTGGACGGTGCACAGCAAACATGCTAGACAGTGTAAAACAAACATGCTAGACTGTTTACAGCAAACATGCTAGACGGTGTACAGCAAACATTATAATGTGCAGCAAACTGTGTACAGCAAACAAGCTGGACGGTGCACAGCAAACATGCTAGACAGTGTAAAACAAACATGCTAGACTGTTTACAGCAAACATGCTAGACGGTGTACAGCTAACATTATAATGTGCAGCAAACTGTGTACAGCAAACAAGCTAGACTGTGTACAGCAAACATGGTAGACAGTAAAAAGCAAACATGCTAGACAGTTTTACATTCGAAGTACAAACAACATGTATATACAAATATAAACATTAAAGATGTATGTATGTACATTGTACATAAATAGGCCTTTATCTATAAGCTGACCAGATTTTATGGATGGAAAGTACGGACAAAAAAGCTCACAGTAACCGGAACCATACCAGGATGGGGGGAGGGGGGTGTTCTCGTTTTGTATCGGACAACTCCCCCCCCCCCCCCCCCCCAAAAAAAAAAAAAAACACCAAAGAAATGAAATAATTTAATAGATAATTGTGACGTTACGAGAAGATTTAAAAAATGTGTCGGGGGTTTATGGCGACAGGTTGGCCAGTCCAGTGGTCCCCATAATATGCATCGCTCTAGGTACCATGTTGCCCTCGGTCAAAGCTATGAAAATGGGGCAAAGAGAGCTGTAACAGCGGGAGTCAAAATCTTCTTTAGATGTGATCTTAATAGTGAATTAAAAGTTCAAACAGTAAAAAAGAAATGAAATACAAAATTTTAAAATTTTAAAACTCTTAGCTGAAAAGTAGTATCCGAGAGGGCAGCAGAAGAACAGTGAAAACCTAAATTTGGAATAAGCGCCGGGAATTGAAACATTATAGGAACCACTGAACTACCACGTTGGAGATGCGTTGGACAAGATATTACTGTAATACTGCTACTACTGAGTACTATTGAAGCGATTTCTAGCTACTTCATTTAATGAAAAGAAAAGGCAACATTATGACAATAATTCCTACACAAAATTGCCTGATTGGGTACTTTATTAGAGTTATAAATTTTGGACTGTCAGATGAAGCTGAAACTATTCACTGCACCTGCCTTCGTCGAGAAATAAGACAAGACAGATGGAAATAACACAAGCAAGTCGTCACTGCAAAAAGTACAGACAAGCCGGACGACGAGAAGAAAGTAAAGACAGAAAAGGATGTCGGTACCCTACTTTTTCGTAGAAAAGGCCGGAGGGGGGGGGTGTTCCATGTAAGAAAAAAGTAGGGGGAGGTAGTTAAAACCGGTGTGCTTTTTATGTTTACGAGGGTGGCCATGAAAATAAAGATGTTTGGAAAATTCATCAGAAGATTTCGCTTATACTTGTATTTTTCTGAGAATTAACTTTTTTTTTTTGAATTGGAACAATATAAAACAATTAAAAATATTAGCGAAATTACCTTAAATAATGTCTATATAAGACCCAATTCCTAAAATAGTTGGTGAACAAATCCATACCGTCGCAAAGTCAACAGAAGAAACAACTAAATATCAATGATTTTTATAAATACCCCCATGCCTAGAGACAACTAAATATAAATGATTTAATATTAACACCACCATGCCTAGAAACAACTAAATATAAATCATTTAATATAAACACAACCATACCTAGAGATAGCTAAATATAAATGATTTTTTTTAAATTCAACCATGCCTAGAGACAACTAACTATAAGTGATTTAATATAAATACAACAGTGCATAGAAACAAGTAAAATAGAAATGATTTCTATAAACACAATCATTCCTAGAAACCACTAAATGTAAATGATTTAATATAAATACAACCGTGCCTAGAAAATAGATATGACTGAATAAAAATTATACAACAATGCCTACCAACTAACTAACTATCAATGATTTAATATAAATAAAACTGTGCCTAGAGACAACTAAATATAAATGATTTGTATAAACACAACCATGCCTATAAACAACTAGATACAAATGATTTAATATAAACACAACCATGCCAAGAGACAACTCGATACAAATGATTTAATATAAACTTAATAAACACAACCATGCATATAAACAACTAAATATAAATGATTTGTATAAATACAACCAGGCCAGGGCCACTAAATGTAAGTGATTTTTTAAAAACACAACCAGACCTGGAGACACCTTATTTTCCATTAGCATCTTCTCTGCTACTCTCCAATAAGTAAAGGGAAGAGTGTTGGAAGACCCAAAAAAAAATCCGGTAGGTTCCACAATTCATCCATGCATTTTGAAATATTTAAAAATACTGAAGAAGGGCTAAATAATATTTTTAATGAGGTAAATAAATATCATTTAGAATCTTTCCTCGTGTATACATGACATTTTAATGGCATGGTTAATTTTTGAGGTACGTAATATTTTTATGACGTGTTTTTTATTTATTACTAACATGCACTTTGTTTTATTCCAAAGATGCTCCTAACAGTTCTCAATGCCCTGACACAAAACAGTGCAGAAAATGGATTGACAGTTGAAGACTGTGCTAATATTTTCTGGCCGGTCTTGTTCTCACTTCCGCCTGACTGTTCAAAGGAAGAGACTGCGAAAAGAAAGAAACAATTTTTTGACCTCACCAGAGTGTTTGTGCATTACAATGATTACCTCTTTACGGTAATGACCTGTGATGCACCCTCCTTGCCCTGCCTCATTTTCTGTCTCGGGTTGATCCTGTAGTATAGGCCAAAACGGGCCAAAGTGTCCTCGTTTTATAGCCATTTTAATTGTTTATATAGTATAGTAGTTACTATCCTAGTGTCTCATTTTTATTGTACTTAGTTTACATGTTTTTAATAATTGTAAAGCGCTTAGAGCTTTAAGGTAAGCGCTATATAAAAATGCCTAAATAAATAAATAAATAAATAAGGGATCTGTCAGTGACATTTAATAGTTAAAATAATTGCAGCTCGTCTGCATAAAATGATGTATATGGCATTTCATCAAACAACTTAAATGGAATCACAATGGGGTTGAGGGCAGTGGTCAGGAGACTTTAGATGTTACATTACGAGAATAGTGTAATTTTTTCCATAAGTTTCTACTCACATTGGAAGTATGAACAAAATTGGCAAACAATGTTATGTCAACTTTTATTTAGACCCAGTCAAATAGGAATATGGGATACCAGATAAAAAAGGTGAAATAAAGCCTTTACTTTAAACTAGTAAAACTAGACATTTGGGAGTGCTAAAATCTCAAAATAGCCTTTCCAATGACACCATCGAGGTCCAGAGATGAGGACCCAGAAGCAGCAGATATGTTATAAAGATAACATAGTAATTTTGAATGCAGTTGTGTAAGGCATGTCAGCGCTTTTTGTTGGTAGTCTGAGGTCACTAAAAGTTCATCAATATATTTAAATATGATTTTTTTCTTTAGGTTTAAGTTGGAGTTGTTAGTAGAGATGGGGATTAAACTATTTTTTTCGTTAATCTAAGATCGGGTTCAGTTCCGGATCGGTAACAACAAGGAATGTAATACCATTGTTTTTCTTCAACATAACGGTTTTCGGTTTTAGAAATTCCATTTTAAAACCATTTTTTTTTAAAAATTAAGACACTCGCTAGAACTACCAAAGGAAGCAGACGCATTGGTCCACTTTCCAAACTTTTGTTCTATGGTGGTGCATCGGTGGTTTGATATTTATCTTGTAAAATCATCGTACAACTGCAGAGTACTTCCCCCTCTTCTACCACGACAATCTCACATAATCTAGTTCAGAGGTTCTTAAAATATGACCCGCAGATCAGATCCGGCCCATCAGAGGTCTTCAACACGAAGCTCCAGGCTGTCGTACGGGTACCCGGGTACCTCTGTGTAAATTAAATTTCGTGTTTTATGGATGCGTGTTTTGGTGTGGAGAGTAATCATGTAGCTTTGGCCATGTGCTTTGTATTTGGGTGTGGCTGACTGGTGACGTTTTTATTTATCTATTGTACTGCTTGTCTCAGTAACCGGTTCGTAACACTGATTTATGAAACTGGACATTGACAATTGCATTAGCCCAGATCTGGCTTAGACATCCCATTGATATATTAAAAAGTTTGTTAAATTGAAATTGTTCTTTATTTAAAAGTTACTTTGTTTGGTTTTGAGGATACTATTTGTTTACACTGGATAAAAAATAGTCCCCGCTACAATGTGTTTGGATTCAAATTGGCAGGATTAATGCGCAAAATGTGTTCTACCGGAGGAGGTGGGTAATTGTTTTGCAATAGGGTTTTCTAGTGTATTAATAAAATAAAAGCAATGCTTATGTAAGTTATAATGTGCCATATTCGTGAACGAAAATTCGGCTCTATAAGTTGTCGATTATTTCGTTGTTCATACTCAGTAAAGTTGAAGTTCGGGTTCAGTCGTCCGCAGGGTTCGGGTTCGATTCTTAACTCAGCGTGTTACCAAAGAACTCTGTCTCGGAGTTAGGATTAAGGTTAGGGCTAGGATTTAGCTCATATAAAAAAACTAATGTGATCATTGAGCTTACACTTATCTTCGCTGATGTGATTATTGAGCTTACACTTATCTTAGCTCATGTGGTCATTGAGCTTACAATTTCCTTAGCTCATGTGATCATTGAAGTTACAATTATCTTTGCTGATGTGATCATTGAGCTAACACTTATCTTAGCTCATGTGATCATTGAGCTTACACTTGCCATATCTCCTGTGATCACGGAGCATACATTTACCTAAGCTCCTGTGATCATTGAGGTTGCACTTATTTTAGCTCCTGTGATCATTCGGTCCTGATACTAATATACGAGTTTAAGTACCTTCATCATTCAGTGCATCCAGACAATACGACCAATATATCAAATGCACTTTTTGATAAGTCATGGAATAATAAAATGGGTTGAGAAAAGTAAGAGATGGGAGGTGGAGCAATCTAACAGTAATAAGTGTCACTGTCATAGATCAATATGACCACCCTAAGCCCTGTGTCACATCCTCTCTTCGTTCCCATCCTCTCTTCGTCGCCATTCTATCCTCGTCCCCATCCTCTCAACGTCGTCACCCCTTCTAGTTCCCATCTTATCCTCGTCCCCATTCTCTCAACGTCGTCACCCCTTCTAGTTCCCATCTTATCCTCGTCCCCATCTTCTCAACGTCGTCACCCCTTCTAGTTCCCATCTTATCCTCGTCCCCATCCTCTCAACGTCGTCACCCCTTCTAGTTCCCATCTTATCCTCGTCCCCATTCTCTCCTCGTCGTCAGCCCCTTCTCGTCCCCATCCTCACCTAGTCCCCATCCCCTCCTAGTCCCCCCCTCCTCATTCCCATCCTGTACTCACTCCCTTTGATCCGACAATTTTTAATCTACACATTTGTGATGTCTGGGTTTTTTCTCGTAAGGTGGTTACTCTGGTAGTTAAGAGTACTTCCCACTTTATAACTTACTCTATGATTTAATAAGATTAAATCCCTCTGTAGCTCACTCTATAAGAAGAAATCCCTTTCTAAAATGATATGATTACTTACATTCTTTTGTTTGACGCAGCCCTTACCTGTTCAGATAAAAGCCACCGACCGCTCAGGAAAAAAAGTTTTTAATTTTATATAATACATTTACACATAAAATAGAACTGAGAGACACACTACATATTTCCAGACATTTAATATGTTGTTATCAAGTTATTTCAGACATGTTAGGACTTTTACAGGTATCACCTGAAATACTTAATCAACTGAGACGATTGAGAAAAAGAGGGGATGAACCTAGCCCGGTATGTACAAATATAAGAATTGATCAAACTGAAACTTAAACTTGTAGGAACACAAATGACTCAAAAATCTTTTTTTTTCCCTTTAAATCAAAGTGACAACTCTACTTTGTCATCCATATTAATATTGAAAGCTACTATTAAAGGTTTTCTTAGAAATATTTTTTTAATCGTTTTATTATTATTACACTTGGATTTTCAAAATTTAAGTAAACGCCAGCAGTTACGATTATTATTTTTTAAAATGCTATCTTTATATCCCATTGTATTCTATGATTGTTAAAAAATACAACTTAGATCATTTCTTTTTATAGTCTAATAAATATGTATGTCAAACTATATTATATACATGCTCTTTACATATGTACTCTCATTATATTCCTTCCCGAAAAATACAATTAACTCATACTATTGCTTATCATGATACAAAGCATCTAACTTTTTTTTGATCAATCAAATTTTATATTTTCTTCTCGCGAATATAGAAATTTAATAAACAACTGGAACCTAGACATAGAATGGTGAGTATTATGTTTACATACATGCTAGAACCTAGGCCTAGAATAGTTAGTGATATATTTAACTAAATGCTAGAACCTAAACCTATAATTGTAAGTAGTATGTGTTCCTTAATGCTAGAACCTAGGCCTAGAATAGTTAGTGATTTGTTTAACTAAATGCTAGTACCTAGACATAGAATTGTAATTATTATGTGTACCTGAATGCTGCAACCTAGACCCAGAATGGTCAGTATTATTGGTTCATTAATGCTAAAACCTAGACCTAGAATGGCAAGTATTATGTGTAGATGAATGCTAGAACCTAGACCCCCAATGTTAAGTAGTATGTGTACATGAATGCTAGATCCTAGGCCTAGAGCGATAAGTATTTTGTTTATCTGAATGATGAAACATAGAACTGGAATAGCAATTATTATGCGTACATGAATGCTAGAACCTACACCAAGAATGGTAAGTTTTATGTGTATCTGAATGATAGAGCCTAGAACTAGAATAGTAAGTATTATGTGTAACTGAATGCTGGAACCTAGAATAGTTAGTATTATTTGTCCTCTAATGCTATTGAAATATCCATGTAATACTAACCTTATGAAATTATTTAATTTCAATTTGGGTCTAAAATGTCCGATGGAAAACACAATCTAACTCAAATCGGACGCAACACTACAGTCTATTTGAAACTGGACATGGATTTTTAAACTGTATGCGTAACACCAAATAAATTATTTAATTTCAATTTGGGTCTAAAATGTCCGATGGAAAACACAATCTAACTCAAATCGGACGCAACACTACAGTCTATTTGAAACTGGACATGGATTTTTAAACTGTATGCGTAACACCAAATGCTAAATAGATATTCTTCATGTACACAATGTAGGCCTACAATGAATTTGTTTATTAGTTTAATCATTTGGCGTGTTATGATACACTTGTCCTAAATCCTAGAATACTTTCTATAGAATACATGACGATTCTAATCATAGTTAGAAAAAAAAACATGAAATATAATACACATTAATTAAACATTCTATTGAATGCCTTAAATTCAAACTCTGCCTGTCACAATGTGAAATTTTTTATGATTTAGCGTTTAATTCTGGCACACATCCATACAATCAAATACAACGTTTAATTTTGGCACACATCCATACAATCAAATACAAATCATGGGTGAATCCTCACTTTCTCACACGTGAGCAACGTCAGTGGTTCTAATTCCTTGTCACGTATGTTTCTTCTTCCAGACTGCAATCTCCTTTGCGTCAATGGACCTTAAATCCCCAGAGTTTGAAGGCGGGCTCAAAAGGTTCCCATTTAACTCAAGTACAACAGCCGAGGAACTTGTGCAGTTTTCAACTGGCGAACAATTGTGAGACATTAAGAAGAAGTTCACCTATTTTTATTTTAAAATGTCAAACTCTAGTACCATAAAAGGTTCCCATTTAACTCAAGTACAACAGCCGAGGAACTTGTGCAGTTTTCAACTGGCGAACAATTGTGAGACATTAAGAAGAAGTTCACCTATTTTTATTTTAAAATGTCAAACTCTAGTACCAGGTCTAAATTTTAATTTTATACTTTTATAACACATTTTAGAGCTTGGGTCCTCAAATTGGATGTTGATAAATGTTACGGTATGGGGTTGATTATAAGCTTCTGCCAAATGAATACCCTGGGGCACGCGATAACCGGAGTGAATTCAGTTTATGTATGGCACTGGGGCCCATAGTGCCTCCCACAAAGCTTAAAAATGTCCTTCCCAGTTCAAAAAGTAGAATAGAACCATTGTATAATAAAAAAATACACCTCTTGATATTGAAATAAAAAACCTCCACCGATCATGATACTTCGGCGCCCTCAACTTCCGCTCTACTTCCCGATGAAAATGATCACCGATTTCGGTATCGATAATTACACTGCCTAGTGACGTAGCTACTAATAATGTCACCATAGGCGGCCAAACATTTTTGCAGCCCTCCCTTTCACGATACAAACTCTGCCAGTAGTTCAAAAATGCCACACGTTAAATCAGAAAAAATGACATCCCATCCGTCTTATTTCGACGCTACTAGCAGGGGCGCATCTAGAGTGTTTGGCGTCAGGGGACAAAATACATTTTTACGCCCCTCCCCCCTCAACTCTGAAACCCATTATTTTCATTCATTAAATACCATCAAAGCTCCTTAACCCGCCCCTCCCCGCTTGTCTGACGTTCCGGAACATATATCCCATCTGCCACCTCTTAGCTACGCCTCTGGCAGCTTACACTGCCCCCCCCACCCAAGAATCAGAAATCCACCCCCCTCCCCCTGGAAAAATTTCTGAAGAAATACTGCACAGGTCCCCAGATTTTTTGCATTAATTGTACACTTAATGAGCAGGATATATTCATGACAAGCATATTGTACATACAATTTGCTAGAACAACTATGAACTCTATCCGAGTTCTTGGTGCAAGGTAAGATACTCAAACGTTAAGTCTGGGTGCCCGCTTTTTTGTGTTGAACTTAGATATGATAGAAACCAATGCGAGCCTACTCTGTTCAATTTTCAGTTTTCCATTTGGTATAATCCCTTGTTGTGAAGGAGTCACCCCTGTGAGGGTGTCTATTTATTTTGGCTTACTTCAAATTCAGGACAGTGGTTCTCAACCTGTGGGTCACGACTTCTTTGGGGGTCGCACTACCCTTTCCCAGGGGTCGCCTAAGACCATCGGAAAACACACACCAAAGATAATCGAAAAAAATAATTGTGTGGCTGGGGGGTCGCCACAACATGAGGAAATGTATTAAAGTGTCGCGTAAGAAAGGTTGGAACCACTGGTTTAGGATTACCTCTTTATTTAGGATTTTTGTTAGTTTTTGCCACACTTAAATGTGTATTACGTCTTAGAGTAAGCTCTTTATTAAGTTCGGAACTGATAGGTTTTAGATCGATATGGTATTGATTTCTTGCTCACAGACCAATGGAAAGGCTCATGGAAAAGCTGAAGTGTCATATCCTGGGAAAGGACTCAAAAACATCTCATTTCTTGTTTGAAAATGGAGGAAATTTAGGTATGAGCTTACATACACTGATTTTCATACTATACAATTGGGTTATTCCCTATAGGCATCGTTGTTAACATTTTATTTATTTAATAAGTTAAAGTGGCACTTTTAGCTTCAAACTTTAATTAGTATATTTTTCATTTATTTTTTCTATCTTCTTTGTTCATTATTTTTCAATCATCTTTGTCAATTTGCTTTGTTTAATGTATTTCATTTTTTTTCCAAATTTAATATTGTATTGTCACTAGGGTTGCGAGGCAAAGAAATTATATGAGTTAATTGCTTGCTTTCACTTCTACTAACTATTCTTACACTTTGTTTCTACTAACTATTCTTACACTTTGTTTCTAGTAACCATTTTTACACTTTGTTTCTACAAACTATTGTTACACTTTGTTTCTACTAACTATTCTTAAACTTTGTTTCTACTAACTATTCTTACACTTTTTTTCTACTAACTATTCTTACACTGTGTTTCTACTAACTATTCTTACTCTTTGGTATGAGCTATGAGTGTTTATTTGTTGTTGTTTTCTTTAATAAATCGTCTCATTCATAACAAAAGAAGTAGCAAATTAAAGTATTAAATTCACATTTTGTTTGAACAGACCAATAAAATTGAACTTCCCAGTAACGTTGGGAAAATAAACCATTGGTTTTATTCTGTTACATCATATGTCTGATGGACATGATCCGTGACACGAAAAAACAAAGTTATTGATTTTCTGTGTAGTGTCTACTTTATATGTCTCATGTACTTAAGCTATGACATGACATACACATTTATTAAATGCATGTGTGTTGTCTACTTTACAAAGGCATACGATTTGGTAAGTCTGAGAGGTCTGTGCAGAATCCTTTATATAATAGATTTTCCCGCATGACTGCTCCCAATCACAAATTCGTTTCACGAAAACATGCATAGCACAGTGATCTTTTTACAAAGGCATACGATTTGGTAAGTCTGAGAGGTCTGTGCAGAATCCTTTATATAATAGATTTTCCCGCATGACTGCTCCCAATCACAAATTCGTTTCACGAAAACATGCATAGCACAGTGATCTTCAATGGTGCGGTCTCATTCCCAGTCAGCAGCGGAGTAAAACAAGGTTGTGTACTGGCACCAACGCTCTTCTCCATTTTCTTCTCGATGCTTCTTGAATTTGCCTTCAGGGACTGGGAAGATGGAGTGTACATCCATACCAGATCTGATGGTAGGCTGTTCAATATCACCCACTTTCGTGCAAAGATCAAAGTAAAAAATGTGCTAATTTGCGAACTGCTGTTTGCTGACGATGCCGCCCTAACATTTCACACAGAATAAGGTCTTCAGCGGCTAGTTAGTTGCACATCACACGCATGTAAAAAGTTTGGACTGTCAGTTGGTCTATCGAAAACACATGTCCTGATTCAAAAAGTGCCATCCCTCCAATCATACCTATTGAGAGTTATAATCTGTCGGTTGTTGAGCATTTCACACACTTTGGATCAAGTATTTCTAGATCTCTCTCCATTGACAAAGTTGTAAACATCAGGATCACAAAGCTACTATGGCTAAAGTGAGTAGGAGGGTTTGTAATAATCTCACTTTTGTTGAGCATTTCACACACTTTGGATCAAGTATTTCTAGATCTCTCTCCATTGACAAAGTTGTAAACATCAGGATCACAAAGCTACTATGGCTAAAGTGAGTAGGAGGGTTTGTAATAATCTCACTTTAACTGATAGTACAAAACTAAGCGTCTATAAGGCATGTGTGCGCTCCTAAGTACGCTCCTTTATGGCAATGAAGTGTGGACCACATATGCTGGTCTTGAGCGGAAACTCAATAGCTTTCACCAAAGATGTCTTCGTCACATTTACGCATTCCATGGCAGGACAAGACGACCAACACAGAGGTCTTGGAACCTGGTAAAATGTATAGCATATTCTCCGCTATTAGCAGGAGACGCCTTCGCTGGTTAGGCCATGTATGGAGAATGGAGGAAGGCCGTATTCCAAAGATGCTGCAGTGTGGAGAGTTAGAAGAAGGGACAAGACTTGCAAAATTATTGATTGCATGTGGGCTTTCTACTCTATATGTCTGATCTAATTAATCCACGACCTGACAGACACACATTATTGATTGCATGTGGGCTGTCTACTCTATATGTCTGATCTAATAATCCACGACGTGACAGACACACATTATTGATTGCATGTGAGTTATCTACTCTATATTTCTTATCTAATTAATCCACGACCTGACAGACACACATTATTGATTGCATGTGGGTTGTATACTCTATATGTCTGATCTAATTAATCCACAGCGTGACAGACACACATTAATCTGGCATGTGGGTAGTCTACTCTATATTTCTTATCTAATTAATCCACGACCTGACAGACACACATTATTGATTGCATGTGGGTTGTATACTCTATATGTCTGATCTAATTAATCCACGACCTGACAGACACACATTATTTAACGCATGTGTATGGACTTCTGGGATTGGTTTCATTGTCATTGGTATAGCTGTAGAAATAACCAAGTCATGTCCATGTTTCGGACCAATAGAAAACATTTGCAAGTCAAATTATCTCTTTAGTTTTTAACATAATATTTTTGCACTTATTTAGGCTCCTTAGAGGAGAGGGTCCTTGATCCAAAGACAAAGATCATTTCTTTGTATCGCGAGAATTCGAGCGCAACATATGTCATCAAAACCTGGAACGGCTACAATGTGGAAATGTCGGTGAAGGTCATTGGAAATATTGCAAGGCAGAGACCACAGTATGGTGAAGGGAGGGATCTTCTCTTAAAAGAGGAAAAAGAGGAAGATTATTAGCTTTGGGATATATTATCAAATATTGCTGTCATATTATCATATTTTGTTGGTGGGGGTGTTATTATTAAAAATATGTATTATATTATTAAATATTAGTGGGATTTAATCTTATTATATCTTAGTGGGGTATTATGAGATTTAGTTTACAAGTATTCAAAATAGGTCAGACTTAACACATATTAGTAGCAAATAATCAAATATGGGTGGGATTCAATTATATTTAGTGGAATATTATATGCCTTGAGCCATTGCCAAATATTATTAACATATAATCATACTTTAGTAGGGTATTATATTTAATGGGATTTTATCAGATTTATTCAAATATTATTCACTGCGGGATGTTATTAAGTAATGGAGGGATAATATTAAGCTAGGAAAGATATTATCAGTCAGATTTGATCAAATAATCGCACAAATCAAATATTTTAGGGATATTTTAATAACAGTGAGATATTTTCAAATATTAGGCCAAGTGGGATATAATATTGACATAATATCGTTTTATTTTTTAAAATAAATATTTAGATTTGAATCGTTTTGTTAAAATTGCTTATTCTTGCTATTTTAAACTACTTTTAAAAGGATTTCAAATATTTTGAAGATTTATAATTTCTATAGTAGACTTTAAACTTTAAAAAAAACAACTTATAAATTTAATTACTTTTTTAAATTGTTCAAATATTTTAAAAGGAAAAGAATAATAAATCATTTGTGGTCATTCAGATCAAATATTTGTTGTTTTTTTTGTTGAGCAATTGTGTGATTATGATTTTTTTAAAAAAACATTACAAATAATTAAACAAAAAAAATTTATTTAATTGATTTTTTTCATAAAATAAATATAAATATATTATGTGATTAAATCCATTTGTGTGGTAGTTGAATTTTGTCAACATGCACAATAACTAATGCATGCACTACTGCTTTTTATAATGTATCACATAAATATGTATATATATTTATAGTAATAAATATTGTTTTAATTATAGATGTCTTCTGGCTCGTTGTTTTTTTACAGTTTAATCACTGTCTTTTGTGTTTATTTTGTGAAATATTTATTGCACACATTTTTTTTTACTGTCTATTGTGTTTATTGTGTTATTAAAGTGAAAGTGTGCTACCGTTACAATGGAATTAACTTATTTCATTCAGACCAAAATCTCACATTTAACTTAGACAATCTCCAGTTATTTAAAACAAAAGAAGCTCCTTTTTTTCAGCAAGAACACTACTGCGTAAGATTCCAAAAAATTATTCCATCAAGTGAGCATCCCATTTTCTATGTGACATTTGTTGCATGCAGAGTTTACCATCAAACTGTTTATATTACTCTTCGCTTATGGGACTAATGTTTGGTGGAAACGATCTACTAAGTGACTGCAAAAATGTTTTTCACAACAAGAACTAAGCTTACAATGGCCTTTCACATTTTTATGGTTATTTTTTTTTTTATTGAAGATATTATAATTTTTCTTTTCTGTGTTAAAATGTTAAACCAAGGAAATTTTAACGCTATATTTATTGAATAGATGAGTCTTTACTCAAAGCTTACTTTTACAAACTGTTGGTCAGACATACATAGCCTAATATGATGTGAAGGTAGTAGGATTTCTCACAAATTGCTAAAGATTCATTAACTAAACTTGTCCATTCACAGACACCTATACATATTACACATGAACAAAACAAGATGGCGGCCATGTGTGTGACACAAAAATTATCTCCATCGTTCTAAAATTGGACTTTAAATATGTTCCCATTGTAACCAAATCTAATTACTTGTTTAAATCGAAATTTGAATTCCAAAATTCATCAGCATCTGTATGTGTTGGGGCATGCAGCCAAGTGTTAGTATTTATACGATCATTCATATTGGATTGTACATAAAAAAAAAGTGCTGAGTCAGTGCTGAGTGAACACAGTGTTTACTTTAATTTTGGGCACATTGAAGTCAGTCAATCGACGAACATTTCCTACTTTAAGGTAAACACGCCGGAAAGGTTGGAGCGTTAACCTCCCAGGACAGGTCGACGTAGTATTTAAATATTTTAACCCTCGATGTGCTAGAGATTAAGGAGAATTGCCACTAGACTCAAATAAAAACAAACTTCATCAGAAGGCAAAATTATACATGGTGATATTTTTTATTTGTCAACATAAGATATCATTAAACGGAGTAGTAACTTGTTGACGGCTCCAATATACCACCCTATTCCTCCCATCTGACCTATACACCCATACATGCCTCCGAACGTTCTCCCCATGGAGTACCCAGAGGACTATTACTCCTACCCATGATATACCTGTTTATAAACAGGCTCCTACCTCCTCCAACGCAAATGACCTCCTTGCCTCCTATGACAAAGGTACCCATGACATGGCAATGCTCGACTACCCCATGGCCTTCGACACTATTCCACACAGCCTTCTTCTACATAAGCTCCACTACTAAGACATTACCGGTAACCTTCACTCCTGGCTCTCAACATTCGGCGTCCGATCAGAAAAAGCCACCGTAGACTCTGGAGTTCCTCAAGGCTCAGTGCTGGGCCCCCTTCTCCTTCTGTCACTTAAACGACCTCCCTGATACTGTAAAATCTCAAGTGAGGCTGTTTGCTGATGACTCTCTTATCTACAGAGAGATAAACGGCTACGATGACCACAACCACCTCTAAGCAGATTTGAAGTGCCTTCTGAATTTGGCGGACAAAAGGGGCATGAAATTTAATGTAACCAAATGCTCCACAATGAGAATCACTATAAAAAAAAACCATCAACCTTTATGTACTCACCAAACGAGACAATTCTTCAATAGGTATAAAATAATCCATAACTTGGAATTCTCTTCTCAAACAACCTAAAATGGTCACCCCATGTAAACAAAATTTTTAAAAAGCCAACTCTACACTAGGTTTCATTCGAAGAAATCTGCTCCACTGACCATCTTCCTGCAAACGAAATTCCTATCTTACACTCACCAGTCCCCTACTAGAATATGTAGCGATCATCTGGGACCCACACCAAAAGCAAGACGGGGACAAGATGGAGCGAATCCAACGTAACACTGTGCGCTTTTCATTGCACGTGACTACGAATCCACCACTTCTGGCTTCGTCACTGGCCTCTTAAAGACTTGACATCCCCTCCCTTAAACACAGACGAGAGAGACTCCGCCTGATATTCTTATATAAAGTGATCATGGGGCTGGTGCCGGCCATCCCATCAGGCACGTTCCTCACCCCACAGAAGCCGGGTCGATTGATCAGAGCCAAGCACTCACTGAACACTGATTTCACCACTGACTATCCCATAAACAATTACACCCGAAACCGAAGCAAGTGCTTCAATGTGCATCGCTGTAACACAGTGCAGTATAAACAATCATTATTTCCATGAACAATAATTGCTTGGAACCACCTGGACAATGCCGCTGTGGACTCGACTACAGACGAAAGCTTCAAAACTGCCCTGGCATCTGCTAGGAGCTGTTAGAATAGCAACATCGCTTCCCCAACCGTTGCACAGATGCCAGTATATGGATGCAGCAACGAACACTACCAGAACTAGAAGCCGATCTTTTCATGCCCAATGTAATTGCTTGGCTCTACTCAGGTCTAGCCTTATAAACTTTTGCACCCCAGGCGGTTCTAAATTTTGGCGCCCTACATTCTTCAAATTTTTAAGGTTGATTTTAACTTCATGTCATTAATTATTAAAAAAGCGAGCTGACTGAGAAGAATGAAGATACGAGTTCTAAAATAACAATCTTATTCTGCCAGTAAATATAAATAATGAGACATAAATATTATTTAGATATTACACAGACCGTTTAAAACTAATATTTTAAAAATTAAATGCATATAAAAAGCAATTTCTTAAAAAGGCAAAACACTTTCAAGAAAAAAAATAAGAATTTCAACATGCAGTGTTTTAAATATATATATATATACAGTGGAACCTCTCATAACGAGTTTAATTCGTTCCAGACTCTTAATCGTTAAGCGAAACTCTCGTTAAACAAAACAATTTTTCCCATACAAATCAATATAAAATACGATAATACGTTCCATGCAAAACAAAATACTATTTTTTCAAAAAGTTTTATTAATATTTATTCAAATAAAATTCTTTATGAATTGTTAAGGAGTGTAACAACTTAGAATACAATTCAGATTTGAAACAAAAACATAAATAAAAATATGAATTTATGACAAATAATGAATCCTTGTTAACTAGAAAACTGTCTTAAGACATTTGTTTTTGCCGACACTTCAAAATTTTACGAAAATGTGTCACAGCATTATCATTGAATACATTTGTAGCACGAATAGCCTCGCTCAAACCTTGTTCTCGCTTTTCAATGATTTTACGTTTCATTTCAACAAGTAATTTTTCTCTTTTATGATTGTCCTCTTGTGTTTTTTTTTTCGAAGACATTTTAGCATAGGTTATTACACTTTGCACATAAAAAAAATTACGAATACTGTCTGAATACAAATTTGTAAAAACTGGTGATCACACACGAAAACAATACGCTAACAGACCCGAGTGCTAAACACAGACTAATATAATGATTCTCAACCTTCTTAATGCCGCGACCCTTTAATACAGTGTCTCGTGTCTTTGCGACCCCCCCCCCAGCAACCTAATTATTTTCGTTGCTACTCCATAGCTGTAAGAATATGTGTTTTCAGATAGTCTAAGGCGACCCCTGGGAAAAGGCCGCGCTACCTCAAAAGGGGTCACGACCCACAGATTGAGAACCGCTGGACTAATGCATCGGTGCGGAAGCCCGGCTCACAAATGAATGTCAGGAAAAAGGGATTGACCCTTTCTGCGTAACTCTTTATGGGAAATATCACTCGTTAAGGGAGCAACTTATTCACATTTTTTTTGCTCATTATATGAATTACTCGTTATGAGAGATTCCACTGTCTATATATATAAATATTTATAAACATCGCTTTTGTTTGTTTCTTTGTGGCAAAATCTTCGGAAGATTAATTAACCCACTTCCCATCACCACATCGAGCTGAAACTTGGCAAATAGACCTCTTTGCCGATGACAACACATTCAAATTGTCAGCCTCATCCCCAACCTCCAAATATATGTTTTTTCTTTCCAGGGTAAGATGAAGTAAATCTGATGCAAAGATTTCTTAAGAACTGTAGCCATCGCTTAGTCGCGCTATAACTATAATACAATAAAATATACAGTATTTTTCAAGGGGCAAATGAAGGAAATATGAAAGGTGTTTCTCCAGCAGTTTAATATTTTACATAGCCGCTTCTTAAATTAAAAATGCAAATGCTCCCCCCCCCACTCAGGTAAGTAAAGTGCCCCCCGCCCCACCCCGCCCCGCAAAATGTGCACAACAATATAAGGAAAGTATAATATATATAATTATAGTTCATCATAATAGCTTGACTTTTCAAGTAGAGACACGTGTTAATTATTAGTTATAAATTGCATTATAATTATGGCATAATGCTTTTTTCCCTCTAATTTAGAATTTAAAGGGCGCATAGAAATAGTGCACGTATCATCAATTATTATGAAATGGAAAGTGCTTTTGTTTTCTTCAAAGGTGCTACTTTTGTAACAAAGTTGTAGAAAAGATTAGAGGGCGTCCATTAATTCCTCATCATCATCATCATGTCCCTTAGTCCTTGGACCGTTGGGGAGCCAAAGATGACCAAAAAAAAATACTTTGCCTATAACATATATTAATTGTATCACCAACTGCTTTTATCTTTTTAATATCATGATAATAAACAAACTGCCCATCTATTTGCACTCATTTTTTTTTAAAATATTAATTTTATTTTAGATGAGAATCCAGTAGAACCAGCAATTCGTTTATCATGCAAACTCCATTTTCGGTACTAGTTTTGGAAAAAAATTATTATTCCTAAATGGTAAATCTAAAATAAACTTAATGGATTTGGTTGAAAATATTTTAAAAGTATGTCGAAGAGGCAATTAGTGAAGTATCCGAAGAAAGTTAAAGTAGTTTGAAATTCCAAATAAAAATTTTAATCTACTGAGTATTGGGAAATTTATACTTTATTTGATTTAATGACACGAGTTTCTCCAGAATTAAAGACCAGGTGAAATGTCTGAGGGAAATTTAGCAAGTGTCAGTGTTAATAATATGGATGTTGTCGATTTTGTTGATTACGAGGAGTTGATTTAAATTCCTGAGGTGGAGGTAGGAGAGGACTTGTTTTCTCATGGTGCATTTGAATCATGAAACGTGATCCATGGGGCGCTCAAATTTTGAAAACCAGGAGTGTGTAACATGTTCGCTATAGCCGAGCTCTCACTTGTAGGCGTTAATTTACAACCATCTCTTCCTCACATTCATAACATGGAAGTCCTCGGTAAACACAACTGATTTTAATACAGTAGCTGAACATATTTATACTTTTTACAGGAAAAACATATCAATGAAAATTCATTACAGCCATCATCCCTTGCTCGTACCTACACACACGCTCCTTTTTTCTGTCATCACGTGATCTCTTTTTTACCAATCATTCTTCTCACGTGACATTCACCCCCCCCCCTTTCTTCAAAAAAAAAATGTGTTTTTTCTTTTAAAACATTTTTGGTTATAACAAAAGAAAATTAATCTTAATTAAAATCTTCATTGCAATTGAACAATTTTTGTTTTGCAAAAATGAAATGCATACACTATCAAGAAAGAAAAATCTGCAGAACTTTAACAGTCTGTACTGTAAATGAAATAAACTGAAATTCTAACACATCTGTAATTTTGTGTAATTCAAATAACTTGTAATAAGCATAACACATAAAATTAAATATATCATATGATAGAACTCAAAAAAATGTGTTGCTTATTATTTCTTTGTAAATATTAACGCTAAGACAGTTCGTTTTTCTTTTCTTTTTTTTTTCCATTTACAGAATGTCTGTATTTGTTGTCATTCTGCTTAGAATGTCTGCATCAACATTGTCTTTTCCTTTAACAGATTTTATGTCAAATTTGTAATCTGCTAATAGCATTGCCCAACGGTTGACTTTTGCGTTGCTTATTTTCTTCTTGTTGAATGCTACTAATGGTTTGTGGTCTGTGAGTAGAGTCAATGTTATTTTCTTCTTGTTGAATGCTACTAATGGTTTGTGGTCTGTCAGTAGAGTCAATGTTATTTTCTTCTTGTTGAATGCTACTAATGGTTTGTGGTCTGTCAGTAGAGTCAATGTTATCTTCTTCTTGTTGAATGCTACTAATGGTTTGTGGTTTGTCAGTAGAGTCAATGTTATTCTCTTCTTGTTGAATGCTACTAATGGTTTGTGGTCTGTGAGTAGAGTGAATGTTATCTTCTTCTTGTTGAATGCTACTAATGGTTTGTGGTCTGTCAGTAGAGTGAATGTTTTACCTAGCAGGTATTTTTGCATTTTCTGTAGAGCCCATACTATGGCCAGACATTCTCTCTCTATCGTGCTATAGTTCTGTTCATTTTTTGTCAAATTCCTGCTCAGATATTGTATTGGATGGAGAACACCATCATGCTCTTGCATAGGGCAGGATTCTAATGCAATACATGATGCATCAGTTGAAACAATGAAAGGTTTGTCACATTGGGGTGTGACTAAGATGGGTTTCTTTCTAAATGCTAGTTTAATTTTTTCTAATGCCTTGAAGCACTCTTCCAAAAATTTAAATCTTTTAACATCTGTGTGTTTTGTGATTTCTGTCAGTGGGTGGACAATCTCTGCATAGTTTTCAATAAATGGTCTGTAGAAATTGCATAATCCCAGCTGGGCTTGAACTTGCTATTTTGATTTTTGGATTGACAAATTGAATATCTTATTTTCATTCTCTGTAGTGGGAGTGACTTTACCTCCTCCTATTCTGTATCCCAGAAAATCAATGTATTTCTTTCCAATGTTTATTTTCTCGGGTGAGATTGTAACATTATGTTTCTTGAGTCTATTTAGTACAGCTTCAAGTGTATGTGTGCGCGTTTCCCAATCTTTAGTATGGATGCATATGTCGTCGACATAATGTACCACATTTGGGATGTTTTGTAACATCGTTTTGATAAATCTACTAAAAGTAGCTGTACTGTTGACTAATCCGAATGGCATCACTAGCCATTCATACACTTCATCCATGTCTAGAAATGCAGTGTATCACTAGCCATTCATACACTTCATCCATGGCTAGAAATGCAGTGTATTTGACAGAGGTAGGATCCATGTTGATTTGCCAAAAACCTCTGTTTAAATCAAATGTAGTGAATATTTTGGAATAACAATTCTGTCTACAATATCTCTTGGATCTCCTATGGGTTCATGGTCTAATTTTGTGATATTGTTCAATTGTCTGTAATCACAGCATAGACGAATTTTTCCATTCTTCTTCTTGACTATCACAGTTGGTGAAGTATAGTTAGCTTCAACTGCTTTTCTGATTTTGTTCTCTTTGAGAAGATTGTCAATTTCTTGTTTTACAGTGTCTCTATAAGCCATTGGAATAGGGTATACCTTAGTTTTGAATGGTTCATGTTCTAGCAGTTGTATTTTATGAGTCACCGTTTTTGTGTTTCCTGTTTCTTTTGTGATGAACCCTTTGTAATTTTGAAAAATTCTCATCACCCTATTTTTCATAATGTCTAGTATGTCAGATGATATGATTTCTATGTTGGTGCTTTTCTTTTTAATTGTGTGCATATCATTTCCAAGGCCGCATTTCATTGCTATTAGTGCTATGAATTATATGTATTTTGATGTCTACGTTTATGCCATGCTTTGTTATAAAATTGTGCAAGAAGGAGTTGATCTGGATTGATTGAGGCGAGCCCTATGCTTACACCACTAGTCTCTCAATACACTTTATTTTCAGGGGTGCTAAAAAATTTTGGGGACAGGTCATTTTGCTTTCAAAGGGTCTCGAATGAAATTTTTATGTGAATTTGTTATGGTTGTTGATTTAACTTTTACCGCTTTTGGGCTTGTGACGTTTGGTTACATATTTTTATTGTCGCCATAGTCTAGTCTGCCCTTGGTGTACTGGCACAGTCGTTTGGAAATCGGTGAGAGATGTGGATGAAGGCTGTAGGCCTACTATATTTCTTTAGTTCTAGCGAGATGCGTTCTAGAAATGTTCTGTTCGATTCATTGTACAGTCTGGTAGGTATGTTTCTGGATTAAAGTTTACATTATTATCAGAAAAGAGACCGTTTCAATTTGGTGTGATGACATATGAACTGACGTATGAACGTGTAAAAATATTTAATGAAAGAAACCATGACCATCATGAATATTCAATATAAAAAAAATTGAAATAGAGAAATAAATTATAAATCTTAAAATAATCAATTTCATATTGGCTAAATTTTAAACGAACAACTAAATTTTAATCTGATTACACAATTTTCAAAAAAGCGAGATTAACTTCTAAAGCTACATATTATTGAAAGTGTTAATGACTGAAATCCCAAGCTTGAAGTACACAATTTGATTTGAATTTATTTTAAATTACTCTTATGGATCATAGAATAAACATTTTTAAAACCCACATATGGATCAAAGAATTAACATTTTTAAATTGCGGTACTCATCAGAAAACAAGATATTCGGTCTGTAGGTGAGGTGCAGGTCCTGAAGAGCCGGTCAGTGAAAAAGGGCAGTGTTTAGTGCTCTATCAGGTTTTATGTGGTTAAGATAAGAATTAAAATTTCTGCAGGTGAGAGTTTATGGCCTGCAGATATCTTTGGGGGAAATTTATTGCATCTTTAAGGTCTGGTCTTGTGATCCCAAATCTTACTGTTGGCATGTGTGTGAACACTTACCTTACTGTTGGCATGTGTGTGAACACTTACCTTACTGTTGGCATGTGTGAACACTTACCTTACTGTTGGCATGTGTGTGAACACTTACCTTACTGTTGGCATGTGTGTGAACACTTACCTTAATGTTCGCATGTGTGTGAACACTTACCTTACTGTTGGCATGTGTGTGAACACTTACCTTACTGTTGACATGTGTGTGAACACATACCTTACTGTTGGCATGTGTGTGAACATATACCTTAATGTTAACATGTGTGTGAACACTTACATTACTGTTGGCATGTGTGTGAACACTTACCTTACTGTTGGCATGTGTGTGAACACATACCTTACTGTTGGCACGTGTGTGAACACATACCTTACTGTTGGCATGTGTGAGAACACATACCTTACTGTTGAGCCCATAACCTACACGTTAAATCACTCTTCTTTTTTGTTAGTGTAGATAATCTTCTTAACATCTTTGCGTACTGTAGGTTTTACTCAAACCAAACTGAAAAATAAATTAGCAAAAACTATACTTCTAATAAAACACACCTCAATGATGTCACAATAATCATGTTTTATGTGTTTGTGTGTTTGTGTGTGGGGAAAATAAAACCATCCAGTTAAAACTTTCACCTCAATGGTTTTCTAAACACACCTGCCCATACTTTGACTAAATCTACATTCTCTACTGTATCATATCACGTTCCATTGACAAAATCGCTAGACCATATATTCTGACCAGTTCCAGGGTACAGCACAAATATTTCTTCGTAAGTTTTAGTCCTGAAAAGCTGCTTTCTTGAAGGATGGGGAGAGATTCGAAGAAGCTCCATTCAGCTGTGAATTTCAAAACTTCACAATTTACCAATCTTTGGCTTCAATGAGCTTAGTATTTGTTGCTTTCAAGTGCCGTCATATAACCCCAGGTGTCTTCAAATGTCTTCAGGTGCCTTCAGGTGCCTTTAAGTGCCTTCATATAACTCCAGGTGTCTTCAAATGCCTTCGAATGCCTTCAAGTGCTTTGATATACCTCCAGATGTCTTCAGGTGCCTTCAGATGCCTTCAAGTGCTTTCATATAACTCCAGTTGTCTTCAAATGCCTTCGGATGCCTTCAAGTGCTTTCATATACCTCCAGGTGACTTCAAATGCCTTAGGATGCCTTTAATTGCCTTCATATACCTCCAAATGTCTTCAAATGCTTTCAGACGCCTTCGTATACCTCCAGGTGTCTTCAAATGCCTCCAGATGCCTTCAGAAAGCTCCAGGTGTATTCAGATGTCTTCAGGCTCTTTCATATTTCTCCCGGTGTCTTCAAATGCCTTCAGATGCCTTCAGTTGTCTTCAGGCTCCTTTATATACCTACAGATGTATTCAAATGCCTTCCGGCGCCTTCGCAGTGGTGGTATTTTAATTCAACTCTCAACAGCAGATAACTCTTTAGAACAGTGCCAACTTTTTGGAATGGGCAAATAACTCTTCCCGAGTAAAAAAAAATACACAGTTATGTCCAATAGTAGCCTCTTTTCTCCGATGGCAGCCTTTTAGCTTTGACAGTCTTAAACATATCTGATATTTTCTACGTGGCACTTGATATGATCCCGAAAAAAAAAGAAAAATTTCAATAGGCTACATTCAGGCATCGACATTTTTTTTTCAAGCAGAGTCTATTGTCTTCCCTCACACATTGACCCACGCACACATTGACCCACGCACCAATTGAACCACGCACCCATTAACTACACATATTAATTTGATTATCCACACGCCCATTCATCACACAAGTCAGGTCAATGATCTACACAATCATTGATCACACAGGATTAAGTCAATGATCCACACTATCATTAATTACACACGTCAGGCCAATGATCCACACACCCATTCATCACAAAAGTCAGGTCAATGATCCACACACCCATTCATCACACAAGTAAGGTCAATGAGTCACACAACCATTGTTCAAACAAGTCAGGTTAATGTTCCACACAACCATTCATCACACAAGTCAGGTCAATGATCCCCACACCTATTGATCACACAGGGTTAAGTCAATTATCCACACCACCATGGATTACACACGTCATGTCAATAAACCACAAACCTATGGCTCACACAAGACAAGTCAATGATCCACACAACCATGGATCACACAAGACAAGTCAATGATCCACACAACCATTGATCACACAAGACAAGTCAATGTTCCCCACACACATTGACCACAACAGTCAGGTCAATGATCCATACAACCATTTATCACACAAGTCAGGTCAATGATCCACATACCCATTGTTCACACAAGTCAAGTCCATTTTCCACACACCCATGGATCACACAAGTCAGGTCAATGATCTACACAATCATTGATCACACAGGATTAAGTCAATGATCCACACTACCAATAATTACACACGTCAGGTCAATGTTCCCCACACCCATTGATCACACAAGTCAGGTCAATGATCCACACACCCATGGATCACACAAGTCAGGTCAATGATCCACACACCCATGGATCACACAAGTCAAGTCCATTTCCCCACACCCATTGATCACATAAGTCAGGTCAATGATTCACACACCCATTGATCACACACGTCAAGTCCATGTCCCACACCTATTAGCCACACAAGTTTTAAGTCAATGCTCCACACATCGATTAAAATAGCTTTCTTGTTCCTTTTTTCACTTGACTTGTACAAATCTATGAATTCCAGACATTGTGGCAGTAAGACTTGTACACCTCTATGAATTCCAGACATTGTGGCAGTAAGGCTTGTACACCTCTATGAATTCCAGACATTGTGGCAGTAAGGCTCGTACACCTCTATGAATTCCAGACATTGTGGCAGTAAGGCTTGTACATCTCTATGAATTCCAGACATTGTGGCAGTAAGACTTGTACACCTCTATGAATTCCAGACATTGTGGCAGTAAGGCTTGTACACCTCTATGAATTCCAGACATTGTGGCAGTAAGGCTTGTACACCTCTATGAATTCCAGACATTGTGGCAGTAAGGCTTGTACACCTCTATGAATTCCAGACATTGTGGCAGTAAGGCTTGTACACCTCTATGAATTCCAGACATTGTGGCAGTAAGGCTCGTACACCTCTATAAATTTCAGACATTGTGGCAGTAGGGCTCGTACACTGCCCTGAATTAAAGACATTGTGTCAGTACGGTTTGTCAGTGGCGTAGCTAGGGTTGATGTCATCCATCGCGGTAATCCAAGATGGATTTGTTGTGGTAAAATAAGTCCACAGTATAACAATGGCAAGAACAAAAACAAATTAATTAATGGTCAGGAGGTAAATGTATTTAATAACTGTTTTCAACAATTTAAAGGTGCCAGAATGATCAATACATTGATCGGGGGGCCATCACATTATAGAAGAAGAATAAGTAAGAACGTTAAGTGATAGTTATTTTTACATTAAATTTACTTTATTAAAAATTTCCTGGTCTTCAAAGTTGCAAACATGTCAATCACTTGATCAAATTCAATATCCTTCACCTTATCACTTTCAATTAATAGTAGAGCCAGATCACAAAGCCTTGACTGTCCCATGGTGGGTCGTAAATAGGTCTTAATAAGCCTTAGTTTTGAAAATCTCCGCTGACATGAAGCCACAGATCGTAAGAAACAATTGAAGGCTTAGCGAGAGGATTGTAAGAAATTCTAGGAATTCCCATTCAGCTATGAATTTCAGAACATCAAATACTCACCAGCCCATGACTTTGTGAAACTCAAAATCATGGGCCTTTAAATAACTTTAATGTCGTCTAAGTCTACGTATTTCTTTTCAAGTTCAACCTCTGATAACTCATCATAGAAAGAGGTTAATTTTGGAACGAACACCAATTACTCTTCTTCACTTGCTGATCTCTTGAGTTAAACAGCCCCAAACATATCTGTTACTTCCTTGATCGCTGATCTGATCTGGAGGTCAGAGTAAAAGCGAACAATGCACTTCAGCATCTCACTACTGTTTTCTTCTCGCAGAGAGAGTTCATCCTCTATTAATTGTTCTCCTTTCACTCTTTTTAAACCGTAATCATCTTCTTTCTACCGAAAAATTTACGTATGTGATCGTTTATAATTGTATGAAATTCTGATAGACCAAGCAGTGTGTGCTCTGTTAGACCAAGCAGTGTGTACTGTCTGTTAGACCAAGCAGTGTGTGCTCTGTTAGACCAAGCAGTGTGCGCTCGTAAATATGCAGTTGTTCAATTTGGTGCGGTCCACACCCCCAGCTACACCAGTGGGGCTTGTACACCTAATGAATTCCAGACATTATGACATTATGATAATCGTGAGCTCGTCACATTATTATGGCCAGTCCATAACTTTCCATTTTTATTTTCAAATTTCCGACTTAAGGACATTAAATCTTTTACACTTTAAAGGAACGAATAGCGGAAACGCTTCCCTCAATCAAACTTTCTGTTATTGGATGTTCACATATCTGATCACCTCAGACGTCTGCTTGGAGTATGATTGGTCACGTGTGCAGTCGAACATGATTCCAAAATACCTCACATGGCAAAGATCTGCTTCACCTGATTTTCCAAAACATCTGCAAACTCATTCTTGAGTTTTTGATGCTAGATAAGATACAAATGCTTTTAAATATAGACGTGTGCTGTATTAATGGCATTATGTGCTTTTCAGCTCTTGGTCATATTATATTAGAGTGCATTTCATTAAAATTTCTTTTATTCAATGAAGTTGTATATTGCTTGTGACCACAGAATTGCAAGATACTTCTACAATTTTCAAGAAACTGATATCAAACAACCTGTGCAAGATGTGCCTTCACTTGGTGGCAGAGTGGCAGTCGGTTTGGTGGCATTCTGCTCTTTTATTTAACTGAGGGGCGTTATGAAACCGACTAGAGTGATGCTCTGTCAAATTTTCATTTGGTGTCACCCATCTGTAAGGTGGCCCCACTGAGGGTCTTCCCCTGGTTGACTTTGAAGGAATGGTACGAGACTGCTCATTTGATTATATTTTACCAGAGATAGTTACGAACTATGAGTAGACAAGGTTATATTTTAGTATATAGTGTTATAGTGGCTACGTTCGTGGCCATGGGTGGTCATTCTGTTTGCCTAACTCAGCACCAACCCTTTTATAATGCAAAGATTAAGTATCTTACTTGATATCAATTCTATGATTACTAGAAAACTCATGGATCCATTTCAATGCCAACTGACCTTTTAATTCACTTCAATGTTCTTCTTAAATTAAATGCCAATTGACCTTTTAATTCACTTCAATGTTCTTCTTAAATTAAATGCCAATTGACCTTTTAATGCACTTCAATGTTCTTAAATTAAATGCCAACTGACCTTTTCATTCACAACAATTCACAACAATTCACAGCAAATGTCACAATAGCAATTGAACTTTTAATGTCATATAACAAATGACTTTTTTACTCATCACAATAACAATATACCTTTTTACTAAAAAAATAACAGAAGACCTTTTTAATGTCACAATAACAATTTACCTTTTACAATCATCCATGTCTCAAGATAGAATGAATTATTTGGCAATTTTGTCTATACAAAATAATATTGCAAAGAAAATAAATATATGAAAGTCAATAAAAAAATGTGTTGATCTAAAGGAGAGGGGCAAAAATCAGTAGGCTAATTGATCACACTGTCCAAAAAGTTAGGAAAAACATATTTGTTAAATTGATCACACTGTCCAAATAGGTTAGGAAAAACATATGTGTTTGTTTGTTAAATTGATCACACTGTCCAAATAGGTTAGGAAAAATATATTTTATTGTTTGTTAAAAACATAAACATTGGAAATAACTCATTACCTGAACCGTAGTTTTTTCCCTACAAAAAATGTTTATGATTTTTCTTAACAGGGGTTCCAAAGATAAGCTGGCCCTGGCGCCATGGCTTAACTAGAGTTAGCTATTGATTGCATTCCTGCTATTAGTTTCTCTGGACTGAAAGTGAAAAAGGGCTACCATGGAAACCATAGAGATGAAAATATCAGCTTTTATGGACATGGGCATATTACTCCATTATGCAGGTGATAAACATGTGGAATATATGAGATAAACATGTAGAACCGGAATATAAGGGATATGCGTTGAATAACTCTTTAACTCTTTAACTTCAATTGAGTTAATTGATGGCTATGGGGATTTATGAATTTTGATGTCTACTTTAATGTCATGCTTTGTTATAAATTGTGTAAGAAGGGGTTGTTGGAATGATTGAGATGGGCCATATGCTTACACTTACACCACTGGTCTTTCGATAAAATCAATTTTTCTGGAATCCTAAAAAAATTTGTAGACAGGTCATTTTGCTTTTCAAAGGGTCTCAAGTGAAATATATTTTTTTTTATGGTTATCGATTTAATTTTTAACATCTTTGGGCTTTTGACATTTGGTTACATATATTTATTGTAGCCATAGTCTACTCTGTCCATGGTGTACTAGAACAGTCAGTTTTGACATTTGGTTACACATATTTATTGTAGCCATAGTCTACTCTGTCCATGGTGTACTAGAACAGTCAGTTTTGACATTTGGTTACATATATTTATTGAAGCCATAGTCTACTCTGTCCATGGTGTACTAGAACAGTCAGTTTTGACATTTGGTTACATATATTTATTGAAGCCATAGTCTACTCTGTCCATGGTGTACTAGCAGTCAGTTTTGACATTTGGTTACACATATTTATTGTAGCCATAGTCTACTCTGTCCATGGTGTACTAGAACAGTCAGTTTTGACATTTGGTTACATATATTTATTGAAGCCATAGTCTACTCTGTCCATGGTGTACTAGAACAGTCAGTTTTGACATTTGGTTACATATATTTATTGAAGCCATAGTCTACTCTGTCCATGGTGTACTAGCAGTCAGTTTTGACATTTGGTTACATATATGTATTGTAGCCCTAGTCTACAGTGCATGCCGTACTAGCACAGTCAGTTTTGACATTTGGTTACATATATCTATTGTAGCCCTAGTCTACTTTCCATGGCATACTAGCACAGTCAGTTTTGACATTTGGTTACATATATCTATTGTAGCCCTAGTCTACGGTCCATGGCCTAGTAGCACATTCAGTTTTGACATTTGAATACATATATCTATTGTAGCCCTAGTCTACGGTCCATGGCGTACTAGCAGCCGTTGGGCAATTGGTGAGGGGTGTGGATGAAGGCTGTACTATATTCTTCTAGTTATAGCGAGATGCGCTCTACATGTGTTCTGTTCAATTCATTGTACAATCTGATAGATATGTTTACATTGCTATTGTAAAAGAGACTGAAGGGATTATGTGTAAAAGAATTAGATGAAAGAAACCATTATTCTGAATGTAATATTTTAAAAAATTGAACTAGAAAAATACATGATAAAGCTTAATAATCAAGAACATAGCTAAATTTTTAACAAACACATTCTGAGTACACTATTTTCAAGAAAGCAAGATTAATTTCTAAAGCAAAAAATTATTGAAAATGTTAATGAAATCCCAGGCTTGAAGTACACATTTTAAAACATGATTTGAATTAAGCATTTTAAAATAATCCTATGGATCAAAGAAATAAACTTTTAATAGCAATCTTGGAAGAATTAAAGAAATGCTTTCAATTTCTTAGAATATAAATTTAGTAAACTAATCAATGTCATTGTCAAAAGCCTACATTTATTTATCATGATGGATCACTTTTAAATATTTTAAATGGGTAACTCATTTTAATCCCAAATTAATTTTTGTATAAATCAATTTCATCAACTCTAAATTTAATATAGGCGAAGTAGTTCATTCCATTTAGGGATTTGGTTTTGAAGGTTTGGCAGTTGCATTTAGGTATTTCAGTGTCCTTAATTACTGATCTTCAGATCTTTCAGTGTCCTTAATTATTGATCTTCAGATCTTTCAGTGTCCTTAATTATTGATCTTCAGATCTTTTTTCTCCAGTTTTTCTCACAAAGCTGCCGAATATGTCTTCATGAAATCTGTCGTTATCCTATTTGTGATGAGAAGAGAAATGTAAAGTTCATGGGAGATTATGTTTAAATGTTCATTTAGATATGTGGAAAATGCTTTTTATTTATCTGTTGAAAGTAAATAAAACACATGACTGGCATTTTATTGATCTTTGTCTTTCCTTTTCTAACTTTATTTTAAAATAAACAAAAATTTTAATTAGTCTCATTAAGTTTTTCTTTCTCCATATGTTCTTCAATATTAATCAGACTTTGCATATCATATTTATTGCATACCCATTTAAGCATTCAAATTTGGCAACGAATTATTGCTATGATTTAATGATTATTATAAAGTACTATTAACCATAGTATCTCCAAAATCTGAAGATTATACGAAGGTCATAGTCCTCAATAGTTTGCGCAAGACAAAGTTATATAAATGAATGTCCCTTTACCCTCAAATCCATGACTTCCTTGGCAGCTTCTTCTCTTTCTATTCCTCCTTGTTGACACAGAACAAGCTCCAGAGCTTTGGTCACATCGTGGGCCATGGACACATCTCCTGACACATAGAAGTGGCCACCGCTCTTCATTATCTCAAAAACAGCAGCCGCATTTTTGATCATGATGTCTTGTACGTACATCTATCAAACAAAAATGAAAAACCATCCAATTAAATTTATTTTAAAGCTGTTAGAAAAATACCTTTATCAAGTTTGACAACAATTTTTTTTATTTTCAGGTTGGTGAAAACAGAATAATGTTAAAAAAAAAATTCTATATTAATAATAAAGTTTATTTGAAATCACGCTTCATCCCCAAAGCTCCAAGCGCGGTACAAAGTCAACCATATTAAAAAGAGAAATGAAAATAATAGCATTTCCAAAGGTATAAAAAGTTGGTAAATAAAAAAAAAATGATGCTGTGGTTATAGCATAAAATATAATACATGAAGATGTTAAAGATTAATTGATCTATAAAAAAAAACTATGCGCAGTCAATGAAACAATTTTATCAAGAGCCATAATGTCAAAATTAAATGATAACTTAGAATCAGCTGCTATGTATTTTGTACAGACTTATGAATAATTATAATACCTTGGGCAAAGCTGCTTCCCGTGACAGGGCCACATGATAGTTGGAAAGAACTCCCAATCGTTGCATCTCTTCAAGTTCCGCTGCATAAATCATGTGTTTAGCTGTTCTGCAGCCAGTGTAAAGTACCATCTCTCCAAAATGTTTTTTGGTTTCTATAAAAGCAATAAAGAAAAGAACAGTTTATTTGGCAATATTCTTTTTATTAAGTTGTTAAGTTGCTCTTTAACATTGACAAAATTTAACATTTCCCTTTGAAATAAATTATTTAAATATGATAAAATTTGTTAGAATTTGTAAAGATTCCATAAAAAAAAAATGTGTAGGCTAAAATTCTTGTAAAAAATAGAACAATGTGCCATTTTTAAAAATTGAATATCACCAGAAGAAGGATAATAATTTTGCGTATAGACAATTTTTAAACTTACGGGAAGGCACAGTGATCTGACAAGATGGCATGGTGCTCTCATAGGAAGGCACAGTGTTCTCACAAGACGGCATGGTGCTCTCACATGACGGCATGGTGCTCTCACATGACGGCATGGTGCTCTCACATGACGGCATGGTGCTCTCACAGGAAGGCACGGTGCTCTCACAGGAAGGCACGGTGCTCTCACAGGAAGGCACGGTGCTCTCACAAGACGGCACGGTATTCTCACAAGACGGCACGGTGTTCTCACAAGACAGCATGGTGTTCTCACAAGACGGAATGGTGTTCTCACAAGACGGCACAGGGTTCTCACAGGAAGGCACGGTGTTGTCACAAGACGACATGGTGTTCTCACAGGAAGGCATGGTTTTCTCACAAGACAGCATGGTGTTCTCACAAAACGGCATGAAGTTCTCAATTTCTCCCAATCTTTGCTGCCAAAATGATCTGAACGGTGCAATCCCCGACCCCGGTCCTATCATGATAATAGGCAGGGAGGGCTCTTCTGGCAGGCGAAAGTGTGGTGCCCTTAGGACCAAAAACAATAAGTTACATATCAGTTTGGTGCCCTTAGGACCAGAAACAATAAGTTACATATCAGTTTGGTGCCCTTAGGACCAGAAACAATAGGTTACATATCAGTTTGGTGCCCTTAGGACCAGAAACAATAGGTTACATATCAGTTTGGTGCCCTTAGGACCAGAAACAATAGGTTACATATCAGTTTGGTGCCCTTAGAAACAGAAACAATAGGTTACGTATCAGTTTGGTGCCCTTAGGACCAGAAACAATAAGTTACATATCAGTTTGGTGCCCTTAGGACCAGAAACAATAAGTTACATATCAGTTTGGTGCCCTTAGGACCAGAAACAATAGGTTACATATCAGTTTGGTGCCCTTAGGACCAGAAACAATAAGTTACATATCAGTTTGGTGCCCTTAGAACCAGAAACAATAGGTTACATATCAGTTTTGTGCCCTTAGGACCAGAAAAAATAGGCTAAATATCAGTTTGGTGCCCTTAGGACCAGAAACAATAGGTTACATATTAAAAACAATTAGGTCTTACTGAATATACCTGTAAATGGAAGATTATTAATGATTCAATAAAAAAAACAAGTTATCCAAATGAACATAAAGGTGCATACTTTGACATTTTAGTGAAGTCTAAATTTTTACATTTCGTTTAATCTAATAAATGTTTGTTATTTTGATAAAATATAATTTTTTTTTTTTTTTTAAATTACTTACGATCTCAAAAAACAGGGCACTACAGTTCCTACAGGGCTTCTGTTCAGCCATGACGAGCACACTCCTTCATGAACTGGCCCATCACCATCTACGAAAATGATTAAATGTCAAAATACGTTGAAACAATATAACAGATTTACACATTTTAATGGTCATAACAATTTTTTTATTACAAAGAAGATTTTATCAGATTTGTTTTACCTTGGGTTTTAAATCTGACCACAGCAATGGTGGCATGAACCTCGTTAGGGGTTTTCTGTTGGGAGGAACTGATGCTGTAGTAGCGTGGTTGCAGCAACGGTAGCTGGGTCAGCAGAAGTGAGGGTGGAATTTTGAGGGAAGGGAACTCATCCAAAATGTCTAGGATATTGGGGCTCAGATCAAGTCGCCATTTTTCATAAGCCTCAGAATTCTAAGGAAGCAATTAAAGAGGTAAAAAAACACATGTTTATCTGTTTAACATTGTTTTGAAAATTAGGAATGTAACAAGAAAAGGTTTTAAGTATTTTAGATGTCAAGCTGTATAGAGTACAATAAGATGACATTTTTAAAAATTACAATTTTAACTACTTTGTTTGCCCTAAACAGTTGAAGTCCAATTAAGATTAATAATTTAAAGATGTCTGTCAAAGGGACATGAAAGCAGCCAAAATCCATACAAGTGACTGGGAGTGTAAGGCAAAAGACCGATCTACGTGGCGCACAGTTGTCAAAGAGGGCGTCATGGTAGCCGAGGAACGAAGAATGGAAGAGGCTGCAGACAGAAGAGCTAGGAGAAAGGCCAAAACATTTGGAAGCACGGAACTCGTGTGTAAAAACTGTGGTAAAGACTGTCACTCAAGGATAGGACTGCACAGCCACTCGAGAAAATGCAACCCAAACCAACGGTGATGCACCATCGTCTCACGAGACGGAAGGATGCCGGATATAAGATTAATATACTTTTTGTTTTTTAATTGTTATGTCATAACCAGGCCTGCACACCTTACGGTCCGCATGCGGCCAGCCAGCACTCACTTTGCAGCCCGCAAAGTAACGAAATATTCTTTAGCATTTTCTTAATAGCTTCCCTCCCTGTTCTATTATCTTTTGGCCCACACAAGTTCTGTTCTATTTTCTTTTGGCCCGTGCAAGTTTATCATAAAGTATTACGGCCCTCCTTACATTTTGAGTTGGGCAGGTTTCTCGTAACCGTTAGGGGGCATCTATTAATTCCATCCCAAAAATTAGGAGAATTTTGACCATTCTTTAAAGAATAAGTTGGGGTGTGTGTTGCTGAAGATAAACTGAATATAATATTCTATTTTCTGTAATAAATGTTTAAAATCTGAATCTCTTAGGAATTGCTTTTTGTTATATTGTCCTATGAGGCTTTCAATAATAGTGTTATAATTTAACATACAATATTTAATTAAAAGTATTATTTGTTTACTGCAAATGGCTGGTCCGAATTTTGAAGCACAGGAACAAAAGGTAGGCTATGTCTAACTGTAGAGTCTGTCACATATGATCAAGGTGATATTTGCGATCAGGTATGAAATAAGGACAAAGGTCAAGGAATATGGACAGTGCTGCAATATTATTTTAATATGGTAAGAATATAACATGGCATTCTGAGAATTAGAAGCGTGTGTAGTGGGTAATATCATGCAGTCAAAAAAGTTAAATGAAAGTTTTAAATTTTTGTAGTTGGCAGTCACCTAGTGTTATGAGTTGTTGTGTTTGGTATGTTGATACATGGGTAACAGCGAGAAAAAGTTGACTGACGGGTTAAATGATCTAGATGGGAAAATGTCTTGAGTAATGAGGTGGTAATTTGGTCAGTACAGGAATAGAATGGTTTAAAGGTTTGTAGATTATCAGTTAAAAATCATACAAGTTTTTCTTTTTTTTCTCTAATTTTTTGGTGGGTTTTGAAAGTTGAAAAAAAATATTTCTTCTTCTATATCTTAAGGGCCCACGATCAATTTATTGATCATTTTGGCTCCTATGCATGTAGATGGGATTTGCAATGTTTCTGTTACTGGTGGTGATGAGGAAATAATGCACTAGGAGTTTGAAGGCTTGAGGCAATAGATACAAATGTGTCTAGTGTTGTCGCCACAACTGTTTCTTTTGAAAGATGGTTCCAGTCCCTGATTGTCTTGGGCAGGAATGAGCAGCTCCTATACTGGCTTCTTGCTGGTATGAGCCTGAATTGCCTGTCATGGCCTCGTCGCTGTCTATGGGGGAGAGGGACGAGTTTCTGTTTAATACTGGAACA
>CAXITT010000691.1:231403-241745 GCA_964033795.1 Lymnaea stagnalis | reverse complement strand
TTACTTGATCTGGTCCTATAGTTGTGTCCAACCTAACAAGAATCGCATCCACAATATCTGGAGAGTTGGCAGGGAATATACCCACATGATCTCCAGGGGCATACTTTAGGTCAGTGGCATTGGGCATGTGCATCTTGACTAATATAGTCTGCTGACTGAATAACATTTTTAAAAATACATCTATTCAGATCTTTAAGCTATGGTACAGTAACCTATTAATTAATTTACCCATAGCTTTGATATGGTTCTACCTAATATTGACTATAGAGATTAGATAAAATGATTCATTGATAAATTCACTTTGTCTTTAATTTTTAAAAATGTAAATATTAGATAATTTCTTTACTCAGAATCTTTGGCCTGAAGTTGGATTCTCTCAGACAACATGAACGGCGTTATTTCCTTCCCATGAATGTTGGATAATACTGATGTAGAAATGGAGAGAGCATTAAAAAATTTTTTTATTTTACGTACATTATTTTGTAATCCTTAATTGGTGTCAGCACTATTGATACTTTAATGTTAACAATTATTTAACAATAACTGATTTACTTAGCAATAATTGTTTCTGAATTTGTCAGAATTTTTTTAAAGGAAAAATGAAATTAATTTCCTCACACCATTTGGAATATATCTTAAATAAGCCAAGATAAATGAATACCTTGACATAAATCTGGTTCTTTGCAAATTTCAACTGGCACAATCCTGACCTTGTCAAGTGAACAGCTAATAAGGTCACCCTTGGTTTGGGGTCCTGGAGTTGTATTGACATATTCACCTAGGCAAAAAGCCTCAATTGAAGCCTATGGCCAAAAAACAATTATTTTGATGCAAAATCTTTAAAGGTTATAAACACATTTTATACATTTCCAATAGGTTTAGTTAAAAAAGTATTTGTAAAACTGAAATATGTGAAAGGTATTTGACATATTGAATACAATGTACAAGGAATTTCACATTAAATATGTACATGGTATTGTACAAATGAAATAACACAAAAATTAAAAAATTAAATTTACATAATATATAGCCATTTATTACCTTAGAAAAAAAGGAATGGTTGCAAAAACCAGACAGAAACAAAGTAAAAAAGAATTTTATTCTGACCGATGAAGACATGTTCCAACGTTTACTTGTGTATTATGTATAATTAGTATTAAAGCTTAACATATATTGTTATATTGAAACAAACTATTTATGTCTAATTAATCTATTTTAAAGCTTTATCGCAATTTAACACTGTTATAACAAGGGATTTGACAATAAATATTTACAAGGTATCTGAAATAAAATATTTACAAGGTATCTAAAATTAAATATTATATACCATGTATTTGGCATATTAAATATGTACACGGTATTTGACATATAAATATTTATAAAAGGTTTCATACAAATGAAATATGTACAAGGCCTTGAAAGATGATATGTGTACAAGTTATTTGCCATTGAATATTATGTACATGGCATTTGACATTAACATTCATTTGAAAACCATAAACATGAAAATATTGTAAAGACGTGATAACCTAATATCTAATTAGAAACAAATGTGCTTACTTTAAACACTCCCAATGACCAGGTCCTGAAACTTTCCTCCTGACCATAGAGAGCATCCCCTGAGCAAAAATCAACCAATCTTTCCGCTCCAAGTTTTTGGAACATGAGATATATATACTTGCCATATGCAGCATAGTAAGGGTAAGCTTTGGAGCCAAGGCCAAATACTGCAAACCTGTTTAATCATTGGATTAAAAATAAATTATCCCAAATAAATATGTTTGGGTTTTTATGTTTTTTTTTACCATTTCACATCTGGCAAATGTTTACTGTTGAAATGCCTTTTATTTTTTTCTGTTTCACACCCAAACTTTTAAACATTAAACTTTTAAAATCAGGTTGGTTGAAATAACACAACAAATTAGTTTGAATCCCTTTAACCCTAACAATGTTATTTAACATCTTACAATTTTATGAATAATTTAAATGAATGACCTGACATTACAAAGTGGTCCTGTTCCCATTGCTAAGGAATGTTTGTCCCCCATTACATCAGCAGCCAACGGACCTTCAGTGAAAATGCTACTCTTAATGCATGTTGAGATGGAAGAACATGATTCCACAAATCTGTAAAGCAACAAAAAATATTTTGTATTCAATTTTTTATTTTAATTTATGTATTTTTTTGTCCATGTCCATTCCTATAACATTCTTATGTTTTATTTGTTGACAACAGTAAATGAAAAAGTTTTGATTAATAAGTAAAACATTGATATAATTAGTGGGCTATAAAATCCCCATGTTAAGTTTTACTCACCTGCGGTCACAGTCGTATTTCCTTTTCATATCCAACAAACTTTGGGCAAAATCCTAAAAGACACAAATTTGAGGAGATAATGAGGCGATGTCTGATAGTGAAACATTTTTATAATATTTTAAAAGATAAAAAGTGTATTTTTTAAAAAAAACATTTCAAACATATATGAAAAAAAAATGTATATATTAGAAGGTACCTATAGCCACTTCGATATTAGAATATAAATGTTTACTTGAAATGAAATTTTGAAATATTTTTTTATGATTCATGTGAAAAAATAGACATTATTAATGTTCAAAATTGTATAAAAACAAATTTTTTAAAGAGGAGTCACAAAGGATTAGATAAATGATACATTATAACACACAAGGGAATATTGTTTATATTTACTTTTCCATTTTCTGGCGGCTCTCCATTACTGAAGGTACTTGTGATTACCATGACCAAGGACTCATGCTCCAATGACTCCACAACATAGTCATCCATGCATATCACCTGGTTAAAAAATAAAGTGTTGAATTGTGTAACACTCTTAAAATTTGGTTGATGGCGTCCGCAACTTTAGGAGATTTAATCCTTACATTTAGTCATAAAATTTCTTAATCTTCGATGCATAATTTAACCTTTCATAAATCATACTTCTGATTTCATTACTTATTAAATTGTACAATCCTTTGACTCCAAAACAACAAGAATAATTGATTGTTACTGCTAGAATGGGTACAGGTGATAGGAGTGGGTGAATAAAATCTGTTACAGAATCATGTCGAGTATGCTTAACACGTCTCCAGAGAGTTTGGTCCAGTTTAGCACCTGACAACTGTTGACATCTTCACTTTTATAACAATCTCATTTTAACCTAGAAATATGTCACTGTCATTGCCCCCAAATTGTCATTAATTATTCCAATGTTAGACATTCTATTTATCAGCATTTGTTGAGTGGACACAAAGAACTAGTTGGGACTTGAGAATAACTTTGGTTATTTATTTTATATAGAAAATCGTTTATCTTGTAAAAAAAAAGAAGATATTCTTTAATTTCATATTCCAACTGAAAATACATCGGAGGAAATAGAATGCAACTATAGCTTCATATTGACATCAATTTTTAGCAATATATTATATTAGCAGATGTTAATCTAGTAAAACATTTGAATTACCCGTGAGTGAAAGACTGGTTTGAAAATCTCATACAATCTGCGTGCAAAGCGTTTAGATCTGCCAGTCTCTGTGGCGTAAAGGATGGAACACTTGACACGGCTTGACAATGCCTTTGACATCAAGGATGCCGAGAACTCCACAGCTCTGCAATACAGCAATATCGGTAGTAGTTAAAATGTTTATTCTAATTAATCTAATTGTTCTGTGAAATTTGAAAAATCCTTGCATACATTGGCTTCTAAATGTTTCTCTAATATTTGTTTCCTTACAGACTTGAATTTATATTTTTGTTTGGGTAAGGTGTTTAAATAATTTAATTTTTTTATTGGGGAACAAGCACATTTTGACAGCTTGTAAAAAAAAAAAATTTTTAAAATGTATTAAATTCATATCAACAGACAACTTTTTTCAAATACCTGGCTAATGCTTTAAAACCTAATTTCCTCTTAGGGTTGCATGAACTGATAGGTACATTCTGATCTTTTTTCCACGAATGTTTCCTCCATGGCTTTATGTCCTTTTTACATGAAAATAAAAAAATAAAAAATCGGTTATGTTCGTCATAGAAAATATTCCAAACAGGCAAACTATTAAGGGATAAAGTTTTACATTTAGCTGCTAATGTTTTATTACATTTGGTGTATTGAAACAAGACCGATGGTCTACACAGACCGATGGTCTACACAGACCGATGGTCTACACAGACCGATGGTCTACACAGACCGATGGTCTACACAGACCGATGGTCTACACAGACCGATGGTCTACACAGACCGATGGTCTACACAGACCGATGGTCTACACAGACCGATGGTCTACACAGACCGATGGTCTACACAGACCGATGGTCTACACAGACCGATGGTCTACACAGACCGATGGTCTACACAGACCGATGGTCTACACAGACCGATGGTCTACACAGACAGATGGTCTACACAGACAGATGGTCTACACAGACAGATAGTCTACACAGACCGATAGTCTACACAGACCGATAGTCTACACAGACCGATAGTCTACACAGACCGATGGTAAACACAGACAGATGGTAAACACAGACAGATAGTCTACACAGACAGATAGTCTACACAGACAGATAGTCTACACAGACAGATAGTCTACACAGACAGATAGTCTACACAGACAGATAGTCTACACAGACTGATAGTCTACACAGACTGATAGTCTACACAGACTGATAGTCTACACAGACTGATAGTCTACACAGACTGATAGTCTACACAGACTGATAGTCTACACAGACTGATAGTCTACAAAGACTGATAGTCTACACAGACAGATAGTCTACACAGACAGTCTACACAGACTGATAGTAATCAGACTGAAAGTAATCACAGACTGGAAGTATTAAATAATGTATGATTAAGAATTTTGTAAAAAAATGATCTGCTGTACACATTGAAAAAAAAATTTAAAGCATAGAAAACTGAAAATGTCTTTAAATTTATTACTTAGAATATCTTACTCATGAAAATTGTAACATTAAATGCTAGTTTAAAATCTAAAGCATTACAAACCTGGCGTACGAAGGCTGGGTGTAAATTATAAAGCAACATTTCTTGATGAAAAACTTCAAGAGTCGACCCACTCATCGGTGGCACCATGCGCACCCAATCACTAGGACAGCCTCCTCTTAATTTTATCTCCTTATCCATGTGTAATATAAAATCTTTGATGAAAAACTTCAAGAGTCGACCCACTCATCGGTGGCACCATGCGCACCCAATCACTAGGACAGCCTCCTCTTAATTTTATCTCCTTATCCATGTGTAATATAAAATCTGTGCTGGCGTCATGGTGATTGACGATGGTAACATTGGCCGACTAATAAAAGTTTTAAAAATTCAAAATGTGAGCTCGATATTAATGCTGTGGGCATATATTATATAAATTGAAGTGTTGAAATTTTCACATTATTTTTCAATGACACTTAAGTAAAAGTTTGAATATACATGTCTTATTTATCATTGAATTGTTTATCTAAATAAATTTAAACATTACTTGACATTTTAAAATCAAACAAAGTATGAACATAATTGACATAATTGTGAGTAAAATAATGTTAAATGTTAAGGTAAGATTCTTTCATTGATCCAAACAAATGGAAAAGTTTTATGATTGCATTGTGCATTTTCAGCACGTATAAAAAACAATTTGAACACAAGACATTTGTAATATTTTTTCACCAGCAGCGAGTCAGTAACTATATCAGGAACTACTTAGTTTTCATAAAGATTTGTGACTTCAGGGGTAGGCACGCTGGTAAATTCGTACAGATTGGGGAACAAAAGAATTTTTATATCTTTCAGTCCTCGCCCTGACGGAAAGAATTTGTCCCGAACGGGCCTATCCTAAATATCTGTGATGAAGAGGGTGGGATGTATCAACCAAAATGTGTCTAGTTTTACAATAACATCTTTCTTCAAATAGTTTTTCCAGTAAAGGATGTTTAGTTTGTGTTATGTTCCTAACTTTCTTCATTAGTCGGTTTATGCTGTGTTTAATAAATGTTAAGTAAAACAATTTTAACAGTTAAGTAAAAAAAATCTTTAAAATGTAATAAAGTAGCCTACTACCTCAAAACTAAACAGCACAGCCACATTCGCTTCAATCAAGACTTGGTCCTTCCACAGGGATGACGCAGTTTCGGTGTTGAGCCCCATTTTTAAGCCAATCGGCTAAGTTTAAAAAAATGTATATTATTCTATAGGGCTACTTTCTAGGTGACGGACAGAAATTAAGTTTGTGATGCGATTGCAAAAGTAGATTAAAGTTAATAAATTATTAAATTATATGTTCATACCTTTAGACCAGTTGTTCTCAAACTTTTGTTCACTGCCCCAAAGACCATAAGACATCCCGACCTCTCCGCCCCTTCCCCACATAATTATAAAATGAAAAAATTAACAAATTTAAACATTTTACTCATAAAATTTTATCTTAACCCCCTCCCCACGATACCACAAATTTTAAAGTAGTATAATTACTAACAAAATTTTTTTAAAATATTTTATAAACAGGTGTAACAATGTGTAACTAACTTTCCTATGTTTTTAATGCATCTGATGGTAAATAAGAATGTTAGTGATTCCTAAACAAACTTACACAGAAGCACACTTACACAAGGCCCAGGTTTGCATATAACGACGCCTTATAATGATGGAAACGTGTTTTAATGGATGTGTCTCTATTTGGAAATTTTTAAAAAACTTCAATTCGAAATTTAATATTCATCAGACCAAGTCACTGCTCTTCAACGTGATTGTGTACATAATAATAGTACTTGGTTCAACAGACAAGCCTGACTTGATATTTTAGGGGCATAACTGGAGACTTTAGGGGCCTGACTGGAGGCTTTATGTGGGGGCCTGACTGGGGATTTTATGTGGGGACCTAATTGAACGCTTTATGTGGGGGCCTGACTGGAGACTTTATGTGTGGGCCTGAGTGGAGGCTTTATGTGGGGGCCTGTCTGGAGGCTTTATGTGGGGGCCTGACTGGAGGCTTTATGTGTGGGCCTGACTGGAGGCTTTATGTGTGGGCCTGAGTGGAGGCTTTATGTGTGGGCCTGACTGGAGGCTTTATGTGGGGGCCTGTCTGGAGGCTTTATGTGTGGGCCTGACTGGAGGCTTTATGTGTGGGCCTGACTGGAGGCTTTATGTGTGGGCCTGACTGGAGGCTTTATGTGGGGGCCTGTCTGGGGGCTTTATGTGGGGGGTCTGACTGGAGGCTTTATGTGTGGCCCTGACTGGAGGCTTTATGTGTGGGCCTGAGTGGAGGCTTTATGTGTGGGCCTGACTGGAGGCTTTATGTGGGGGCCTGTCTGGAGGCTTTATGTGTGGGCCTGACTGGAGGCTTTATGTGTGGGCCTGACTGGAGGCTTTATGTGTGGGCCTGACTGGAGGCTTTATGTGGGGGCCTGTCTGGGGGCTTTATGTGGGGGGTCTGACTGGAGGCTTTATGTGTGGCCCTGACTGGAGGCTTTATGTGTGGGCCTGAGTGGAGGCTTTATGTGTGGGCCTGACTGGAGGCTTTATGTGGGGGCCTGTCTGGAGGCTTTATGTGTGGGCCTGACTGGAGGCTTTATGTGTGGGCCTGACTGGAGGCTTTATGTGTGGGCCTGACTGGAGGCTTTATGTGGGGGCCTGTCTGGGGGCTTTATGTGGGGGGTCTGACTGGAGGCTTTATGTGTGGCCCTGACTGGAGGCTTTATGTGTGGGCCTGAGTGGAGGCTTTATGTGTGGGCCTGACTGGAGGCTTTATGTGGGGGCCTGACTGGAGGCTTTGGGGAATCTTACAAATTATAATCTTTTTCTTTTTATGGAGGCACCTTTGATGTACAGGTCATTAGGATAATTGCATTTCATCAGCTTACCTCCAGCATGTTGTAGCGGTGAGGATCACAGAGGTTCCTGGAACCAATCATTGTTCCCATAAACCAGCCATTAAAAGGACATGAAGGGAACTCCAGGCCCCCACAATCCAAGAGCATTCCTGAGTCTGTGGGGAGGGCATACCACTTCAGCCCCATTTCAGCAAACCAGGGATACCTGGATGATAGACAGTAAACAAAATCTAAGAAATAGTCCTGTCACCAAACATTTGACACTTATCTTCAAATAATATTTCAAACTTGCTTTTCTTACTAAAATATGCAATCTTGAAATAAAATACTTCTCAAATATTAATGTTTTAACGTATGTAGTCAATTGTCGAACTTTCATGTAAGGAATGGGAAAAACTACTTTGAAACTTACTTGAAAGAAGCAAAAAAATGTAGGCGACTGATTGGTTAATGCATCACGAATCAAGGTTTGAATAAGACTTACTCGGGATGCTTCAAGGTGACCTCTAGCACAAGCTCAGTGGGGAGTTCGAAATATTCAGGGCTATTTTCAGCAGCAGACAGAACCAATGGAAGAAGGTCAAACATGCCGTGCTTTGGTTTCCAGCCCATTTCAACACACATCTACATTATTTTTAAAAAGAGAATTTAGTTTTATTAAGGGATACAAATAATGTGAAAAAACCGCTATGTATATTTAAAGTGTTTCTTTTACGTCCGTTTTGATCACCAAAGAAAAACAGATTCCGATCCTTAATCAGTGTGCTCAAAATCAGATGTGTTACAAATTTATGCCTTGTTACAATACCAATGTATTTCTTGTTACAATACCAATGTATGTCTTGTTACAATACCTATGTATGTCTTGTTACAATACCAATGTATGTCTTGTTACAATACCAATGTATATCTTGTTACAATACCAATGAATATCTTGTTACAAAACCAATGTATGTCTTGGTACAACATTAACTAAGTAACAACAACTTGCCCAAATTTTACCTCTGTAAATTCAACATTAGCTGGGTCACCAATGACCTTCCCGTCACCCAACTTATAGCCAGCATAGCTTATCAATTGTGTATTCCATACACGGAAATCTGGTCGCCCTTCCTTGCGTTGTGGAAATATAGTTATGGTAGACCTTGACAGAGACAACAGCATTCAAATGAAATTTGTGACAGAGTGAAGTTTCAAACTGAATAGGTTAAGCAGTTTATTTAACAGAACGGAGCTGGAATAATCCTAGTGCCATTATTTGGGACATTTTCTAATCCTTCATCATAACTTTGCTTTTGTTCGTATGTTTATTTCTTGGTGTGTGGCAAACTATTCAGCCCGCTAACTGACCAACTTCCCATCAAACTATCTGACTGAAACTTGGCACAGACTCATTGCCGATGACTTTCAAATTTTAACCCCCCACCACCCTAAATCATCTTTAACGCTATCAGATGCCAATAAAATTCCTGATAAATGCTTTAAATAAGATTCTTCAAAATATCACAATGTTATTTTGTTTTATGGAAATTGGGTAAAAAATCTGCAGTGTAAAATCCGGTGGGACATGAGAATATTAATATAGTTCATTGACGTGAAAAAAATATGCGGTTGCTAGCGGGTCGAAGGGGGGGCACTAATTGGGAGTCTATTATAAATAGCGTTACTTTGATGCTTTGTCAAATTTTCAGCCCTAACCCTCCCCCCCTCCACTTTTTGCACCATATTACAATGGATTTATTTGAAAAACTGTTTTTTTTGGGTGCTGTCTAATTTTGTGGAGTCTTTCTCAGCTACTTGAGTAAAGAAAAGATGTTTGATAGATCTCTTAAAGTTTTCCTTAACATATTTCTGTAGCATTGTTTCATTTCTATGTCCAGCCAGCTGATAAGCCATGAAAATCATCAGGGTATGGGGACATCCGGAAGGATTGGGTGGGGAGGGTTGGGGGGTTGACATTCAAAAGTGAACAAATGCGAACAAGGGGGGAAAGGAGGTATGGGGGGTGGTCAAAAAAATTCAATCGCTTTAGGGCCACTACGTGTATTCCTCTATGACGGATCGATTTACAAATTTTGAAACAATTATAATCATGAACCAAGAATTTATTTAACATTTCATAAGGGGGGATCCCTGTAATTTCGTTGCTATTTATCAACACCCCTAAAAAATGTGATTTTTGTTTTCTTCTCTGGTTCAAAAAAAAATGTATTCATGAACCATTATGACGTGAAATAGATTTGCATGAAGTCAAGTCAACATATTCCCATGTCTCCTAACTTGTGGCGCACCCATACAGGGATGCAATTTGTAGGTTATAGGATGACATAGAGTAGTTTCAAAGATGTGACGGCGGAAAATGGAGGAGAAGCGATCCGCCCTAACCAGCACTTATATGGAGGGGCGGTAATTTTGAAAAATAATTTCGTGACAGTGGGCCGCTAAAACATTTGTCCGCCCCAGGAAGAGCATACGATTCCCCCCCCCCCCCCC